>JAGSMR010000119.1:635000-831439 GCA_029286605.1 Sericinus montela | reverse complement strand
AGTGTTCCAATTCTAGAACAAAACTAAGATAGCCTCGGATAGCAGCGTCATATTTACTAGATGTATGGTACTGAGATCGTCAATCCGCTTGACAAGCCTGGTGATAATAATGAATCGTTGTAGCAGAAGCGTGTGTCCACAAGAAGACAGAGTTTTAGTTGTGAATGTTCATGTATGTGTGTGTGTCAGTGTATAAAATAAATATGGCCGTGAAAAATTTCACACAATATCTTGTGACGTTATGAAATAGACATCGTGGGAGCGCAAATATTGATAACGATAACGATTTCTGTTACGAATTATCGATCATTTCTGATCGATTTGTAGAATTGTGAATCGATTCAGTTACTCATTCATGGTGTGATTCAGAGCCTGCCTATCAACAGATTCAAGAAAGAGAGAGAGGAAGTGAGAGTGTACACTTTATTGCACACCATAAAAAGAAAAATAATCAAACGACCTGTAATAAAAAGTGTTCCAATTCTAGAACAAAACTAAGATAGCCTCGGATAGCAGCGTCATATTTACTAGATGTATGGTACTGAGATCGTCAATCCGCTTGACAAGCCTGGTGATAATAATGAATCGTTGTAGCAGAAGCGTGTGTCCACAAGAAGACAGAGTTTTAGTTGTGAATGTTCATGTATGTGTGTGTGTCAGTGTATAAAATAAATATGGCCGTGAAAAATTTCACACAATATCTTGTGACGTTATGAAATAGACATCGTGGGAGCGCAAATATTGATAACGATAACGATTTCTGTTACGAATTATCGATCATTTCTGATCGATTTGTAGAATTGTGAATCGATTCAGTTACTCATTCATGGTGTGATTCAGAGCCTGCCTATCAACAGATTCAAGAAAGAGAGAGAGGAAGTGAGAGTGTACACTTTATTGCACACCATAAAAAGAAAATATGACAAACAGTTTAAACATAAATGGTAGCATAATGGCCGGTTTTATTGCTCTAAGCGATTTCTTCCAGACAACTTTGGATGTACAGGATTTAGCAGAATGAAATCTGGTGTGGATATTAATTGCGTATATACTACATTATACTATTGTCTAAATTAAAATTACATAAATTATATAACTATACCAAATGAAAAGAAATTTACACTAATACATGTATTACACATAATTATATAAAATAAAAACTTTATAAGCTAAAGCACAGAGTCAAGCAGTTGGGTGTTTGGAATTCGAGTAAAGAGTCTCGAGTTCGATCCCCAAGTGGCAGCCTAGTACCATAAGTGGTTATTTCATAAACTGATGTACGCTTTGTACCGTTGGCTTGGGCATAAAAACATGTCACCATCGTACTTTACGGCATAACCAAAAATTCCGTCAACACCATCTTGATGCTTGGCATTCCACCACAGTGCGTTTTTCCCGGAATTTCCTGCCACGCACTTGCGCTTTATGGAATGTGCTGCCGTCAGCGGTTTTTCCTGACCGATACGACTTAGGGACCTTCAAGAAGAGAGCCTATACCTTTCTCAAAGGCTGGCAACGCATCTGCTATGCCTCTGGTATTGCGGGTGTTCATGAGGGGCGGTAATCACTTACCATCACGTGAGCCACCTCCTCGTTTGCCTCTCTTCTCTATAAAAAAAACTGTCACACTGTCCCAAAAACGTCTTTGGTGGAAGTTCCAAAGGTTTAAAATTTGTTTTTTTTTTTTAAAGCACTTTATATCCTTGTTTATGAATTTAGTGAAATTTTGTTAATTTGGAATTACTAAAGCAGATACTTCAATATTATTTATATGTATAGATGTATGACTTTAGTATGTATATATTGTATGAATTAGTGTGCTGTTATTTTGGTCCAAAAATGAGGGTACACTATGGAAAAACCATAGACAAACAAATTTATGGAATGCACAATTTGACGGACTTATCGCTTCATATCGATCTCTTCCAGGCAACCAATAGCGTGAAGGAAAAGTTGTATTATAAACATATGTAACGAGCCTACCACTTGTGGATCGAACTCGGGTGTCTTGACTCTAATTCCGGTCACCCAACCACTTGGCTATCGTGACTAACGACGAAATACCTTAAAGATTTTATATTGACTCCTTCAACGCAGGCTATTGGAAATAAGAAATCTAGACTGTCGAGTTTATGGAGTCTAGACGGGAAACGTGTTATTTCTAGACGAAATTCAATTTGCACTATCGAATTCATCGCGTTTTGTATTCAGAGGCGACGAGACTGTGCGATTTATTGCAGTTATGTTTCGAGGAATGCTCTCACCAACAAACCAGTGCAGTGTTACCAACAAACACCTAGATCAGAGACAATATTCTACATTTAACTGTCCAGGATTGAAGCCGGGACCTAGCCGAGCCTAGCAGAGATTTATACATCCGGTTAGATATCGGAGCGACCGACCTAAATGAGAGTTAACTTAATTGATATTTCTTAGGCCGCATGTAACTAGTATGAGTCACGATAGCAGAGAGGTTGGGTGGTCGGAATTTCGAGTCAAGAGACCCGAGTTCGATCCCCAGGTGACAGGCTCGTACCAATGGGTTTATCAAAAACTTATGTACGAATTATATCGGCTTAAACATAAAGACGGCGACGGGCTCACCGCCTGTCACGTGGTCCCAAAGATATCTACGGAAGAAAGTGAGTCAAAGGGACTTAATTGTCTAGACTAGACCTCTGTCTACCCCTATATTGAGAAATGCGTGAAGATATTCATATATATGTAAATATTTGTATTTATAGACGGTTTAAGTAATACCGTTGTATGAAGCCATCAATCACACAGGCCAGGGCGTGAAATAGATTTTTTTTCTTATACCACTAACACGTTATATCGTTTAAATTTCTAGATATAACCGGTTAAAGATAATATTTCAGCGTCGCGCGGTCGCTCGGCTTAAATCGATAATTTATGCAGATTGAATGCAAGCGCATCACTATTTGAATAGGTTATCTGCGACTCGCAGCGCACCGTGCCACGATGCGTACGCGGATAGTGATGTTATAGATGTTATCGATTATTGTTTATTATATTTTGATAACGTCCTAAGAATATTGGCGCTCCCTTTCTTATTTGGGTGTCGTAAGAGGCGACTAAGGGAAACAGCCTTAGAAATTGTGGCAACCGATAGATGACGAGATAACCATCTCTAAAAATATCAAACCAAGATGGGCAGCCGCGCTTGATGTGCGTGTGGTCTGCTACTGCGATCGCCAATCCGCATGCCTTGCACGGCGATTATGGCAAATCCTCCATATGGGAGAGGCCTATGTCCTGCAGTGGACTTTAACAGGCCTTTATGCATGTATGTTATGTATGTATATTTCAATGTACCCAAATCATAAAGGTTTCCTAGTTCTTAGTGTATCTTCACGTTAATCCCAATACTCCCCAATACTGGGGTAAACAATGGTCTAAATAATTAGTAGGTCTAGTTGGGTGTTTGGAATTCGAGTCGTGAGATCCCGAGTTCGATTCCCACGACTCGTACCAATGGGCTATTTCAAAAACTTACGTACGATTTATATCGTTGGTATGGATATGAAAACGGAGACGGGCTCAGCACCTGTCACGTTGTCCCTAAAATGTCTTAGGTGGAAGGTGGGTCGACAGGATTTAATTGTGTAGACTTCTCTTTGCACCTGAATTTGTGTGAAGATATTTAGATAACTTAAGATTAAATAAGAAGATGTACGATGATATATTTTAGTAAATCCTGGGAAGGAGTTGATCGCTCCCATGCTGTTTCTAATTAAATTATTCTTAATTACGTTCTTCTCCGTCAGAGATTAACCTTAATATGATAAATGAATGACTTAATTTGATTTGATTTAATTAAATTAATATAATTAATTTAATTTTTAATTACATTATATCGATATAACGTAATCGAACGTTGTCCAACACTAAGCTAACTCAAATTAAAGTGTACATACACTATCTCACAGTCCGCTATTTGCTCAGCGCTGAGACTGACGCCCGACGTGCCCTGCATACACGCAGTCGTCTATCTATATTATTTTATCATTACTTAGTCACGATAGCCGAGTGAGACCCGAGTTCGATGCCCAACGCTGGTACCAATGGATTTTTCAAAAACTTATGTACGAATTATATCGTTAGCTTGGATATAAAGACGGCGGCAGGCTCACCATCTGTCGCGTTGTTCCAAAAATATCTTGTGGAAGGTGGGTCGAAGGAACTTAATTGTCTAGACCTCTGTCTACCACCTGTATTGGGAATGGCATGAACATATATTTTTATATTTTATCATTAGCATCGTTGGAATATGTAGCAGATAGGGCTGGAGTAGTACAATATCTATAATGGCTCTTGGCGATCTGTTCTCTCTGACTACCCCGTAAAGGACAGTGTATGAAGATAAAATAAAATAAAAATATTTCTGGAGGCTATATACTTATTGTTATCATAGTTAGACGACCTACATATAAGAACAGCGGACACTTCCATGTGTCGCCAGTTCCGAGGTCCCGGGTTAGATTCCCGGATGTGTCAATGTAGAAAACCATCTTTTCTACATTGTGTCGGGTCTGGGTGGTAACTTTGTTGTTTCCGATTCCATATCACGCGTGCTTTGGCTGTTTACTTTGGGATCTGATTGTATGTGATGTTGTCTCTATTTATGTATTTACTTATTTTTTTTTTATTTGCAATTCTTACGATTAGCTATAAGTTTTTATATGTATTGTTTGTGGCAACGAATAAATCTACTTTCCTTCTCTCTTTCGTTTAACTTATTAACTATCCAATAATAAATTTTCTATAATGTTAAATAAATAAATATCTTCACGCAATTCTTAATACAGGAGTAGACAGAGGTTTATTTTAGACAAATTAAGTCCTTTTAACCCACCTTCCACCGAAGATATTATCGGCATGCCGTCTTTGTGTCCAAGCCAACGATATAGTTCGTACATAAGTTTTTGAAAAACCCATTGTACGAGCCTACTACCTGGGGATCGAACTCGGGTCTCTTGAATCAAAATTCCGACCACCCAACCATTCAGCTATTGTGTATACTTAATGTTTATTACTATATACGTATTGATTATTATTATAAAAATGTGGTACACGTTTGAAATGTATCCGAATTCGTTCATTCGTCAAGAGCAAGCCGTTCGGTATATCAAAAATACGTTTAATTTTTATAGTTCTGTTAGTAAATAATGTACCGATTTGTTTGCTCGAATACCGAAAATTAATTCATTTCACTGGCAATTTGTACCTCTATGCCCTGTAACCCTTAAACGAAGGCCATTCGATTTGACGTTTATAAGAAAATATGGCCGCATTAAAGATGGCGGAGCGTGGGCGGGCTGTCTGTCCGAGATTAAAACTCTTGGTCTCTACAGGTGTTGTTTAAAAAAAAACATTTCAAGGTCATTAGAATAAGTTTATGTTAGATCGAAACAAACATTTTATTATTATAGCATACGTAATTAGCAATAGATTATTTGAATTTAGAATCAATTTTATTTTACAATGTTTTTACAACCTTTTTGTTTGTACGGGCTTATTTGTATTATGCATATTATCTAGTGAACTGATCAATTTGTTTATTATTTTGTATTAACATATTGTTTTACATTCCAAGTTTATCTGAATAGAAATAATAAATAGTATATTTACGTGGACAGATAGCCACGATAGCCGAGTGGTTGGGTGATCGGAATTCGATTTGAGAGACCGGAGTTCGGTCCCCAGGTGGTAGAATCGTAACAATGAGTTTTACTACATGAACAACACATGAAACGGACTCTTCATCTTCATTTATATGTATGGAAATATAGATTAATTATTCTATTAATTATTCCATTTGCATCAGCGCCATCTATCCATGGCACTGGAACTACAAATTGAATAGCTTTTTTCGTTTGGAGCCGGTATGGTTTGTTTCACCACATGCCTTGTTTTATTAATTCACGTAAAACGAATCCCAAAGTCGGTTCCACGGTAACTTAACGCGTGGCTCATTATGCTGATTTTACGATCACTAACAGATTCCTTAACAAACTATCCAATTTATACTATACAAACAAACAGATTTACATATTGACGATTTTATGCCTGTTGAATACATGATAGGGGATAAGTACGTGTGAACACTATGATACAGTTTGTTGGTCTGAAAAATGTTGATAAAATATTAAAAACAAATATCATCACGCCATTCCCAATACAGGGGTAGACATAGGTCTAAACTTAATTAATTAAACTTAATTAAGTCCATTCGATCCAAATTCTATCAAAGAGTTTTTTGGGACAACGTGACAGGTGGTGAGCTGTTCGAGTCCGTATATCGGAGCCAACTATATAAATCGTACATGCTTTTTCATTTGAAGAAACCTCTTAGGACGATCGACTCGGGTTTCTTGATTTCAATTCCGATTATCCAACCCCTCGGATATCGTGACTGTAAAACATTTAATAATAATAATTTTACTGCCAACTAGGCTATCGACCACCCGATGTATTAGTTGGCAAACGGCAATCTTCACGGTAATTCCAATACTGGGGTAGGTTTAAACAATTAAGTAATTTCGACCCACCTTTCATCGAAGAGTTTTTTGGGACAACGTGACAGGCGACAAGCCAACGGTATAAATCATAAATAAGTTTTTGAAAATAGGCGGGATAGGGAACGAACTCGAGTCTCTTGACTCCAATCGTAACCAACTAACCACTCGGCAATCGTGACTATCTATCTAAACATGTATGTAAATATATTAGCTACTGTTAGCTTGGACACTAAGACGGTGACAATCTTTCCACCTGTCACGTATACCAGTAAGCTCCGCTGAAGAGTGGATCGAACGAAATTGTCTAGATCACTGTCTACCCCAGTATTAGAATGCTGACTGAAAATAATTGTAGGTACACGACATCATAAGCATCCGTGTAGGGTTAGGTTAAAATCATTTAAAAGTCACGATCGATAGTCGAGTGGTTGAGTGGTTGGAGTTGAGTCCCCAGGTGGCAGGCTCGCAGCAATTACATAAAGACTCACGCGATGGCTTCACCACTTGTCACGTTGTCCCAAATGAGCTCCGCTGAAGAGTAAATCTAACGAATTTGTCTACACCCCTGTCTACCGCAGTATTGGAATGCTAGTATGGTAAAAGTACCAGGAGATCATACGTATCGGTTTACTGTTAGGTTAAACTCACTTATAAGTCACGATAGCCCAGTGGTTGGGTGGTCGGAATTTCGAGTGAAGAGACCCGAGTTCGAGCCCCAGGTGGCAGGCTAGTACCAATGGGTTTTTCAAAAACTAATGTACGAATTAAAACGCCGACGGGTCACTTTGTCTTGAAAATGTCTCCGGTGGAAGGTGGGTCGAAGGGACTTAATTGTCTTGACTAGACCTATGTCTACCCCTGTATTGGGAATTGCGTGAAGATATTTTTTATTTTGTACGCAATTTTTCATTGATTTTGAAGTATATAAGTTACACTGAACTCTTTGTTATTAAATTAAAGAGAAAAAAATTTCAACTAGCGGGTTCGAATCCCGCGTGTTGAAATTTTAAAAACATTCTTTTCTCGTTTATTTTTTATCTGTGACAGCATTATGCTCAGTGAAATCTTTTGTACCAATAAACAAGATAAAGTGTCTTTTATGAATATTACACTGGAACCACTTATGGTATTATAAAAGGAAATACCTTTGTGGTAAGATGTATTTAAAACCTTGTTGAGTGATGTGACATTAAGTCAGGGATGTCCAACTGAAGTTCTGATATTTCTTTGCTTCTTTCTTTCTTTTTCTTTCTTCCTTTCTGTAGTAAGAAGCGACTAAGGGGAAAAAAACTTCAATATCCCTTGCTCATAATTTATACATATGAATGAAATTGGAGTGCCTGTTTGTAATATTGAAATAACCGTTTTTTAATGCATGTATATGAATATATACGATACATACACCAAAATTATTTTATTTATAAATTTTTGTGTCAGTCTGTCTGTTTGTTCCGACTAATCTCTGAAACGGCTGGACCGATTTTAACAGGACTTTCACTGACAAATAGCTAATGTTATAAGGAGTAGTATAGGCTACTTTGATTTTAGAAACATAATTAGGGTTCCGCGTTAAGTGTTAAACTGCGGACAAAGCCGCGGGGGGCAGCTATTCTCAAATAAGCTTTCGTGGAAAGTGGGTCAAAAGGATATCGTTTCTCTGCCAAAAATCCAAAAGTATCTAAAAAAGACGTTTTTAACCAGCTCTTTGCTCTAATTTTTATTTAATGCCGTACAAGTGTTTAACGTAGTCACAATAGCCGTGTGTTTGGGCGATCGGAATTCGAGTCGACAGACCCGAGTTCGATCCCCAGGTAGGTGGGGTCTTTTTCAGGACTGTTTTACTTTCACTGCGAAGCCCAGTAAAGAACAATGTATGAAGATATAAAAAAGTTAACAAAACGTTTTAAAATTAATATTGTTCAGTTGGGCATCCCTGCAATAGGCCGTGAAACGTAAAACTAAATGTCCCTGTCCCGGCTATCCCGCAGGAGTGCGGAGATGTCGCGCCGCGCATTAGGCGTGTGTCACGTAGACCTGCTTATTGCCTCTTTACATAACCAGGGATGATGTTTAGAGAGATTTAACTATCGATACAATAAAAAAAATATCATTAAATTAAAGAGAAAAAGCCTACGTTAGTTCAGCATGAATTATCGGTTTAAAATCAATGAAAAAATTGCGTAAGGAATTATTGTTTTAAAGTGTTGTCGTTAAAGTCACAATAGCCGAGTAGGGAAAGAACTCGGGTCTCCTAACTTGAATTCCGATCACGCAACCTCTCGGTTATCTTGGCAGTAAAAATAAACCAAATTTCTCTTCCCAAATATTGTTTTTGAGGTATTAAAGTTAGAAAAGAGCGGCCTGCTGTAGAGCGGGTTAGAGGAGCTCTCTGTTCCGTGAGATTATATTATTATGTATATCCTTGCTCAGGAAAGGAGTAAATTATCTTGTGGCTTTTCCTACCAATAATTTTTTTTTTCAAAACTTATTTAATTATTTATCTATTATCCTTTATTGAGACACCTTAAAGTAAGGGCTACAATGGGCGAATTAATGCCTGATGGCATTCTGTACTAGTCAACCCTTGTAATGGCGAAAAGAAGATGGCAGGTGCGACCCAAAGAATAAGTAAATACAATATATACATGTATATATATATATATATATATATATATATATATATATATATATATATATATATATATATATATATATATATATATATATATATATATATATATATATATATATATATATATATATATATATATTTGAAACGATTCAAAAGCAATACATACGATACATATAATAGCAGTATATGCTATAAAATGCCCACATACATAATAATAAATATATAAGAATACATTTACACACATACATATATACATACATACGTATACCAATATTATGTACGATTGATATCGTTGGCATGGTCATAAAGACGGCGACAGTTTCATCACCAGTCCCTCCAGAAAAAAAATGTCTTCGGTGAAAGGTGGGTCAATTGTCTTGTCTCTTTATTGGGAAGGGCGTGAACACATTTTTTTATTTTTTAAACCTTTTTTAATACTAGAATATTTTTATCGATACCATATACGAACAGCACTAGCAGTTCAAATATTGACGTATCAATCGGCGTCGAAGCCTTCTAGCGGCGTGTCAACACTGCTGCACAACTGCAGCCCTTGTTTACGTAGAGAGCTAATTTCGACCCACCGGTTTTAACACCGCACCCGAGCGCAGATTCAATTCCGAGATGAGATTTTTCGAATTCTCCATACATTCGATAATTTAACGGCATAAAACAGAACATATGCCTCTCCCTATGCCTCTCAGGGAGGGTTATGCCGTAATAGTCGATCGTAGTACTCTTGCTCTGAAGCTCCTTGCGTCTAAGTCGCTGCTGTCTATCACCAGTCTGATGAATTTCGGTGTGGTATTTTATGTGATGGTTATCTCGCCATTCGTCGGTAGCTAATGGTAGTTTGAAAGCTGTCCCTTAGTTGCTTACGACACCCACGGGAAGGAAGCTGGTGGTACATACCATTATAAGCCGAAACGTTATAAATGTATTTAATGCCGCCAATCGGAAGACTCATAAATTTTTTCCCTGTAAATGTCTTTCTTTCGTTTTAGTTTATTGGTGTACAATTTAGTGTATTTCATTCATTTATTCAATAAGTTTTCTTTCATTCACTCTTTCATACCGAGTGATCACGAAATTTCTAAAACCATTCGATTCTCCTGATTTCATAATGCAAGTGCTTAAACTGCTTATTTTGGGATCAGAGCAATAATTGCGATGTCTATTTATATATGTAAACATTATTAATTACTCTACTCTGAAATTGCTTTGAATATATTTACAACACTTTGTACATATATAATGTATAACTTATTTAATAATTGTTTTGTTACAGGTAATAATCGAAAGTTTTCATCTACAATATCTCTTCAAAAATTTGTAAGTGAAAAACTATTAGGTTTATGTCATAGAGTAATGAGGCAATAAATCCACAGAGGTACGAAGTATCGGAATCTGATTAATGCGAAAATTTAAAAATTAACCTTTTTTATTTCTTTTTTTACCAATTTTATATAACCGTGCATGCAGCCAGCGTTATTGTAACCAAAAAGATTTCATTAAAAGCGATAAAAATTTATTGTTAAAAAGACACCATGAAAAATGTCAAAGACTAATGAATCCATAGTAGTACTGTACTTTTATGTTATTAAGAGAAAAAAAAATCAGCATAAATATGCTTTAAAAATCAATAAAATTGCATAATAAAAGTACTGTACTTGTTATCTTTGACTGGTACAATGTATCGACAGCTGATCAATTGCAAGATTTAAAACTTTCTTTTTTTCATTCTGTTTTTTATTATATATCAGCGTGCATGTAGCCTGCGTTTTTTGAACCATAATCGTGTATCTGCACGCATTTTCCAATGATTGGATAGTCAGAGGTCGGGACAATTTAGCGCATTATATATCTCCACATACTGGAGTACACAGAGGTCTAGACAATTAAAGTTCTTTCGACCCACCTTTCACCGAAGTCAGTTTTTGGGACAACGTGACTGGTGGTGGGATATAGAAGTACATATCTTTTTGAGAAAAACCTATTGGTATGAGCCTAACATCTGGGGATCGAACCGCCTCAGCTATCTTGATCGCACATTCTCAAGGAGTAAACTCAAAAATAAAAAAAAAACTGCTACATTTTTTTTACAGTAATCCTATTGGTCCTTGTTTTCGTGGGCTCATTAGCCCAACATTGGGATCGAGTGAAGAGAAATTAATTGTGAATAGACCGTGTGGTGACGGCGTAAGGATAGTGCCACTCCCTTTCTTCCCGAGGATGTCGTAAGAGGCGACTAAGGGAAACAGCCTTAAATATCGTTATGCCAACCGATAGATGGCGGGACCATCTCTAAAAATATCAGACTAAAATTACCAGACCGAAAAAGGGGGTATTTGAAAGGGACGCAGGAAGAACGAAGTGGATGAAATAACAACAGGGGAATGAAATTGTATACTTGGGGAGTACGTTTAGCCGGGATGGAAGATGTGATTTAGATGTGGACAGGCGTGTCGCTGCCGGGAACAAAGTCAATGGTGCCCTGACTGCGTTAATCAAAAGGCAAGGCGTTGTGAAAAGTGCACGCCTTGCAATACATAACGCAGTGTTGGTACCGACTTTGTTATATGGCAGCGAAACCTGGGTATGCCAGAAGAAGCATAAAAGCAGGTTGAATGCAGTGGAGATGCGATCTCTTTGTAAAATGTGCGGCCTTACCATGGCCGACCGAAAGCGAAGCGAAGAGATTCGCAATATGGCACGTTTGAATGATGGCCTTGTCACAAAAATGGATAAGGGCGTGCTTCGATGGTTTGGGCGCGTTGAGCGAATGAGTGAAGACCGAATGGTGAAGAAAATATATAGCGCGAAAGTTAATATTAAAAGGTGTCGAGGTAGACCGAGACTAACTTTCGAAGACCATGTGAGCAAATTGCTCGAAGAGGGGAGGGTCAAGAGTACTCGGATACCTAGACGTGCATGTATGAAGAAGATGATGAATCTGAAAGAAGCGAAAGAAGTATGTAGGGATCGTGACACTTGGCGATCTGTTCTCTCTGGCTACCCAGTCAGGGATTGTGCGTGAAGATAAATAAAAAATATAAAATAATAGAAAAAGGGCAGCAGCGTCTGAGGTGCGAGTAGTCTGTTTCTGCCATCGCCAATCCGTTTGCCAAGCGTGGTGATTACGGCAAATCCTCCCTATGGGAGAGGCCTGTCCTGAAGTGGACTTTAACAGGCTGATATGTATATATGTATGAAGTCACGATAGCCGAGTGGTTGGGTGGTCGGAATTTCGAGTCAAGAGACCCGAGTTCGATCCTCAAGTGGCCCGTACCAATGGGTCTTTCTAAAAACCTATGTACAAATTATATCGTTGGCCTGGACATAATTGGCTTGGACATGGCTCACCACCTGTCACGTTGTCCCGAAAATATCTTCGGTTGAAGGTGGGTCGAAGGGACTTGTCTAGACTAGACCTCTGTCTATCCCTGTATTGGGAATTGCGTGAAGATATGTATGTATGTATGAAGAGAAACAAATATACTCAGCATAATGTGGAGTCCCTTACCGTGTCTCGAGTTCACACCAGTACTCGCTACATAAAATTCTGTTCTCTCGTACGTTACGTCGGTGCCCTGAGTCGTGACTGAACGTTCTTTTGTGTCATTTGTCTGTCTGTCACTCACAAAGCTTAATGTTTGGTTCACGCCGCACAATAGCAACGGCGTCGGCAGCGGTTTATAAAAGCACAATGCTAATGAAGCAGCTCCGGTCATTGTCTCCTGTTTTACGTGAAGTGAAACGAATGAGTTGGAATTGTTGGAATGAATTTTTTACGCCCTTTTTTTATGTTTACTAAAAGAAGTGTATGTACAATACGATTGTTTTCGAACGAAACGTAAAATGTGGTACGAATTTTCTGACTTATAACTATATCCCAAGAGTGAAATAAAGTTTTGCAAGTCACGATAGCCGAGTGGTTGGGTGATCGGAATTCGGGACAAGAGACCCGAGTTCGAACCCCAGGTGACAGGCTCGTACCGATGGATTTTTAAATTATGCACGATTTATGTATTTGGCTTGAACATAAAGACGGCGACGGGCTCACCAGCTGTCACGTTGTCCCAAAATATCTTCGGTGGAAGGTGGATATTCGAAAGGACATAATTATCTAGACCTCTGTCTACCCCAGTACTGTAATGGCGTTAATTAGACGACGCGTCAGCCTAGTTGGTTGTAAATGGTCTTTGCATTTAAAGCTGAAGGTTGTACGTAGGGTCACTATCGACTATGTCATTCGATATTCTTTTATTTAAATAATAATTAAAAATATAAATATCTTCACGCCATTCTCAATACAGCGGTATACATAGGTCTAGACAATTACGTCCTTTAGACCCACCTTCCACCGAAAATATTATTGGGACAACGTCCACATCTTTATATCCAATCCAAAGATATAAATAGTACTTAAATATCTGAAAAAAACCGTCTGATACCTTTGGGGTTCGAACTCTGATCTCTCGACACGAATTCCGATCACCTAACCACTCGGCTATCGTGACTCTTACTGAAAACAACGTATTAATAACAATATAGTGAGATACATCACTAAATTAACAAACACGTGACAAATCCAATAGGAATGTAAAATGTTACCTAAACAATCTCCTTCATAGTCCTTTAATCAAACTCAACTGAACGTAATGGTTAGTGATTCAGAGATCTAACCGTTCGGTTAAATATCGGAACGGCTGACCCAAATCAGAGTTTAAATTGTTATTTGTTAGGCTGCTTCTAACTAGTTATGTGTATTGGTTTTATTTATAAAGCCCTACGGATTAGTTTAGAAACTAAAGTTTTAGGGACTAAATTTGAGAGAAAAAAATTAGTTTAAAATTTCAACCGACACGGGCGGGATTCGAACACCGATCCGTAGCAACGCTCTTACCTCAGCCACCGTGCTTTACACGCATCAGTTGAAATTTTAAATCTGTATTCTCTTTACTTTAGTTATTCCTTATTTCGGCACCGGCGCCATCTATTATACCTTTTGCAAATGACAATCTGCCCAGTGATGGTTGAAATTTTAAAAACATTTTATCTCTTTAATTTAATCTCATAAAATTTCAGCATAAATATGCTTTGAAAATCAACAAAATTGAGTAATAACTATAGTTTTCAAGGTGTTGCAATCTCGAGGTCCCGTGTTCGATCCACGGTCGGGTCAATGTAGAAAAAGAGACTTTTTCTACATTTTCTCGGGTCTGGGAGTTTGTGGTGCCTTCGTTGTGTCCGATTCCCATACCACAAGTGCTTTAGCTTCTTACAATGTCGGAGCAATGTATGTGATGTTGTCCCTATCTATATATATGTATTTAGTTATTTAATCTATATATGTATTTAGTTATTTAATCTTGAGAGTGATCATCTCGTTCTCAAGGGTTAATGTCATGGCTATATTCATTTATATTATAATAACACTTCTCATAAAGTTTTTCTTTAATAAACTTGTTAAACCTTATAATAATAATTCTAACAAAAGCCAATATACGTGTAAAATAAACACTATTGGAATTCAGCTCAGATATCAGATAACCCCACGTTAATATTTGATGAAGCAACTAAAATTTAGTATATTTAGTCAAATAACTCTATAACGGACATAAGGACCGACCTTCAAACTCGTCCGCTGTCCAAACTCGTCCGTGTTATCGACAAGCAAACACATCGACGTATCGCGCGTCACTACTGCTCAAATATTGACCAATGTCATATCGTATTTTTAGAGGTGTGTGCGTGCACTGGGCGAAACAATATCGAATCGAAGACCTTTCGATTTCATTTAAATCTTCAAAATGTAAGAAAAATTTAACAGTGGTAGAGCCACACATCAGCTTTTGCTGTTGCATGAATGGGCCGGCTCGACCGGGGAAGTACCACTACCTCACAGAATACCGGCGTGAAGTAGAAGTCAAGAAGAAGCGTAACAAACTTCTGCGTTTCGTCTGGTGAGTGCAGCTAACCGGAGGCCCACACACCCTCCTCCCCCAATACAGGGGGTATTGCGGGTGTTGATGGGCGGCGGTAATCACTTACCATCACGTGAGCCACCTGCTCGTTTGCCTCCCTTTTCTATAAAAAAAGAAAGAAATAAAGTGGATTTATTCGTTGCTACAAAAATTACAAATTAAAATAGAATGTATTACTGGATTGCAGCAAAGAAACGGCATCTAACGCAGCAAATACGCTGTAGCAGTACTGCTGCAGTGCTGTTATTCTGCCGGTGCCATTCAAATACAAGGTTGGGGGAAAACTTTTTTCGAATTTAAAATGGCATCCGTTTTCTTCGTAATACGGTGAACAGCATGCATTCCTAGCAGAGCGACGAGCATCTTCCACCGGAAATTTTGACGTCAAAATTTCCGGATTCAAAACGCTTAAACCAAATTCATGCTACTCTCACAGACACTGCACTAGGTCCATAAACATCGCAATTTTTTTCGCAGCTTGCGTTGCTTTTTTACCTTTTATGTAGTAAAATTTATCGAATTTCTTCATTAAATTTACTCATCACTCTACTTATTCTCTCTCTTACTCTAATTACACACATTCTCCTAATTTGAATTTGGAATAATCTTTTTTAAAATTATTTTTTTTATTGATACCAAAATCAGCCAGATACAAAGAGATTAAATAAATACATATTTATGAACAATATCACATACATTGCTCTGTTCCAAAGTCCATCTAAAATCCAGACCATGAAATAATATAGAAAAAGTGCTTTTGTGTCCCTCCCGGGAATCCAACCTTGCGACATCTTGACACCGATGTTTCACCGCTCGTCAACGAAAGCCCTATATTTAATTATAATTTACTTGTTAATTTCGAAACTAAACGATCATTCGCTTACATTCCTCCATCTTTATACCCCAGTACCTCATGTCAGTTTTATTTCTATAACTTTTTATAACCAAATACCACAGAAATATGAGAACGTCTTAGGAAAAAAATGGATCGAGTGTTCGTGTGCTCTGATTGGGACAAAAGTTGAAATAAAATATCCAGTTTTGGATATCGGAATACCCGATCGGCGCTGGATTATATCGTGATTGACGGACAGCCGTGTTATATGTACTGATGTGGAGGGCATGCTTTTCAAAGTGTCTTATTAAGGTTGAAATCGTTACTTAGCGAGAGGACATATTTACAATTGAAACTCGAAAGCATTTCTTAGAGTAATATTTAAAGAATTGATTTCTTTAAATATTACTCTAAGAAATGCTTATATATTTTAACTTTTTATGTTTTAAAATGTTGAATCTGATAGAAGCGAAATATGGTTGGTATAATCTGGGCACGTTAAGCGAATGAGTGAAGACCGAATGGTGAGGAAAATATATAGCGCGAAAGTTAATATTAAAAGGAGTCGAGGTAGACCGAGACTAACTTTCGAAGACCATGTGAGCAAATTGCTCGTAGAGGGGAGGGTCAAGAATACGTGGATACCCATACGTGCATGTATGAAGAAGATGATGAATCTGAAAGAAGCGAAAGAAGTATGCAAAGATCGTGATACTTGGCGATCTCTCTCTCTGGCCACCCCGACGTGGATTGTGCGTGAAGATAAGAATGTAAGTAATATTTTAACGGTGGCCTCTCTATAAGCATATAATAGTGACGGTAGCCGAGTGGTTGGCCGAACGGAATTCAAGTCGAGAGATTTGATTTCGATTCCCGAGGTGTTAGACTCGCACCAATGGGTTTTTCAAAACTTATCGTTGGCTTGGACATAAAGACGGCGACAGTCTGTCACGGTGTCCCAAAAATATCATCGGTGAAAGGTGGATCGAAAGGACTTAATTGTCTCTGTCTGTCTGAACTCTGTCTACCCCAGTATTGGGAATAGCGTGAAGATATTTTTTTTTTTTAAGTACATACAACATTAATAACTTTAATAAGAACAATGATGTACGTAATATTAATGCCAGGCACAGACAAGTCTGTAAGGTCAGTAACTAGGCTCCATAGAGTAAGTAACAACAAATTTAATGAAGAAAAACTTTAAAAAGGTTATTAATACTTTTTTTATATGTCTCATGTATAAATGTATTAATGACAGTAATCCCTGGTAATGAGTTGATCGCTCCCACGCTATTCCTAATTATCCTAGATTAAATTTTGTATTTCTATTGTTACAAAAGATGACAAAAAATGGAGGATACCTATGGAGTTTCTTTCGTCTGTTTCTTCTCCGTTAGAGGAACCTCGTTACGAAACGGTGGTAGATTAAAAATGACTATCGATGTAATGTTACTAATATCAATAAATAAATTATTTGATTTGATGATTTCCTGTATTTACGCGAATACTAATTACACATTTTAAATAAAACGATTTTCGAATTTTATCGCGTTTTTAATTATTTTTTACAAACTATTTTTATTTTCCGACGTTTCGGATGCCGAAAATCGTTTTATTTGATTTGATTTGATTTGTCTAGACCTCTGGCTACTTCTGTATTGGGAATGACGTGAAAATATATCAAAAATATTTTATCAATTTAAATATTATATTAATGAATGATTTGATAACGTAATAGAATCTATATACAAATTAACATTTTACTAAATGTGTATGAAAGTATATACTGTCTGTCTGTTTGTTCCGGCTAATCTCTGAAATTGTTAGAGCAATTTTCACGGACCTTTGTGGCAGACCTAGTGGCAGATAGCTGATGTTAGAAGTAACTTAGGTTTAACTTGTATTCTAGAAAATAATTAGGCTTCCGCGTTCAGAGTCACGATAGCCGATTGGTTGGGTGCTCGGAATTATGGGTCAAGAGACCCGAGTTCGGTCCGCAGATGCAGGCTCGAACCAAAGGAGATTTTTCAAAAGTTATGTACGATTATATCGTTGGCTTGTAAATTGAGACGACGACGGGCTCACCACCTGTCGCGTTGTCCCAAATATTTTCGGTGGAAGGTGGATCGCAATGCCTCAAATGTGTAAACCTCTGTCCACCATTGTATTGGGAATAGCGTGAAGATATTTAAATTTATTTTATAAGGTTCCGCGTTAAGAGTTAAACCGGTTTATCCAGCGGGCAAAGCCTCAAAAAAATCTGCTTGTTAAAAATATTCATAAAGTCAAGATATTTAAGTGATCGGAATCAGAACCAGGAAACTTGAGTTCCCCCAAGAGGAAAGTTCGTACTAATGAGCTTCTTCTGAATTTACTTACGATTATTATCGTTGGCTGAGACGCTTAGACGGTGAGGATCACAAGCTATATGCTCCGGAGAAATGTGATTTAAAGGAACTTTCTCTACACAAGTCACGACAGCCGAGTTGTTGGGTGGTCGGAATGTCGAGTCGATCTCCAGGTGGCAGTACCAATGAGTTTTTCAAAACTTATGTACGAATTTCATCGTTGGCTTGGACATAAAGGCGGCGACGGGCTCACCACCTGTCACGTTGTCCCGAAAATATCTTCGGTGGAAGGTGGGTCAAAGGGACTTAATTGTCTAGACTTGACCTCTGTCTACCCCTGTATTGGGAACTGCGTGAAGATATTTCTTTCTTCTTTTCTTTCTCTACACCTCTGACTACCTAAATAAGCTTGAACATATTCAAAGGTGGGATAAGATGGAGTGACGACTTAGTGTAAGGTCCATTTTCAGCATTGGACTCTTGATAGGCAGTTAAGAAGAAGACGAAGAATATAGTCACGATAGTTGAGTGGTTGGGCGATCGGAATTCGAGTCAAGTGACCCGAGTTCGATCCCCAGGTATTAGGCTCGTATCTTTATCAGAAACTTATAAACGACAATATACTTTACTGTTGGACACTTAAGCGGCGACAGGCTTCCCAAATACATACTTAAATACATAGATAGGGGCAACATCACATAAAGACTCACTGACAGAGAGCTAATCTTATAAGGAGTAACATGGGATAATTTTATTTTAGAAACACAATCAGGTTCCGGTTAAGTGTGAAACTGCGGGCAATGCCGCGGGGGGCAGCTAGTAAAATGTAAGATCCTGACCTCCGTCAATGAGCGTACACACCGGATTTCATTGTGTCATTAACTCCGAGGTCTCGGGTTCGATTCCCGGCCGGGTTAATATAGAAAACTGTTTTTACTGTATTGTCTCGGGTGCACTTAGCGGTACCTTTGTTGTTTCCGATTCCATAACACGCGTGCTTTAGCTACTTACTTTGGGATCTTAATGTATGTGATGTTGTCCGTATGTGTGTGTGAGATCACGAGCACACGCAAAGCATTAGATATATTTCTGTCGACGTACAGTGACATAATAATAAAAGCCAGTTAAAATTTAATCTCCATTCAGGCACGAGATAGTGGGAGTTGACAAACGAGATAATTATATGATAGGATTGCTATCTTATTTCTAAGGTATCCTACAGACTAGCGACTTATAAATCCTTCTCAATGAATCAAATATCAAATAGTTATCTTCACGCAATTCCCAATACAGGGGTAGACAGAGGTCTAGTCTAGATAATTAAGTCCCTTTGACCCACCTTCCCCCGAAGATATTTTCGGGACATCGTGACAGGTGGTGAGCCCGTCGCCATCTTTATGTCTAAGCCAACTATATAGTTCGTACATAAGTTTATGAAAAACCCATTGGTACGAGTCTGATCGAACTCGGGTCTCTTGACTCGAAATTCCGACCACCCAACCACTCGGCTATCGTTATTTATAATAACAATAATTATGAACAATAGGGAATAATTTATGGCAACTTATTGACTATTACCTGCCCCCCGCGACTTTGCCCGCAGTTTAACACTTAACGCAGAACACTAATTATATTTCTTAAATAAAAGTAGCCTATGTTTCTGTTTATAACATTAGCTATCTGTCAGTGAAAGTCCTGTTAAAATCGATCCAGCCGTTATTTTGGTGTATGTATATTTATTCATATACATGTAGTAAAAAACGGCTATTTCAATATTGCAACAGACACTCCAATTTTATTAATACTCGTATGTATAGACAATCGTTCGTAAGGAGTACTCCAATCATGGGTGCTGAAGTCCAATTTTTTTTTCAATTTCACTTTAAACGTAATTAATAAATCGACTTATAATTACTTCCATAGAGATTAAGTTAATCACGTGCAATTATGATGACGCCGTTGTGACGCCGGCCGTAACGTGACCCGCAATTAAATGGGTCATGACTTGTCGCTAAATACATGTATTATCTGACACGCATCGTGACACGGTAATTAAAAAGATGTGGCTTCAACGCTCATCAGATAATACGTCACGACTGTCGTCTATAATTAGCTACCTAATATTTTTTAAGTCACGATAGCCGAGTGGCTGGGTGGTCGGAATTTCGAGTCAAGAGACTCGAGTTCGATCCCAAGGTGGCAGGCTCGTACCAATGGGTTTTTCAAAAACTTATATTATTTTTTTAATAGAAAAGGGAGGCAAACGAGTAGGAGGCTCATGTGATGGTAAGTGATTTCCGCCGCCCATGAACACGAACAGATGCGTTGCTTCCCTTAGAGTGCCCCCCCCCCCCTCCAGAATTGGGGGAGGAGGGTGTGTAGGCCACCACATATTCGAATTATATCGTTGGCTTGGATATAAAAAATGTGACGGGCTCACCATCTGTCACGATGTCCCGAAAATATCTTCGGTGGAAAGTGGGAGGTCTTGTCTAGGGACTTAACTCTCTAGACAAGACCTCTGTGTACTCCTGTATTAAGAATTGCGTGAAGATATTTATTTTATTAATTTATTTAACATTACAGAAAACGTATTATTGAATCGTCAATAAGTTGAAAGAAAGAGAGAAAGAAAGTAGATTTATTCGTTGCCACAAACAATACATATAAAAACAGTCATAGCTAAGAATTGCAAATTAAAATAGAATGTATTACTGGATTGGAGCAACGTAGCAGCATTCGACTCAGCAAATATGCTGTAGCTGTACTGCTGCAGTGCTGTTATTCTGCCGGTGCCATTCAAATAGTCTACGTTCACGCGGACCCAAACATATTTAAAATTGAGTAAAATAAACACACATACATTAACTTAAATAAATTAAATAAAATTAAATATCTTCACGCAATTCCCAATACAGGGGTAGACTGAGGTCAAGTCTAGACAATTAAGTCCCTTTGACCCACCTTCCACCGAAGATATTTTCGGGACAACGTGACAGGTGGTGAGCCCGTCGCCGCCTTTATGTCCAAGCCTACGATGAAATTCGTACATAAGTTTTTGAAAAACTCATTGGTACTGCCACCTGGGGATTTTTTACTACATTAACTTGTAGTAAAAAATTACAATATATAAGATATAGAATATATATAAGGGATGTTTTTGCATAATATCGTCTTTTTTGAATAAAAACAAAATTATTATATTATTATAACTTTTGTTAAGGGGTATGTTAAACAATAAAGTCTTTTGCTTATATTAAAATCTAATTTTATTCTAACGGCTACGGGCTTCCCACCTGTCATGTTGTCCCGAAAATATCTTCGGTGGAAGGTGGGTCAAAGAGTCTTAATTTCTAAAAAAACTTAATTGTCTAGACTAGGTCTCTGTCTACCCCTGTATTGGGAATTGCATGAAGATACATAAAATCTAATTGTTTTCTTACGACGATGATCTCACCACCAGTCACAATCTCCCAAACAGGCTTTAGTTAGGGTGGATCAATTAGACTTAATTTTCTCGACATGTGTCTACTCCAGTATAGCGAATATGCATAAAGATATTTATCTTAAACTTTTATTTAAAAAGGTTTTGTTAACATTTACAACGACCATACTCGAAAAACTTTGTTAAAGTCGAGCTTTTGTGTACAGTTTTCAAAGTAATTGTAATGTAGTAGTGTTTTAGCTTATTTTTTACTTTGAATTCAGTGGGTAAAGCTCTCATAAAAGCTTTTGCGTTCTGCACATACAACTTTCTTTAATCCTTTGTTAAACTTAGGCCTTTTGTAAGCTTCGGTGGTGAGATAAAAGTCTACTGTTTTGTAAAAAAAGAAAATTTAACTTTTTTTGGTGCAGTTTTTCGAAAAAAAAATATCTTCACGTCATTCCCAACACAGGGGTAGACATAGGTGTTGTCAATTAAGTCATTTCGATCCGCCTTTCAACGAAGACTCTTTTGGGACTACGAGACGGTGGTGAGCCCATCGCCGTCTTAATGTCCAAACTAACGGTACAATATACTAGTGTACATATATATTGACATAAATGTTCATAAATAAACATAAACATCTATGACTATAGTACAAACATTCATATTCATTACCCAAATGTTTGCCTTATGTACGAATTATATATGAACTTATGTACGAATTATATCGTTGGCTTGAACATAAAGATCACGGGCTCACCACCTCACACTTTTGCTTAAAGGTCTAGTCTTGTACATCAATTGACCCGAGCTAATATTGGGCAATGTGACAGGACTTACGCCTAGTAATGTAAGGTGTTTTAACAAAAGTTAAAGTATGTAAATTTCAAAAATATTGGTCTGTCGGGAATCGAACTCCTGCTTTCTGATTCGAAGGTAGTTCCCCTAACTATCGAACGAAGACGGCTGTTACATACACGGTTGATGATAAGATAGCATCTTCTTTAAAACATTTCTTTACATGTTTTTTTTCAATGTTACGACTCTTACAATATTAAAATAAAAAACTACACACAAAGAAAAAAAAACCTAATTATCTCAACATATGCTTTCACGCGAACATTAATACATCATCACAAACGTGCCCATCTAAGATTAGAATCTAATATACCATTCAAATTAGAAAAATCTTATATTGTATAATTAATAGAGTACCGGCCCCAGAACGCGCCCTGGTGCACCCACTAATATGTCAAGGGACATAGCCCTTATTAATTTATGTGGTTGAAAGATAAAATGTTCGCCGTAAATCTGAACTAAATAGTTCCCGGCGATGTACCTGTCTAATAAATTAAGATTATAATTTTTGATAAATCTCGTGATCAATTTAGTCGGAAGGCGCCTTTGGTTCTATGGGTCGTAGCTTTTTTTGTTTTCTCCGGGTTCCTTTGTGTTTTTGTTTTGGATTGTAAATACCGGACGATTCGATTAGTTTTACGCTTTGTATTGTAATTTTATACGTTGTTTAATGTGGAATGTTTTTAGATTAAAAACTAATAAAACTGAATATGATTCACATTCACTGCTTGTTTTTAAATGGGACAAATTAAACAGATAATTTATAATGAGTATCGTCATTAGTATCGTGTGGTTACGACGTAAGTATATTACGACCGCTTTTTCCTGTGGTTATCAAGCAGGTGAACATGTGAAAAGCTACCAATAGATGGGAGGGAGAGCTATCTTAAAAAATACCAGCTCGATATTCAGCGGACTCAGTGCTGCGATCGCCAAATCGTTCGCCAATCGTGACGATTATGGCTAAATATCCCCAACTGAAGAGATTGGCCATGTGGTATCGGTGTAAGGAGTTAGCACCACTTTGTTTTCACATGTGTCATCGTGCCTTCAATATTTCTTAGACTTACGACAGATGGCGTGAGAACAATCTCGAAAAATATCAGACATAAATTTAACGGACTCATAGCGGGCGGCAGCGTTAGTGAGCAGAGAGCAGGTGAGGCGGATGCCCTGCAGCAGACTTCTGGCCGTTTTGCATTTCATCGTAGTCTACGTTATAAATAATATGCCTTCCTCTTTCTACCCGTGATTGTCGTAAGAGGCGACAAAGAGATAATCCTTGAATGAATAAGGGATAGCCAAAATCAACAGACTAGTGACGGGCATCAGCGTCTAAGGCGTGAGGAGACTGGTACTGCGATCGCCAATCCGCTTGCCGAGCATGGTGATAATATTAAACTCTCCCTTTTTTCGGTCCGTTGTGTATATATGTAGACTTATCTTAGTCGTCTCGTATCCGTCGTAAATAAGTCCTCAGATAATGCGTCACGTCGCCCGGCCCGTCCGTGTGTTCGTGCGCTTGATTTATGTTATTTTAAACGTTCGGAACGAGGATATAATTAAGGGACTTTGTGATCCCGAATGCTTTCACTAATTTGGGAATATACCCGCCTACTGTTATATTTTGTGTTGGGTAGATTTGTCCGTTTGTTTGCTGTTTATCTTCTTGTTGTTGTTTCTAATGTATTAGAAACAGAACAGTGAAAATATTTATTGTTATCGCTTATAGCCTTGTGGTTACGGCGTAAGAATATTCTTATTTATAGAATAGGTGGACAAACGAGCTGGTGGCACACGTGATGGTAAGTGATTACGGCCGCCCATAAACACCTGCAATACCAGTGGCATAGCAGATGCGTTGCCGGCCCTTGAGAAAGGTATAAGCTCTTTTCTTGAAGGTCCCTAAGTCGTATCGGTCCGGAGAAACCGCTGACGGCATCACATTCCATAAAGTGCATGCAAGTGCGTGGTGGAATGCCAAGCATCAAGGTGGTGTTTAGGAATTTTAGACTACGCCGTATGGTTCGATGGTGATATTCAGCGGCTGGGAATAATCAGAAAAATCCCTCGGAACACTCCGCGTAGCATCTTGTAAAAAATTCAAAGAGATGCAACATCTCTTCGCATTGCCAGGGCACCTGGTCGATCAGATAGAATATAGTTGTCGACGATTCGAGCCGCTCTTTGTTGAATACAATCAAAAATAATATTAGGTTTATAATATGTATGAAACATATATAAATATTTTTATTAAAAGTCAATAAGTTAAAAGTCAGATGGCTGGGTGTTTGAGTGGTCGCAATTTCGATTCAAGAGATCCGAGTTCGATCCGGAGGTGGCAGGCTCGTGCCAATGGGTTTTTAAAAACTTACGTACGAATTATATCGTTCGCTTGGACAAAAAGACGGCGACGGGCTCACCACCTGTCACGTTGTCCCGAAAAAATCATTTCAAGCATATACATGACGTAATTTCACCCATTTATTTATCTAAGAATTATTGTACGTTTTGTGTGGTATGTCTTACGCAGTCACAATTAACGTATTCTTTTTATTTTTCTAAACCATACCACTAGATATTCCAACGATTTAAATAACCACATTCCCATTTCAAACTAAATTTTACGCAAGTAAAGAAAAATACACTTTGCTGCGTCGCTATAGAAGCCTTTTTTCACATGCTTGCTTATGGGACTAGTCTGAAATGGGATGCTGCCCCATAAGCATCTGTTTCCGGAAGCGTCGATACCGTTCGGTATTATTAGGGTGTCGTTAACCGCAAGGTGTAGACACTTGGCTCGAGGGCGCAGGAGTGCTCCGGGACCTACTTTGTCGGAGTTTACTCCTTAAGAGTGTCACGATAACCGTGTGGTTGGTTGATCGGAATTCGAGTCAGTAAACTCGAATTCGATGCCCAGATGGCAGGCTCTTAACAAAGTGTTTAAAAACATACAAACTAATGTACTATTTGTATTATTGCATTGGACATAAAGAAGGCGACGGGCTCACCATCTGTTACGTTGTCCCGAAAAATCATTTCAAGCATATACATGACGTAATTTCACCCATTTATTTATCTAAGAATTATTGTACGTTTTGTGTGGTATGTCTTACGCAGTCACAATTAACGTATTCTTTTTATTTTTCTAAACCATACCACTAGATATTCCAACGATTTAAATAACCACATTCCCATTTCAAACTAAATTTTACGCAAGTAAAGAAAAATACACTTTGCTGCGTCGCTATAGAAGTCTTTTTTCACATGCTTGCTTATGGGACTAGTCTGAAATGGGATGCTGCCCCATAAGCATCTGTTTCCGGAAGCGTCGATACCGTTCGGTATTATTAGGGTGTCGTTAACCGCAAGGTGTAGACACTTGGCTCGAGGGCGCAGGAGTGCTCCGGGACCTACTTTGTCGGAGTTTACTCCTTAAGAGTGTCACGATAACCGTGTGGTTGGTTGATCGGAATTCGAGTCAGTAAACTCGAATTCGATGCCCAGATGGCAGGCTCTTAACAAAGTGTTTAAAAACATACAAACTAATGTACTATTTGTATTATTGCATTGGACATAAAGAGGGCGACGGGCTCACCATCTGTTACGTTGTACCAAAAATATCTTCGGTGGAAGGTGGGTCGAAACGACTTAATTGTCTCTCTGTCTTCGTCTGTATTGGGAATAGCGTGAAGATATTTATTTATTTTATTTTATCAACGCAAACGAAACGACGTACATAATCTAGTGTTGTGTATATATCGCATGAGCAAAGACAGTATTGCCATAGATTGTTCCGAGACTCGAAAAAACAACATACAGTTAATTAACAACATAAGTTAACTTAATGTTAAAGTATCTATATCAGGGTATGCCGTTTATGTATTAAGTTGTAGTAATAAGAAAATGCAATATGCGAAGTTCACGCGCCATTTTGTAACAGATATAGCGTGGGTGTCAGACAGGCTGGTTTGTTTAAGGTGTAGTCATGTTATCCTGGTATATTCAGATCTAAGAGATATAATCTTTTGTGGCGAAAAATAATGATCTTTGTGGACGAGCGACGTGAGATTTAAATAGTGTCGTGTGGTCCCTGGTCCCAAGTTCGATTCCCGGTCGGGTCAATGTAGAATACCACTTTTTGTATGTTGATCCTGTTTTTGAGTATGTGGCACTCTAATTGTTTCCTATTATTAAAGAAAATGGGCAGACAGAGATTTAGACAATTTAGTCCCTTCGACCTACCTTCCACCGAAGATATTTTCGGGACAACGTGACAGGTGAGCCCGTCTCCGTCTTTATGTCCAAGCCAACGATATAATTCGTACATAAGTTTTTGAAAAACCCATTGGTAAGAGCATACCATCTGGGGATCGAACTCGGGTCTCTTGACTCGGAACTCCGACCATCCAACCACTCGGTTATCGTGACTTTTTTTCCTGATTCTTGAGAATGTGATATTGTTTCCTATCTATGTAGTTATTTATTTATATGTTCTCGTGTTCGATTCCCAGTTGGGTTAATGTAGAAAACCACTTTTACATTGTCTCGGGTCTTTTGGTATCTTCCTTGTTTCTGATTCCTTAATACAAGTGCTTAGGATCAGAGCAATGTATGTGATGTGGTCCCTATCTATGTATATATTTATACATATTTCTTCAGGTAAAGATGTTTGCAGGTGTTCGTAGACGGCTTCGGTCACTTTCAACAGATCAGTAGCTTGTTTTTGTACTCATGCCATTCCCAATAATAGGGTAGACAGAGGTCCTTACAATTAAGTCCTTTAGACCTTCTCTCTTCTCACCGAAAACATTTGTTTTTGGGACAATGTACGAATAACAGATGGTGAGTCTGTCGCCGTCTTTATATCAAAAACAACCTAATAAATATTAAATAAAAAAAAAAATATCTTCACGCAATTCCCAATACAGGGGTAGACAGAGGCCGAGTCTAGACAATTAAGTCCCTTCGTTCGAACTCAGGTCTATTGACTCGAAATTCCGACCACCCAACCACTCGGCTATCGTGACTTATAAATATTAAATGAGTTTTGAATTACTCATTGGTACGAGCCTACCACCTAAGATTGAACGGGAGTCTCTAGAATAAATTCCGACCACCTAACCTCTCGGCAAACGTGACTCAGATGAAATAAAGTGTCCACTAGCATTACATGCATCTTGTCCACTGCTTAATATATGCCGTTGCCAAAAAGTAGAATTGCCATAATCGCTACGTCTGTAGCGACAATGGCAATATACCATGTTTTATAAAAGTCACGATAGCCGAGTGGTTAGATGATCAGGATACGAGTCAACGGACCCGAATTTGATCCCCAGGTAGGTAGGCAGTAACAATGGGTTTTTTCAAAAACTTTTTTATTTTTTTATCTTCACGCACACTCCCGGACGGGGTAGCCAGACGGAACAGATCGCCAAGTGTCACGATCCTTACGTACCTCTTTCGCTTCATTCAGATCCATCATTTTCTTCACATATGCACGTCGAGGTATCAGAGTATTCTTGACCCTCCCCTCTTCGAGCAATTTGCTCACATGGTGTTCGAAAGTTAGTCTCGGTCTACCTCGACACCTTTTAATATTAACTTTCGCGCTGTATATTTTCTTCACCATTCGGTCTTCACTCATTCGCTCAACGTGCCCAAACCATCAAAGCACGCCCTTATCCATTTTAGTGATAAGGTCATCTTTCAAACCTACCATTTTGCGAATCTCTTCGTTTCGCTTCCGGTCGGCCAAGGCAAGGCACATTTTACGAAGATATCGCATCTCCACTGCAGTCAACCTGCTTTTATGCTTCTTCTGGCATACGCAGGTTTCGCTGCCATATAACAAAGTCGGTACCAACACTGCGTTATGTATTGCAAGGCGTGCATTTTTCACAACGCCTTGCCTTTTGATTAACGCAGTCAGGGCACCATTGACTTTGTTCCCGGCAGCAACACGCCTGTCCACATCTAAGATACATCTTCCATCCCGGCTAAAAGCACTGCCCAAGTACACAATCTCATTCAAAATTCAAAATCTTAAGTAACAAAATATATCGTTGGCTTGGACATAAAGACCGCGACGAGCTCACCACCTGTCACGTGGTCCAGAAAATATCTTCGGTGGAAGATGGGTCGAAGGGACTTAATTTTCTAGACCTCTGTCTACTCCTGTATTGGGAATGGCGTGAAGATATTTTTTGTGAGCAAGTAAATTGAATAGAATTAAAAATGTAATCATTCATTCATTCATAATGTTATATATCTTTTTGGTATGTAATGAGAATCGTAGCCATTATCTTTTAATACTAACTGTGTTTGACAGGCATTCTTCCATAGATTACTGTTTTTAAAATGGTGCGTTTATTAATTATCCTGTTTCTTTTCCCATTCAAATACTCATATATATAAATATTTATAGTAAATCAATTACTTTCTCTCTATGGGAATTGAAACAGAAATAAGAAAAATCAAGTACATAATTGAAAATCTCTTTAACCGTAAGTATTACATCGGTACTTTAAATATATATACCACTTAACAAGGCAGAAGTAAATTCCACGTCAGGATTTTGTTTATGAGCGAATGGGGGGGCGCTCTGCCCGACCGGGCCACACAGGCACGCGCCATTATATTTAAATTAATTGCGGTCAGCTGTCTTGTAGCTAATTGTTTTCTTTTTTTCTCGCTCAAATCAATGTGATTTGTTTTTTTTTTTAATTGCATATGGCGAATTGCATTGAGAAAGATATTTAAACGTGGACCCAAGCGATAGATTTTTGTTTAAAAGAAAAATGTTTATTTGACAATCTCATT
The DNA here is from genome assembly GCA_029286605.1 of Sericinus montela. Classification (NCBI taxonomy): domain Eukaryota; kingdom Metazoa; phylum Arthropoda; class Insecta; order Lepidoptera; family Papilionidae; genus Sericinus; species Sericinus montela. Next base: position 801,988 of record JAGSMR010000119.1, on the reverse strand, counting down.
TAAATTAAAACGTAGTGGAATAAAGAGAAAGATGTGGATTGAAAATTACGTTATACATATACACTACAGTCACGATAGCCGACTCTTTTGACTCGAATTCTGATCACACGACCAGAATTCAAGTCTAGTGACCCGAATTCGATTCCGGTGATTGGCTCCTAGGGTTTTTCAAAACTTTTATACCATTTATATCTTCGCTTCGACATAAAGACTTTGACAGGCTCACCACCTGTCACGTTGTCCCAAAAAAATTCTTCTGTAATAGTTCGAAAGGTCTTATTGTCTAGACCTCTGTCTACCCCAGTATTGGCAATGGCGTACGTCTCTCAAAGCACTATTCTTCTTGCGCGCAGTCCAGTTATAAATACATAATCTTTGCTATCCAACTTAATCTGTGAGAAACAGTTGTGTTTGTTCGATTCTTACAGATCTGTTTGCGCGGCGTAAACATTAACAATATGTTAATTGCGTTAGCAATGACTCGTTAAATTTTACTTATCTGTTCTCAAGGGAACTTGACTATACTTAGATGAGCGATTGTAGCTTACCTTAGACGTCTATGTTACTTATTTGCGAGCTTATTTGTTTGCAAAATGAATGTTGTCGCCCATCGCCGTTCTGCTAATGTTTTTACTGGTATTTCTCAATTGGTTATATTAAAACAAATATAATATCTTCACGCCAAACATTTGTGTAATAAATATGAATGTTTGTACTCGATTCATGGATGTTTATTTATGAATATTTAGATGAAAATATATAAATATTTATCTTTGTACATATATGTCTTTGTAAATGTATTGTACCGTTGGAAAGAAAAGGCAGACGGCCTTTGGAATCAAAGCAATGTAATAATGTTGTCCCAATCTATGTCTGTATGTATTGATTCTTGTATGTATTTGTTGTTGATAGTATTTCTTGTATGTATTTCTTGTTGATAGGTTGTTGGATAGTACAGATTCTGGTTGAATTCAATTTGACATAGTTCTCACCTATGGCGCTGATCTATAGTCATATTGCCACAAAAATATCTTCATGCTATTCCCAATACAGGGGTAGACAGAATAAGTATAATATAAATAAATAAATATCTTCACGCCATCCCCAAACAGGGGTAGACAGAGGTCTAGTCTAGACAATTAAGTCCCTTTGACACATCATCCACCGAAGACAATTTTGGAACAAACATTGGCAAGCACGTCGCCGTCTTCATGTTCAAACCAACGACATAAATCGTTCATAAGTTTTTGAAAAAATACAATGGTACGTGCCTTGGGGATTGGACACGGGTCTCTTGACTCGAATTCCGGTCGCCCAACCACTCGGCTATTGTGACTGTATATTGGAACAGGTCCATATATTTCCGTCAAGTGGAGATCGATTGATCCTAGTGCTTATTATCATAGCGAAAGAAACTTCCGCATTAAGTGGTGCCTTCATCTGACATCAAGGAGGCAAAGAAAATAGACGAACGTCGCTGCCAAAACAAACACATCACACAGAAATAAGCCCGTCCGTCTGTCCATAGTCGGATATTTTGTTTATCTAAATTTATTTTCGCCGATTATTTCCAATGTCTTAGTCATTCGAGTGGCTATGAGTAGCTATCAGCTTCACAGATCAATTTTAAATAAAAAATCTTCACGCCATAATGGGAAAAATTGAAAAATTGAGTCTAAGAATAATATATAAATATTAGTTGCCAGGCTTTGCCCGCCGTTTAACACTTAATAGGAACCATAATTATTTTTCTAAAATAAAATTGGCCTATGTTACTCCTTATAACATCAGCTATCTGCCAGTGGAAGTCCTGTTAAAATCGGTCTAATCGTTTCAGAAATTAGCCGAAAGACAGACCAAAATTGTAAAAAAATATTATTTTGGTGTATGCACCATGTAGTAAAAAACGGTTATTTCAATATTACAAACAGACACTCCAATTTTATTTATGTGTACAGATAATATCGTGTAAGGATTATTTTAGACTACTTCCCGTCCTGGGTTCGATTCCGGACCCGTACCGGAATCGAACGTAGGATTTATTTTATTTACACTTTATTGCAAACCTCACAAAGAAAGTTATACAAAGGGCGGACTTAATGCCTTTAGGCATTCTCTGCCAGTCAATCCGAGGCGTGGAGAAATATTGTTAAGGTGCTTTAAACTGGGTTACAGAAAAAGAAAATCAATATAGGACCTAACGAAAATAAAGATGCAATATAAAATACTAATACAAATAATAAATATAATATATATACATATACATACATACATACATACATATATAAAACTTAAAAAACATTATTATGACTGTAATGACCAATCACTAATTCTAACTGACAGTTAAAACGTACAAGTCTTTTAAATATCGACTTATTGGTAACTTTTATGATGTCTTCGGGCAAAGAATTCCAGAGCAGTGTAGCCTGAATGGTAAAGGAGTGACCAACAAAATTGGTAAAGTGTTGCGGGATACTCATCTTGTAATTAGATGAAGACCGCAGGCACCGATCATGAATTGAGCATTGAAACTGAAATTTATCCGTAAGATACAAAGGGTAGGTAGTATCATTTATGATTGAGAAAAGAACAAGCAGAATTCTAGAGTTTCGCCTTTGTTGAATAGTAAGCCATTTAAGACGAGAACGGTATTGTGAAATATGGTCATACTTACGAAGGTTGAAAATATATCTTATACAATTATTAACAAGGAGCTTTAGCTTGTTTAGAAGATCTTTGTTCAAATCACAGTAGCACACATCTGCATAATCAATGATTGGTAAAATGAGCGTCTGGACAAGCATAAGCTTAGTTTCCCATGGAAGAAGACTTTTGAGGTGATAGAGCACTCGTAGCGTGGCGGTTACTTTACGGCTAACTTCAGTTATGTGTTTTCCCCAGTTCAAGGTGTTATCGATATGTAGCCCAAGATTTTAACAGAGCCCGAAAATGGAATCACTGCATCGTTACAACGTATGAAGGGTAGGTTTCAACATCGACTTTAGCTAGCATTTTAGTACTACCAACCAGAAGAATAGAGTATCTGTGAATGCATTTTGTTGCATTCACAGATACTCTAAAGCGTAGGGACCAGTCTGATACTGCTTTCAGACAGTCATTTAATTTATTAATTGCATCGTGGAGTTCTTCAATATCAGACTGTACATAAATCTGCTGGTCGTCTGCATACAGATGGTACGAACAATTAATATTAGCAGTGATAAAATTTATAAAAATTGAGAAGATAATGGGAGAAAGTATACCGCCTTGCGGAACGCCACAACCTAGTCCCGCCCATTAAGAGGTCTTTTGTCCCATATAGACCGATTGCTGACGTCCGCGAAGATAAGAAGAGAACCACTCCAATACCGTGGAAGCGAATTTAAAGTAAGAAAAAATTGCAAGAAGGATATCATGGTCGACTGTGTTAAAAGCATTCGAAAAGTCCACAAGCACCATAACTGTAACTTTCTTCTTCTCCATACCGGAGACCCGGAGATTCCGGTACGGGTCCATAACCCAAGTGCTTTAGCTACTTACTTTGGAATCAGAGCAATGTGTTATGTTATTAACCTGTCTATATATTTAATCGTTATTATATAAAACCGCAGGGGTAGACAGAGGTCTAGTCTAGACAACTAAGTTCCATCGAACCACCTTCTGCATATAAATTTTACAGCGGTAGAGCCACGCATCAGCTTTTGTTGTTGCATGAATGGGCCGGCTCGACCGGGGAAGTACCACGGCCTCACAGAATACCGGCGTGAAGTAGAAGTCTAACAAACTTCTGTGTTTCGTCTGGTGAGTGCAGGTAACCGGAGGCCCACACACCTCCCTCCCCAAAATTCTGGGGGGGGGGGAGCACTCTAAGGGCGGTGAGTGTTACAGCGATTGATTTGATGGGACGCTAAACATATGGCGAACAGACCACATTCAGCTTAATGCTGGGCTGTTTACTGCATCATCAAATAGTCCTGCATCTCCAGCATCGTCCCCCGACATGGGATTTGATTAATCCATTAAAATTACTGCTAAGCTTGACCCCTCGCTCACCTCCCTCGTGTGCTAACATCACGGGGCTGTCGATGGGGGCCGACAGAGACCCCTCATCCGCGTCCGGAGCGGGACTTGTGTAAATCCTTTGTATGTATTTTGGATGAACGTTTTGTCCTTTTAAGCCGACTTTAAAAATAGAGGAGGTTCTTAATTATGTTGTAGGTTTTTATGTGTTTGTTATCTTAGAACACATATGTAAGACGAGTCCTAAATTTATGTACTTAGCAAGTACTTCCAAGTGGGTCTTATTATCACCAAGTTTGGATCTGATGGTTGAATTACAAGAATATCGAAAAAAATCCTTAAACTTTATAGGCATTTTGCGATCTCCATGAACGTGCGTACGGTTTTTCATGGTGTCACCATGTCTGAGGTCCCGGGTATGATTCCCGAACGGTTCGATTCCTCACCACGTTCAGAACGACGGACATAGTCATCATATAAGGTTTTCGTTTTTATTCGTCTTCTTTTTCTTCTGGCTGCAAAGAAGAATCAAGAGTCTACTGCTGAACAAGGGCCGTTTTTTATTCGGACGTACGGAACCCAAAAAAAAAACTAACCATATCAAATTATATTTTTAGTATTCCTGTCAACCACACAAACTAAACTGCAATGCGTGTGTCGTGATCTTACATGTCGAATGGCGGGCCCGAACCTGCGACATAGGTTCGAAGTACGTCCCCTAAACCTTTAGATCATGACTTGAGATTACAATCACCTTGCTGCTATATCTCAGAGTTAAACGAACATATTTAGTAGATAATCCGCGACAAAAATCGGGAATCATACAAGAGAAAATCGGCGACGGGCTCACCACCTGTCACGTTGTCCCGAAAATATCTTCGGTGGAAGGTGGGTCAAAGAGACTCAATTGTCTAAACTAGACCTCTGTCTACCCCTGTATTGGGAACTGCGTGAAGATATTTATATTTATTATTTTACAACGAGAGATATGTAAGCCTTTTATTTTAAAACCTTTTATTACTTTACAGTGGATTCCTACGCACTACAATTTGTAGCACTCAATCACTCCCCCATTGTATGGACGTATTTGCATCCGCTCGGGGTCCCCATCGACCCTGAGGGTGCATCGCCCCCTTTGTAATTCGATAAAGTATCAGGTAGCGAATAGGAATTGTGTTTGCGTAATTTTACATTTTAATTATTGTCCGACTGACGGCCTTAGCTACTCCCCGCGGATTCGTTTGCATTTCGAATAAATAAATAATAATAAATATCACGCAATTTCCAATACAGGGGTAGACAGATGTCTAGTCTAGACAATTAAGTCTCTTCGATCCACCTTCCACCGAAGATATTTTCGGGATAACGTCGTGAGCCCGTCGCCGTCTTTATGTCCAAGCCACCGATAAAATTCGTACATAAGTTTTTGAAAAACCCATTGGTACGCGCCTGCCACATCGAACTCGGGTCTCTTGGCTCGAAATTCTGACCACCCAACCACTCGGCTATCGTGACTTTTTCCTATTCGATCGATTTCCTCTTTTACATTCATTCTGGCTCATCAGATAACAGTAAATTTATTTAGGACTAACCAAGGTTTACACTTCACTGTAACGTACTTCAGACAAAAGTAACCAGATGGCAGATGGGCTAAAAAATATTAGACTAAAGTAATAAGACCGAAGATGGACAGCAGCGTCTGAAGTGCGAGTGGTCTGCTACTGCGATCGCCAATCCGCTAAACAATTAGTCCCTAAGGGAGAGACCTACGTCCTGCAGAGGACTTTTACGGGCCGATATGTATGTATGTGTACGGCGATTGGCTCACCACCTCTCACTTTATCCCAGTAAATATTTTCAGTAAAAGGTGGGACGTAAGTGCTTAGTCTAGATTTCGATCTACGCCATTATTAGAAATGGCGTGAAGGTATTTCATTAAAAATCAATACTTAATGAAAAATTCATCACAACTCTATTTCGCACCGAACGGGTTTAGAACCCGCGACATTCAGCTACAAAGGCAGGCTCACTAGGTTGCCGGGTCGTCTCCACACCATGACAACTCAATTTGAAGCAATTGCTTGGGGTCAAAGACCCCGTTTTAATAAATACGTCGTATGCATACCGATGCATCTCGGAGGGGGCGCAGCCTCTCGGGAATCAATTGTTAACGAGATCAGTTATCTTATTAACGTGTACTCACGAGCCTAAATTACTCTACGGTAAGATACGTACGGTAAGGATAGGCCTGTCACCTAACATTGTCTCAAATGAGCTTCGCTGAAAAGTGGGTCGAAATGTCGTCATAGTCTACCTTAGCATAGCTCAGGTATGGGGAATTGCGTAATGATAAAGTACTTCTGGTTTAAGGTGCAAATGAAAGGCCACAATATCCGAATGGTTAGGTGATCCAAAGTCGAATAAGCGGCTCCAAGTTCGATACCCAAGAGGAAGACTATTTATTGGACACTACACTTTACCACTAAGAGTCTCACTATTGAAAATTTTGCTGCTTCAGTATTGGAGAATGTTAAAAGGGGTACGAGCTAGGAGGTCAGGATTTGTCTCCAGGGTGGTAGACATATTTCCTGTATAGGAGTCCAGCCAAGGAGTCGTAGCGGTGCTCTCTCGGTGTGAATGATATATGAGTCAGGGTATTCACGTATGTGACACATTTCATCTAAGTTTTGTTTGACGAACTCCGTGGACGAGTGGCGTAAGCACCGGTTAGGTTTTACTGTAGTCATTAACCATTTGGTAAGCTCTTAGCTAGTTTTTCAAATCAATTCTGTACAATAAAAAAGTCATCCGAAGGCTATTTTCGTATTATGATATTCCCTACCCTTCCCAAGGGTAGGGTAGGGAATAACCGCGGGTTGTCGGTCGCAATACCAGATACTTCTCGCCTTAGACAGCTACTTCCTTCGCGTCGTACGAGATAACTACGGAAGTTGCCTTGTAAATGCAATCGACTTAGGGCAAATGGCGGGATAGGTATCTAGAAATACTCAGATCAAGATTACTATGGTAATAGTAGTAATAATTAGTCTATTATAATAGTAACGAAAGTCGCGGGGTTGGGTGATCGGAATTCGAGTCAAGAGACCCGAGTCCGATCCCCGGGAAGTAGGCTCTACCGATGTTTTATTTCCAAAACTGTTAAGTAAGAAATCTTTGTGCCCTAACTAACGTTTAAATATACGTACATTCTTTGTATATATTTTCATGGGTACTTTATTCTTTCAGAGATAAAATATTTATACATAGAAGTCACGATAGCCGAGTGGTTGGGTGATCAAAATTCGACTCAACAGTCCCGAGTTCGAGCTCCAGGAGATAGAACTCGTACCGATAAGTTTTATCAAAACTTATGTACGATTTATATCGTTGGCTTGGATATAAAGGTGCTGACAGGTTCACTGTCACGATGTCTCAAAAATATCTTCGGAGAAAGGTGAGTCAAAAGAACTTAATTGTCTTCACTTCTGTCTGCTAGATATAGTCACGATAGGCGAGACCCGAGTTCGATCCTCAATTGGCCGTACCAATGGGTTTTTCTAAAAACCTATGTACAAATTATGTCGTTGGCTTGGACATAAAGACGGCGACGGGCTCACCAACAGTCAAGTTGTCCCGAAAATATCTTCGGTGGAAGGTGGGTCAAAGGGACTTAAATGTCTAGACTAGACATCTGTCTACCCCTGTATTGGGAATTGCGTGATGATATTTATTTATTTTTACTTCTGTCTGTCCCAGTATCGGGAACAGCGTGAAGATAATGTAGATTCCTAACGCTACATAATCCCTTGTAAGATTCGTCATAAACGTAGTATATCTACACAGAGTTAACGTAAACAGAACTTAAGATAATATTGTTATAAAAAGAAAAACACTCCATTCCTTTTTATCCCAACAATAAAAGGAGTCTCATTTGAACTTTAAATCCCGGAGTCGGCCCTCTGCGCACGCGCCGTTGCCTTCAATCAAAATCTTCTAGTGACGCGCGTGCGTGAATTGAATTTATCGATAATAAAATATTAATAGCCGATAATAAGTGAAAATAGCCGAATGGTTGGGTGATCGGAATTTCGAGTCTAGAGACCCGAGTTCGATCCCCAGATGGTAGGCTCGTACCAATGGTTTTTCAAAAACTTGGCTTGGACAATGGGTTTTTAGCCAATGGGTTTTCAACGACCCGGCGACGGGTCTTTCGGGCGACGGGCTCACCACCTGTCACTTTGTCCCGAAAATATCTTCGGTGGAAGGTGGGTCGAAGGGACTTAAATGTCTAGACTAGACCTCTATTTAACCCTGTGTTGGGAATAGCGTGAAGATATTTATTTATTTTATTCATTGGTACGAGCCTGTCACCTGGGGACCGAACTCGGGTCTCTTGACTATTCCGATGACTCAACCATTCGGCTATCGTGACAAAATGTACTTCTACGATTATATTGTTTCACCCAGTAAACTTTCTTGATTTAATTTAAGTGATTCGAATATTAAAAGCTTTATTATATGAATAATCGAAAGCTGTCGGTAATCCTGATCATTTTGTGCTTTAACACGTAATAAAGCTTTTAGAGGCCTCGCTGAATGTGCCTTGATGAATGAAACGTATAAGCCCGTTTCCTTAACCGGGGTAGATAGATTCAATGTTTTAAATAGAGATTGAGAGTTGTTTAATTTTTCTAATCTTACACAAGCACTGCAGCTTAGTAGGAATGGTTAAAAGGTAATGTTGAGTATAGCTAGTATTCTTAGTAGAAGTCTTTCTCTAATATTCTTCTCTAATATTCTTCGTATAATATCTACCTTTTATTACATATATACATATATAACGGCCTGTTAAAAGTCAACTGCTGAACATTGGTCTCTCCCTTAAGGAGATTATATTTTATTCCGCCATCTGTGATTACACATGGGTTGAGAAATCTTTATTCCCTTTTTTTAACAAATTTCTGTCGGACGAGAATGAGATTTTGTTTAGTTAACGTTGATATAGAGAAAGAGTGCATAAAAAGAAATTTTTTATATAACATAAACAGATCTCTGCGTATTCCAGTGTGGGGAATTGCGTAAAGGTTAAAATAAACTGCATAAATACCAACATTCGTTCCCAAACATGTAACATATGTTATTCTAAAATACTTGTCCTATCCTATGTACCATCTATGCTGGTCTGTTGTATAAATATAAAGAATATTGTATGCTACGTGCCTATTCTATTGTTAAAGAGGCGTTCAGAAGATTGTCTGTAAATACTTAAAACGTTAAAAATAAATATTATTAATTAAATAAATATTAATTAAAATTGTCGTGGAATTTCTACCACAAGCCACTGATCTAGTACAGAAACTAAAATTTCTACATATATCTAAAAAAAGTATCTTCACACCATACCCCACACTATGGTAGACAGAAGTGTAAACAATTAAGTCCTTTTGACCCACCTTTCATCGCAGACATTTGTGACAAGTGGTGAGCCTGTCGCCGTCTTTACGCCCTAACCAACGATATAAATCACACATAAGTTTTGAAAACAACTCATTGGTACGAGCCTACCACTTGTGTATCGAACACGGAGTCTCTTGAATCGAATTCCGATAACCAAATCTCTAGGTTATCGTGTAGCCGAGTGGTTTGGTGGTCGGAATTTCGAGTCAAAAGACCCGAGTTCGATCCCCATGTGACACGCTCGTACCAATGGGTTTTTCAAAGACTTATGTACGAATTACATCGTTGGCTTAGACATAAAGACGGCGACGGGCTCATCACCTGTCCCATTGTCCCGAAAATATCTTCGGTGGAAGGTGGGTCGAAGGGATTTAATTATCTAGACTAGACCTCTGTCTACCCCTGTATTGGGAATTGCGTGAAGACATTTATTTATTTATTTTATAGGTTATCGTGGCTATTCAACATATATAACGCTTCTAATTATATTTATATAGCAGGGTTAGAAACTTTTGACTTAAAACTTTTTTGAAAAGCATTTAACAACTTTCGTCTGGAGTTGGTTTTTACGCGATGCCAAACGCACAAATGTAAAACTTTATAACCCGCTTGCATAACACAAAGTTACAGAGTTGATGTCCCGTAAAATTGCAGCGGGAATACGATTCCTTTGATTTAAAGTCATCTAAATAGTGTTGTACTCAGGAGTAAACTTATCGATGTTTATATTATTACTTAGAAATTAAAACTTAGAACTAGAACTTATGTTATACTTAAAGAACTTATATTATTATTATTATTATATTATTAATAGAACTTATATTATTACTTAGAAATTAAACTTAATTTTCGAACAGTAAGTTATATATTACATTTATCAATGGTTTAGGCACGTTGAGCGAATGAGTGCACACGGAATGGTAAAGGAAATATAAAGCTGGAAAGTTAATATTAAAAGGTGTCGAGGTAGACCGAGACTAACTTTCGAAGACCATGTGAGCAAATAGCTCGAAGAGGGGAGGGTCAAGAGTACTCGGATACTTAGACGTGAATGTATGAAAAACGATGAATTTGAATACGAAATAGGTGTGTTATATAAGAACACTTGGCGATTTGTTTTCTCTGGCTATCGACGAATACTAAAACTATCTACCGGTTTAAGTTTTTTAGTCCAAAAAGTTCTCATTCAGTACATCGGTTTCTTCCGAAGAAGCGGCATAGCAAGCCATGGTTCCTCGCCATGTAGGCACCGCTGCCCATGCCTTACTGGTTTCTAAGATTTATACTCTCTGTTCAAGACATTTCCCCTCATCACGTTTTACACTTTCGTAACGAAGTGTAGGGGTCGATTCTTATCGTGATACCACACGGAAATATGTCTAAAATATGTAAATATATTGCCACGTTAACTATTTAACTTCAATGTAGCGAATAAAAATGTTGCTTATTAAAAAAAAATTAAATCCTACTGATTTTTTCAAACATATGCAGATGTTGCTGAGAAGTAACGGTGTAAGAGTATGCCTCTTACTTCCCGTGGGTGCCGTGAGTGACTAAGGGAAGGCCTTGATAATGAAATTGACTGTCGACAGATGGAACAATAAAAAATAAATAATTCAGAGGACCGGTGACTGGAAGCAGTGTCAAAGGTATAGAGCGGCCCCTATGCGTGACGTTAGTTGATACTCCTAATTTAAGATGCCTACGGTCAGCTGTGGACAATCTTTATTACAGTTATTGTGAAATAATATAGTGGTAAGTCACGATAGCCGAGTGGTTGGGTGGTCGGAATTTCGAGTCGAGAGACCCGAGTTCGATCCCGTGATGGCAGGCTCATATTGGGAATTGCGTGAAGATGTTTATATTTATTTATTATTTTACAACGTGAGAGATGTAAGCTGTCATTTGATTCAGGAATGGGACAGCGCGTGCACGCTGCAGCACACAAATCAGTCGACGGGTAGTGATGTGCGCGGGTTATCGATAAAATATTTATCTTCTCAATTTATGACGCGGTGACGCTTTCAACCTAAACTTCAGTTCTGGAGAAATAATGAATCAGTTTTCTTTGTTTTAAAATATATGCTTAATAAATATTTTTTAATAATATCATAGAAGAAAAAGCCAATTCTGTTTGTGTGTCTGTCTTTTCATGGCTTGATTTTTTAAGGAGATACTGTACTTCATATCGATGAATATCAGATGTTTAAAAAAATATCTTCACGCCATTCCCAATACAGGGGTAGACAGAGGTCCAGTGTAGACAGTTAAGTCTCTTCGACCCAGCTTCCACCGAAGATGTTTTCGAGACAACGTGACAGGTGGTGAGCCCGTTGCCGTTTTTATGTTCAAGCCAACGATATAATCGTACACAGGTTTTTGAAATAAACCTATAGGTACGAGCCTGCCACCTGGGGAACGAACTCGGGTCTCTCGGCTCTAATTCCGATCACCCAACCATTTTATCGTGACTTGGTTTTTTGTGTAGTTTTTTGTTAATTGTTTGTTATGTTTTTTATTGAAATATGTACTATCTCGGCCGCAGAGTTGCAAAAGGAAAAACTTTATCGCGCTAAAACGACGAAGGTACCACAAAGACCTGATGAAAATTAAATTTTATACCACTTATTATTAACAATTACTTTAATTTTATAACTTTAACCACTCCAACTAAGCTGCAATGCTTGTATCTTGAGAGATTCACGACAATAGTCGAATTTCGGGCCCGAACCTGAGACTTCTTGTTTCGCAGTTCGCATACTAAACCATTACTCTATTGACGCTTAAATAGAAAAAGTGATTTTTCTACATTGACCCGTCCTAAGAATAGAACCCGGGATATATTTATATATTCTTTCGTTATATACTCCTATTATACTAGCTGCCCTCTTGTCTTAATCTCTTTCTACCCCTGTATTGGAAATGGCGTAATGATAATTATTTCACTCATGACATCTGCCATTGAAAGTCCCCATTAAGAAGTCACGATAGCCGAGTGGTTGGGTGGTCGGAATTTCGAGTCAAGTGTTCGGTCCCCAGGTGGCAGGCTCGTAACAATCGGGTTTTCAAAAACTTATGTACGTATTATATCGTTGGCTTGGACATAAAGACGGCGACGGGCTCACCACCTTTCACGTTTTCCCGAAAATATCTTCGGTGGAAGGTGGGTGGAAGGGGCTCAATTGTTTAGACTAAACCTCTGTCTACCCCTGTATTGGGTATTGCGTGAAGATATTTATTTATAAGTCCCATTAGAATAGGTTCAGCCGTTGCATAGATTAGCCGGAATGTATCGTATTGCAATCTCTAACATGTGAGCTAAGGTATATCTTCATTATAATAGGAGAGGCCATAGTCCTGCAATGGACTTTAACATTGGCCAGTATGTATTAGATGACCTCCGTGGACGAGTGGCGTAAACACCGGTTTTCGAGGTGTCGCCATCTCGAGGTCCCAGGTTCGATTCCCGGTCGGGTCAATGTAGAAAAACCAGTTTTCCTACATTTTCTCGGGTCCGGGTGTTTGTCGTGCCTTCGTTGTGTCCGATTCCCATAGCACAAGTGCTTTAGCATCTTACTTTGGGATCGGAGCAATGTGATGTTGTCCCTATCTATGTATGTATTTATTTACAGTCATTGCCTCTTATATAAATAAAAAAAAAAAACATTGCAACAACTGGACCCCATATTAAATTGCGTTTAAACTCTAGCATGTACTCAGATATTTATCGGTAGCGAGCGTACTAAATTGTTTGTTTAACCCCTCGGACTTCGGCTTACATTGCTTACGTGTAGAAAAAAAAAACGTGTAGAAAAAAAATCGTAATATTAGTAAATAAAAGTTAAAAAACAAAAACGAACAAAACGAGCAATGAGTGTCGACCGCTGCGATGCTATCTCCGGGTTCGGGTTACGGCGGGGCTGGGAAACATTTGGTACGTTATAGTCTTTATTATAAATTAATTTATTTATTGAGCTACTAACAGAAATTACATGTACTTTCTTACAATTATAAAAAAATGCCTTCATACAATTATGTCCTTTCGACCCTCGTTTCACCTAAGACTTTTGGAATAACGTGACAGGCGGTGAGACTATCGCTGTGTATAACCCAACCAACCAACCCAACAATATAAATCACCGTACATTAGTTTTATTTCAAACCCATTGGTACGATACCACCTTGGTATCTCAATCGGGTCTCCCTCGAATTCGATCACCCAACCACTCGGCTATCGTGACAAAACACGTTATATTTAATATTAAGTATTATCTAGTATTATCATCTAGTATTAAGTATCATCTATGTTTACCCGTTCGGAAATTAAACCTAGGACCTCAGAGCTGGCGGCAATATGAAAGCCGGTGCGTACCCGGCCCTTTTTATTTTTATTTTACGCGCTGTATATTTTCTTCTCTGATACATTCAGTTTTAGTGACAGGAATTATATTTCAATCCTGCCATATTGCGAAAAGCTTCAATTCGTTTTCGGTCGGGCAATAATACATTTCATTTATGCATTTTTTTATTGATTTTAAAGTATATAAGATGTGCTGAACCTTTTGTTAAAATTAAAAAAAAAAAACATGCGATTCAACGTGACAGGTGGTCTGTCACGTTGTCCCGTCGCCGTCTTTATGTCCAAGCCAACGATATAATTTGTACAAAATGTTTTTCTTTTTTGCAAACTGAGCCTGCCACTTGAGGATCGTACTCGGTTCTCTCGACTCGAAATTCCGACCACCCAACCACTCGGCTGTCGCGTCTTTTAATTTAATATTTATTCAATTTAAATGAAACGGTTACCTACCCCTGCATCTCGTAGATCAGATGAAGGCACGCGTGGTTCGTTAGGAGCAGTGTCGTACCGCCGAGACTTGAGCTGGCCCATTATTCGTGTGCATCCGATAACCGACCCTATCGCCTTGGTACAGAACAGACAATCGCTTGCCAACAACTTTCACTGTGGACAAACTGTATGCTGCAAGCTTTTTGAGAGATACGTCTTTGAAATTCTTTGTAATGTTTGAGGTTTTATTTGAAAAAATATCTTCACGCCTTTTCCTATACAGGAGTAGACAATTGAGTTCTTTCGACTCAACTAACACCGAAGATTTTTTTGGGACAACGTGACCGGTGGTGGACTCGTCGCCGTCTTTATGTCCAAACCAAAGATATGAGTTGTATAAAAGTTTGAAAAAACGATAGCCTTAGGATCGAACTCGGGACGCTTGACTCGAATTCCGATCACCCAACCGTACGGCTATCGTCACTTATGTATTATGTTTTAAATATGGTATTATACCATGAAGTGTCATTAGACTAATACCACCCATTTTTGTTGGTGTCGTAAGGGAACTCTAAAAGATAACAAATAAATAATAGTTTTAAAAAAAAACTAAAAAAACACACTCTTTGTAGAAAAGCGAACTAAAAAATAGAAAATAAATTAAGAATAGCGTTATAAATTTCAATAAATATAAATTAATAATAGTGTGAATAAAAAAATATTTTATTTTCAAAAAAGCCTGGGGTGCATGTTGTCAATAGTTATACATATTTTATTGACAGACATGAGTAGAGTGATTGTCATTTTGACAATACCTTAAAAAGCAAATATAAAAACTTATGTAAAGCGTGTAAAAAGAGGATACCTACAGAGTTTCTTTCGCCTGTCTCTTCTCCATTACGAAACGGTGGTAGAATAAAAATGACTATCGATAAACGACTGTATGATTTTTTACGACGAATTAATGATTTCATACAGGACTTTACTGTTTAGACTAGACCTCTGTCTACCCCTGTATTGGGAATTCCGTGAATATTTATTTAATATTTACTTTTATTTTACGCGCTGTATATTTTCTTCTCTGATACATTCAGTTCCTGTTTCCTGTCACTAAAGGAATTATATTTCAATCCTGCCATATTGCGAAAAGCTTCAATTCGTTTTCGGTCGGGCAATAATACATTTCATTTATGCATTTTTTTATTGATTTTAAAGTATATAAGTTGTGCTGAACCTTTAGTTAAAATTAAAAAAAAAAAAACATGCGATTCAACGTGATAGGTGGTCTGTCACGTTGTCCCGTCGCCGTCTTTATGTCCAAGCCAACGATATAATTTGTACAAAATGTTTTTCTTTTTTTTTTGCAAACTGAGCCTGCCACTTGAGGATCGTACTCGGTTCTCTCGACTCGAAATTCCGACCACCCAACCACTCGGCTATCGTGACAAAACACGTTATATTTAATATTAAGTATTATCATCTAGTATTAAGTATCATCTATGTTTACCCGTTCGGAAATTAAAACTAGGACCTCAGAGCTGGCGGCAATATGAAAGCCGGTGCGTACCCGGCCCTTTTTATTTTTATTTTACGCGCTGTATATTTTCTTCTCTGATACATTCAGTTCCTGTTTCCTGTCACTAAAGGAATTATATTTCAATCCTGCCATATTGCGAAAAGCTTCAATTCGTTTTCGGTCGGGCAATAATACATTTCATTTATGCATTTTTTTATTGATTTTAAAGTATATAAGTTGTGCTGAACCTTTAGTTAAAATAAAAAAAAAAAACATGCGATTCAACGTGATAGGTGGTCTGTCACGTTGTCCCGTCGCCGTCTTTATGTCCAAACCAAAGATATGAGTTGTATAAAAGTTTGAAAAACGATAGCCTTAGGATCGAACTCGGTTCTCTCGATTCGAAATTCCGACCACCCAACCACTGGCTGTCGCGTCTTTTAATTTGATATTTATTCAATTTAAATGAAACGGTTACCTACCCCTGCATCTCGTAGATCAGATGAAGGCACGCGTGGTTCGTTAGGAGCAGTGTCGCACCGCCGAGACTTGAGCTGGCCCATTATTCGTGTGCATCCGATAACCGACCCTATCGCCTTGGTACAGAACAGACAATCGCTTGCCAACAACTTTCACTGTGGACAAACTGTATGCTGCAAGCTTTTTGAGAGATACGTCTTTGAAATTCTTTGTAATGTTTGAGGTTTTATTTGAAAAAATATCTTCACGCCATTCCCAATACAGGGGTAGACAGAGGTCTAATCAATTAAGTCGTATCGACCCACCTTTCACTTAAGGTATTTCTTAGGACAACGTGACAGTTGGTGAGCCAGTCGCCGTCTTTATGTCCAAGCCAACGATATAATTTGTACAAAATGTTTTTTTTTTTTTTTTTGCAAACTGAGCCTGCCACTTGAGAATCGTACTCGGTTCTCTCGATTCGAAATTCCGACCACCCAACCACTCGGCTGTCGCGTCTTTTAATTTGATATTTATTCAATTTAAATGAAACGGTTACCTACCCCTGCATCTCGTAGATCAGATGAAGGCACGCGTGGTTCGTTAGAAGCAGTGTCGTACCGCCGAGACTTGAGCTGGCCCATTATTCGTGTGCATCCGATAACCGACCCTATCGCCTTGGTACAGAACAGACAATCGCTTGCCAACAACTTTCACTGTGGACAAACTGTATGCTGCAAGCTTTTTGAGAGATACGTCTTTGAAATTCTTTGTAATGTTTGAGGTTTTATTTGAAAAAATATCTTCACGCCATTCCTAATACAGGGGTAGACAGAGGTCTAATCAATTAAGTCGTATCGACCCACCTTTCACTTAAGGTATTTCTTAGGACAACGTGACAGTTGGTGAGCCAGTCGCCGTCTTTATGTCCAAGCCAACGATATAATTTGTACAAAATGTTTTTTTTTTTTTGCAAACTGAGCCTGCCACTTGAGGATCGTACTCAGTTCTCTCGATTCGAAATTCCGACCACCCAACCACTCGGCTGTCGCGTCTTTTAATTTGATATTTATTCAATTTAAATGAAACGGTTACCTACCCTGCATCTCGTAGATAAGATGAAGGCACGCGTGGTTCGTTAGAAGCAGTGTCGTACCGCCGAGACTTGAGCTGGCCCATTATTCGTGTGCATCCGGTAACCGACCCTATCGCCTTGGTACAGAACAGACAATCGCTTGCCAACAACTTTCACTGTGGACAAACTGTATGCTGCAAGCTTTTTGAGAGATACGTCTTTGAAATTCTTTGTAATGTTTGAGGTTTTATTTGAAAAAATATCTTCACGCCATTCCTAATACAGGGGTAGACAGAGGTCTAATCAATTAAGTCGTATCGACCCACCTTTCACTTAAGGTATTTCTTAGGACAACGTGACAGTTGGTGAGCCAGTCGCCGTCTTTACGTCCAAGCCAAGAATATAAATCGTATATAAGTTTTGAAAACGATAGCCTTAGGATCAAACCCGGTCGTTTGACTCGAATCTGATCACCCAACCATATTGCTGCCCGTCATACTTTTATGTATTATGTTTCTTTTAAATATGGTATTATACTCATGAAGTGTTAGACTAATACCACCCATTTTGTTGGTGTCGTAAGGGAACCCTAAAAGACAATAAATAATAGTTTAAAAACTAAAAAACACGCTCTTTGTAGGAAAACCGAACTAAAAAAAATAGGTAAAAAATAAATTAAGAATAGCGTTATAAATTTCAATAAATATAAATTAATAATAGTGTGAATAAAAAATATTTTATTTCAAAAAGTGTAAGTGTAATAAAATAATAGTTATACATATTTTATTGACAGATATGAGTAGAGCATTGTCATTTTGATAACACCTTAAAAAGCAAATATAAAACTTATATAAAGCGTGTAAAAAGAGGATTCCTACAGAGCGAGCTCACCCTCCTCCATTACGAAACGGTGGTAGAACAAAAATGACTATCGATAAACGACTGTATGATTTTTTACGATGAATTAATGATTTCACACAGGACTTTATTGTTTAGACTAGACCTCTGTCTACCCCTGTATTGGGAATTCCGTGAATATTTATTTAATATTTACTTTTGATTTTATTTATTGATTTGATTTGTACACAGTTTGCCTTATTTGGGACAAGGTGACTACTGACGCGCCTGTCGCAGCCTTAATGTCCAAGCCAATATATATATCTGCACGCCATTCCCAATACAGGGGTAGACAGAGGTCTAATCAATTAAGTCGTATCGACCCACCTTTCACTTAAGGTATTTCTTAGGACAACATGACAGTTGGTGAGCCAGTCGCCGTCTTTACGTCCAAGCCAAGAATATAAATCGTATATAAGTTTTGAAAAAACCCATTGTTATGAGCCTGCCACCTGGGGATCTAACTCGAATCTCTTTTCACGAAGTCCAATTACTCAACCACTCCGCTATCGTGACTTCTATTTTTTTTTAAAGAATACTAGCAATCCAAAACCACTCCAATTAAGCTGCAATGCTTGTGTCTGGAGTTGGTTTACGTCAAGAGTCGAATGGCGAGGCCCGAACCTGCCACGTCATGTGTCGCAGTCCGCACCCTAAACCACTAGGCTATTGCCGCTATTTATACTAATACTATTAATTTTATGATGTATTATAATATTTTTTTAAAGTCACGATAGCCGATTTAGAAGTAGTTAGGTTGTGTGATCGGAATTAAAGTCGTTAGACCAGAGTGTTTTTGGGTGGTATAATTTTGAAAAAAAAAATTGGTTTGATCGAAACCAAAAAAAAAGTGAGTCCAAGAAAGGTGGGTCAAAAGGCTGTTATTGTCTAGTCTTACGCACATCCCTGTATTGGGAATGGCGTGAAGTTATTTTTTTAAAATATTAAAAAAAATATTTAAATGTACTTTATTATTAAATTTTTACATACATTAATATCCACACATACATTATAAACATCCACGAATAATCTCCAAACATTCATACACATCGCACCATTATTTTCCCAGCGAGAATTCGAACCCGCGACCCTCAGCATCGTTGTAAGGCTGTCTAACAACTGAGCTATCGGGTTGTAGTAGCGTTCCCATGATTCCAGATTAGATGTGACTCGACCTTGATGGATGGAGCTCACATCGCTCGCCCCCATTGTTCGCTTATCAGTGAATTGTACACAGATAGACGTTACAGCCGAGAGAGATGGGTAGAGGCTATAAAAGAGATTCGAATATTTTGCTCATGACTTAAATACATTATAGTCACGATAGTGGAGTGGTTGAGTGATCGGACTTCCTGTTAAGAGATTCGAGTTAGATTAACAATGTTTTTTTTTTTTTCAAAAACCTATGAAATATGGCTAGGCTTTGCGTAAAAAATAGAATTGAGCGGACTGGCTCAAATTTTGAAAAAAATTGGTTTGATCGAAACCAAAAAAGTGAGTCCAAGAAAGGTGGGTCAAAAGGCTGTTATTGTCTAGTCTTACGCACATCCCTGTATTGGGAATGGCGTGAAGTTATTTTTTTTTTAAATATTAAAAAATATTTATATGTACTTTATTATTAAATTTTACATACATTAATATCCACACATACATTATAAACATCCACGAATAATCTCAAACATTCATACACATCGCACCATTATTTTCCCAGCGAGAATTCAGACCGCGATCCTCAGCATCGTTGTAAGGCTGTCTAACAACTGAGCTATCGGGTTGTAGTAGCGTTCCATGATTCCAGATTAGATGTGACTCGACCTTGATGGATGGAGCTCACATCGCTCGCCCCCATTGTTCGCTTATCAGTGAATTGTACACAGATAGACGTTACAGCCGAGAGAGATGGGTAGAGGCTATAAAAGAGATTCGAATATTTTGCTCATGACTTAAATACATTATAGTCACGATAGTGGAGTGGTTGAGTGATCGGACTTCCTGTTAAGAGATTCGAGTTAGATTAACAATGTTTTTTTTTTTTTCAAAAACCTATGAAATATGGCTAGGCTTTGCGTAAAAAATAGAATTGAGCGGACTGGCTCAAATTTTGAAAAAAAAATTGGTTTGATCGAAACCAAAAAAGTGAGTCCAAGAAAGGTGGGTCAAAAGGCTGTTATTGTCTAGTCTTACGCACATCCCTGTATTGGGAATGGCGTGAAGTTATTTTTTTTTTAAATATTAAAAAATATTTATATGTACTTTATTATTAAATTTTACATACATTAATATCCACACATACATTATAAACATCCACGAATAATCTCAAACATTCATACACATCGCACCATTATTTTCCCAGCGAGAATTCGAACCCGCGACCCTCAGCATCGTTGTAAGGCTGTCTAACAACTGAGCTATCGGGTTGTAGTAGCGTTCCCATGATTCCAGATTAGATGTGACTCGACCTTGATGGATGGAGCTCACATCGCTCGCCCCCATTGTTCGCTTATCAGTGAATTGTACACAGATAGACGTTACAGCCGAGAGAGATGGGTAGAGGCTATAAAAGAGATTCGAATATTTTGCTCATGACTTAAATACATTATAGTCACGATAGTGGAGTGGTTGAGTGATCGGACTTCCTGTTAAGAGATTCGAGTTAGATTAACAATGTTTTTTTTTTTTTTCAAAAACCTATGAAATATGGCTAGGCTTTGCGTAAAAAAAAAATAGAATTGAGCGGACTGGCTCAAATTTTGAACCCGAAAAAGATAAATGGCATATGTTGCTTGCTCCGAAGAGGAATGACTGCTTTTAATAATGTGCTCCCACTATTTTATGTTATAATAATGTAACATCCAATATACTTTCCTGATTTAATGGAATGACTCTTCACGCCAATCCCAATACCAGGATAGACAGAGGTCGGGTTTGGGTGTTTATGGTATCTTCGTTGTTTCCGATTCCATAACCCTGTTCTTTGGGATCAGAGCAATGTATGTGATGTTGTTCCTATCTCTTCATATTTATGTATGTATGTATTTATTATTTATTTTACATATACACAAATATTCGTGAGTCGAGTATAAACATTCAAATTCATCATAACACTGTTTGCCATCTAGGATAGATATAGGATGGGAACCCGCATTCAGCTGCGAAGGCAGGGTCACTAGGTTGTCGGGTAGTCTCAACACACCATGACAACTCAATTTAAAGCAATTGCTCGGGGTCAAAGCCCCCGTTTTAATAAATACCTATGCTCGGTAATAATGAAGCTTCCTATTAGTGATATAAAAATATCTTCACGCCATTCCCAAATCTGAGGTAGACTGAGTTCTTGACAATAAAGTACTTCCGACCCACCTGCCACCATTAAGTGAAAAGAGAGTCTAAAGGACTTCATTTTCTGGCCCTCTGTCTACCCCAGAATTACATGGGTGACGATATAATGTCCTAAATATGAAACATATACTAAAATTTAATAATATAAATGTGAAAACCTAGTTCACCAAAAGATAACAGTATTGTCCTTAATATTGTTTTTCATCGTACCGTCTCGACCTATTGTGTTATATTAATGACCGATTGTCTGTTTGTTCTAGTCTCGCGTAAACAATGGGCCCTACGAGTATTATGTCGACTTATAAATGTGCGTAAACACGGATGGGTTAGCTAGTCTTCTTCGCTTGTATATTAATTATATGCGATTGTCTTTTGTTAATGCTCGAATTACAAACGACCGCAAGTTAATAGACTCTAGACCTTAATTCGTTCATGGGGCGGTGTAATATCGCCGTTCTCAGTACAGGAGAAGACAGACAAGTTTAGACAATTAAGTCCTGTCGATCCACCTTCCACCGAAGATGTTTTGGGACAGTGCAGGAGACAGTTGCAATTGTCGTGCTTACGTACCTATTAAGTTTTTTCAGTGGTTGGGTGACCGGAATTTGAGCCAAGAGACCCGAGTTCGATTCTCAAGTCTCGTACCTATTGGTGTTTTCAAAAACTTATGAAATTTATATCGTTGTCTTGGACATAAAGATAGCATCGGGTTCACCAACTACCATGTTGTTCCAAAAATAATTTCGGTCGAAGGTGGGTCGAAGGGCCCAGAAGGACCCCTGTCTACCCAAGTATTGGGAATTGCGTGATGATATTTATTTTTACACCTAAGAAACAAAAATATTAATGTGTTTTTTAAGTATTAATGCGTTACTCACTTGGTACAAAATCTCGACTTCCACCAAGATTATCACTTGATATCAAAGCTTAAATATTGCTCAAACTAATTCCTTTTTCAAATATTAGCAAAGACTATAAGTTTAACCGCGTCAAGGAAATACGTCTGACACGTTGTCAGTTTCGCGGAGTAGCTTATCTCGGTTACAAGAAACGATAGCCGAGTGGTTGGGTGACCGGAATTTGAGCCAAGAGACCCGAGTTCGATTCTCAAGCCTCGTACCTATTGGTGTTTTCAAAAACTTATGAAATTTATATCGTTGTCTTGGACATAAAGATAGCATCGGGTTCACCAACTACCATGTTGTTCCAAAAATAATTTCGGTCGAAGGTGGGTCGAAGGGCCCAGAAGGACCCCTGTCTACCCAAGTATTGGGAATTGCGTGATGATATTTATTTTTACACCTAAGAAACAAAAATATTAATGTGTTTTTTTAAGTATTAATGCGCTACTCACTTCCATCAAGATTATCACTTGATATCAAAACTTAAAAATATTTGAGCAATAGCTCAACCTAATTCCTTTTTCAAATATTAGCAAAGACTATAAGTTTAAACGCGTCAAGGAAACACGTCTGACACGTTGTCAGTTTCGCGGAGTAGCTTATCTCGGTTACAAGGCACGATAGCCGAGTGGTTCGGTGCATTGAATTCGAGTAAAGAGACCCGAGTTCGATCCTCAGGTGTTAGACTCCTGTCAATGGCTTTATCAAAAGTGAAGAGACTGAGTCCATCCTCTCTCCTCTCTGTGTATCCACGTATGCTATAAAGCATCCGATACGTCGGGAAGTATAATCGTTTTTAAATAATCCCGAAAAGCTTTTTATTTAAAATGTGTATGTGTTATTTAAAATGTGTAGAGTTTAAAAAATATTTGTCATTTTTATTTAAAATCGTTTACATTCTCCGTGGACGAGCGGAGTACACACCGGTTATCAAGTTGTCGCCAGTTCTGAAGTTCCGGGTTCCCATTCAGGTCAATACAGAAGTCACTTTATCTACATTTCTTCAGACGTGTTTGCGGTACCTTCGTTGTTTCTGATTCCACAATACGAGAGCTTAAGCTGGTTACTTCGGGATCTGAGGAATGTATGTGATGTTGTCTCTGTCTATAAATAAATAATAATAACAATAATAAATAAAAACATGTATAGATAGGAACGTCACATACATTGCTCCGATCCCAATATAAGATGTTAAAGCACTTGTGGTATGGGAATCGGAAACAACGGAGGCACCACAAACACCCAGACCCGAAAAAAAGTAGAAAAAGTGCTTTTTCTACATTGACTCGACCGGTAATCGAACCTGGGACCTCGAGATGGCGACACCTTGAGAACCGGTGTTTACGCCACTCGTCCACGGAGGTCGTCTATGTATGTGTTTGTTGTTCTCATGGGTGTTGTGTGTGTTTGCGTGTATGCATGTGTGCACGGATACAGTGCTGCGCGCAAGTGTACAATTATCGTCCATCGAGCAATCAATCCGATGACAATCAGGTTAGCGGCGGTATGGAGTACAGTTGAGCTCGAAACGCATTTCATTAGCCAATTAAATTTAAGAGAAGGCTCGTACCAATGGGTTTTTCAAAAAATTATGTACTAATTATATCGCTGGCTTAGACATAAGGACGGCGACGGGCTCACAACCCGTCACGTAGTCCTTTAAATATCTTCGGTGGAAGGTGTGTCGAAGGGTTTTTAATTGTCTAGACTAGACCTCTGTCTATACTTACAGGGGTTATTTGAAATTGAGTGAAGATATTTATTTATTTTATTAAATTTTATTTGTCATGTATATGAAAAAGCAACTATAGCTGAATGGTTGGGTGATTGGAATTCAAATCATGAGATCAGAGTTTAATTCCCAGGTGGCAGGCTTGTGTCAATGACGCGGTAACATACAATGACGTGTAATGGTGATACAGACGACCTCCGTGGACGAGTGGCCTAAACACCGGTTTTCAAAGTATCGCCATTTCGAGGTCCCGGGTTTCGTTCTCGGTCGGGTCAACGTAGAAAACATTTTTCCTAAATTTTTTCGGCTCTGGGTGTCTGTGGCACCTTCATTGTTTCTGATTCCATAACAGGCATGCCTAATCTGCTTACTTCTAGATCAGGGCAAAGCATGTGAAGTTGTCCCTGTCTTTGTATGTATTTAAATATTTTTATACGTATATCAATGAGATAGAGGACTAATCTAGACAATTAAGTCCCTAAGACCCACCTTCCACCGAAGACATTTTCGAGACAACGTGACAGGTGGTAAGCGGGTCGCCGCCTCAATGTCCAAGCCAACGATAAATTCGTACATAAGTTTTTGAAAAATCCCATTGGCACGAGATCTGGGATCATCTGGGGATCGAACTCGGGTCTCTCGACTCGAAATTCCGATTACCCAACCACTCGGCAATCGTGACTATTCAATTAAAGTTTTAAAATAAATAAACCGTCCAAATAATTTGCTGCACAACTGTACGGGACAATAGCCGCGCGTGTCGTGTGTCAATCTGAATTACCGCACCCCCTCACCCCACCACATCGCCTCTCTCTGAATTAAGCCGCCAATTTGCATCCTCCGCGTCACTGGGATTTATGCATTGTGTATAAAACGCCATGATGGGAGATAGTCTCGGATATGCCAGAGTGAATTTTTTTCACCTAGTTTAAAGTTAAAATATAAATTGACAGATACAGTAGCAGCTTTTTTTAACGACTATCTATTCACACCCTGTTTATGTTTCTAAAATAAAAGTAGACTATGTTACTCCTTATAACATTAGCTATCTGTCAGTAAAAGTCTTGTTAAAATCGGTCCAGCCGTTTCAGAGATTAACCGGAACAAACATACAGATAAAAATTATAAAAAAAAACTTACTTTGGTGTATGTACCGTATATATTCATATACATGTATTATAAAACGGTCATTTCAATATTACAAACAGACTCTCCAATTTTATTTATATGTAGAGTAGATTTAAACAATTTTTAGACCAGTTTTTAAGTTGGTACCCACAATCCTTAGCTTCGAAGGCAGAGTCACTGCCTTCGAAGCTAAGGATTGTGGGTTCAGATCAGGCTATGGACAAACATTTGTGTGACAAATAAATATTTTCACGCAATTCCCAATACAGGGGTAGACAGAGGTCAAGTCTAGACAATTAACTCCCTTTGACCCACCTTCCACCGAAGATATTTTCGGGACAACATGACAGGTGGTGAGCCCGTCGCCGCCTTTATGTCCAAGCCAACGATGAAATTCGTACATAAGTTTTTGAAAAACTCATTGGTACTGCCACCTGGGGATCGAACTCGGGTCTCTCGACGATGTGAATTGAGTGACGTATATGAATATTTGTACTTCATGGATGAATTATGTATCAAACAGTGGTAGAACAGTGGCATGAACGGGCCGGCTCGACCGGGGAAGTTACACGACCTCACAGAATACCGGCGTGAAGTAGAAGTCTAACAAACTTCTGCGTTTCGTCTGGTGAGTGCAGGTAACCGGTGGCCCACAAACCCCCCTCCTCCAATTCTTGGGGGTGGAGGGCACTCTAAGGAGGCAACGCATCTGCTATGCCTCTGGTATTGCGGATGTTCATGGGCGGCGGTAATCACTTACCATCACGTGAGTCACCTGCTCGTTTGCCTCCCTTTTCTATAAAAAAAATGTATCATATGTATGTAAGTTTATTGCACCGTTGGCTTGGATACGAAGGCGACGGGCTGTCCCACAATCCTAAACAGTCTTCAGCGAAATGTTGGTTGAAAGCACTTAATTTTCTAGATCGCTGTCTACCACAGTATTGGTAAAATTGCGAAAAGATTAGAAATGAGTTTAATATTTCTGTAGCATTTTTTTGGTTGGGTTATTCGAGTTAATGGACCTCTGTTGACCCCCAGGGCAAAGTCATGTACCAATGAAGTTTTTCAAAACATTTGTAGGATTTATATCGTTGACTCGGACATAAAGACGGCGAAGGGCTCGCCATTCTATCACAAATCTATCACGTTGTCCCTAAAAATGTTTCCGTTGAAAAGTAGGTCGAAAGAAATTTAATCGGACCTCTGTCTACCTATTGAGAATAGCGTAAAGATATTTTTTTAACAAAACACCGCTTTTAAGGGTACGTCGCTAAGGTCCCACGAATTAATAACTCCGATCCCACACCCATATCCCGCATAACACCAGCTGCGTCACCGACTCAAGTGGCCGGGCCCTCGAATTGAACAATGCATGGAATCGAATTCGCACTTACCGAGTGAAAGACTCTCTCAGCAACACTCGAACAGAGTGTACTCGAAGTTGCTTCAGACAGAAATTGCGATAATTTTTCTACAGTATGTCACTTTGGTTATTATTCTAAATGTTACATACTCTGACTGTATAGGGTATCTTGATTCTAATTCCGATTACACCACCATTCGGTTTTCTTATATACAATAGGGAGGCAAACGAGCAGGTGGCTCACGTGATGGTAAGTGATCACCGCCGCCCATGAACATTCCGCCCGTGAGCATACCGGAGGAATAGCAGATACGTTGCCGGCCTTTGAGAATGGTATAGGCTCTTTTCTTGAAGGTTCCCAAGCCTAAGTAAGTATCGGTCCGGAAAAACCGCTGACGACAGCACATTCCATAAAAGTGTAAGTGCGTGGCAGAAAATTTCGCGAAAAACGCACTGTGGTGGAATGTGGTCATGATGGAATTTTTGACTATGTCGTAAGGTACGATGGTGAAATTCAGCGGCTGGGATTTATCCTTACTTTGATTCGAAATAGAATATATCGAAATATTATCGATATCGATGACTATTTCGAATCACGACTTATATCAAAGTCACGATAGCCGAGTGGTTGGGTGGTCGGAATTTCGAGTCAATAGACCCGAGTTCGATCCCCAGTTGGTAGGCTCGTACCAATGAGTTTTTCAAAAACTTATGTACGAATATCGTTGGCTTGGACATAAAGGCGGCGATGGGCTCACCACCTGTCACGTTATCCCGAAAATATCTTCGGTGAAAGGTGGGTCGAAGGGACTTAATTGTCTAGACTCGACCTCTGTCTACCCCT
This sequence comes from Sericinus montela, assembly GCA_029286605.1. Lineage (NCBI taxonomy): Eukaryota > Metazoa > Arthropoda > Insecta > Lepidoptera > Papilionidae > Sericinus > Sericinus montela. Next base: position 774,464 of record JAGSMR010000119.1, on the reverse strand, counting down.
GTATTGGGAATTGCGTGACTTATATCGATATCGAAGTGGTTATCATCGGTATATTGTCTCCGAAAGGTCTGTTGGCAGCCAGAGCTTTGGCCTTAGTTGCCTCTTACGACACCAGCGAAAAGAAAGAGGGTGGTTTTCTTCCCACACGTTAACGTCACGTTTTAACAGTGGTAGAGCCACGCATCAGCTTTTGTTGTTGCATGAATGGGCCGGCTCGACCTCACAGAATACCGGCTTGAAGTAGAAGAACAAACTTCTGCGTTTCGTCCGGTGAGTGCAGGTAACCGGAGGCCCACAGGGGGGTGCCCTCCACCAATTCTGGGGGGAGGGGACAATCTAAGGCCGGCAACGCATCTGCTATGCCTCTGGTATTGCGGGTATTCATGGGCGGCGGTAATCACTTACCATCACGTAAGCCACCGGCTCGTTTGCCTCCCTTTTCTATAAAAAAAAAATCCCGTAAAAAAAAACTTTCTAAGAAGTAGATAGCCCGGTGGCTCGTACCAATGTACCGTTTATACTATTTAATAAGTATTATGTCGGAAATAGAGCGTGGATCATTGAAACGGCATCGTCGAAATATCAGCATATTCTGCAGCGCCAAGCAATGCTGCAGCATATGGGTTCATTGCTGCAATCAAACAATTTATTTATGTTATTCACTAGCCGCCCCCCGGGGCTTTGCACGCAGTTTACCACTTAACGCGGAACCCTAATTATGTTTCTAAAATATAAGTATGCCTATATTACTCCTTAACTTTAGCTATTTTCTTTCCTTCTTTTTTCTTACTTTCAATGTATTTTTTCGAAACTTACGTTCGATTTATATCGTCGGCTTCACAAGTCACGTTGTCACAAAAAAAAATTTCGGTGTTAAAAGTGGGTCGAAGGGACTTAATTGTCTAGACTCGACCTCTGTCTACCCCTGTATTGGGAATTGCGTGACTTATATCGATATCGAAGTGGTTATCATCGGTATATTGTCTCCGAAAGGTCTGTTGGCAGCCAGAGCTTTGGCCTTAGTTGCCTCTTACGACACCAGCGAAAAGAAAGAGGGTGGTTTTCTTCCCACACGTTAACGTCACGTTTTAACAGTGGTAGAGCCACGCATCAGCTTTTGTTGTTGCATGAATGGGCCGGCTCGACCTCACAGAATACCGGCTTGAAGTAGAAGAACAAACTTCTGCGTTTCGTCCGGTGAGTGCAGGTAACCGGAGGCCCACAGGGGGGTGCCCTCCACCAATTCTGGGGGGAGGGGACAATCTAAGGCCGGCAACGCATCTGCTATGCCTCTGGTATTGCGGGTATTCATGGGCGGCGGTAATCACTTACCATCACGTAAGCCACCGGCTCGTTTGCCTCCCTTTTCTATAAAAAAAAAAATCCCGTAAAAAAAAACTTTCTAAAAAGTAGATAGCCCGGTGGCTCGTACCAATGTACCGTTTATACTATTTAATAAGTATTATGTCGGAAATAGAGCGTGGATCATTGAAACGGCATCGTCGAAATATCAGCATATTCTGCAGCGCCAAGCAATGCTGCAGCATATGGGTTCATTGCTGCAATCAAACAATTTATTTATGTTATTCACTAGCCGCCCCCCGGGGCTTTGCACGCAGTTTACCACTTAACGCGGAACCCTAATTATGTTTCTAAAATATAAGTATGCCTATATTACTCCTTAACTTTAGCTATTTTCTTTCTTTCTTTTTTCTTACTTTCAATGTATTTTTTCGAAACTTACGTTCGATTTATATCGTCGGCTTCACAAGTCACGTTGTCACAAAAAAAATTTCTGTGTTAAAAGTGGGTCGAAAGGACTTAATTGTCTAGACCGCTATCCCACACTATTGGGCACGGCTTGAAGATATTTTTTTCTATTCCAAGAAGCGCTCCTGACCTACATAAAAACAGTTGGCCACTTGTACAGACAAACAAACTAAGCGTCTACTGAGAATTGCACTTGCATTGAATCGGGTTACACTTTAGTGATGTGTCCACCATTCCTAGAAGTGTATATCTATATATATTTATCTTTGCGGATTTAGCATAGGATAATCAGAAGTCTAGACAATTAAGACGTTTCTATTTAATTTTTCTTTGAAGTTTATTTGGGATAACGTGACAAGAGCCTGCTGAGACGTCCTGAGCCTTTCATGGCCTTTGTGTCCAAGCTAAAAAAATGTCTTCACGTTATTTTAAATACAGGGGTAGACAGAGGTTTAGACAATTAAGTTTCCTACACCTACCACTCTTCGTGACTTTTAAACCGTATATTAACGGTATAATATATATTATATGATATAAATAGTATAATATACTTACATAAATATTCATGCATAAACGAACATTGCTTGGGTAAACATTCATAGTCATCATACAAATATTAGCCCCAAGCGGGATTCGAACTCACAACCTTTGGTTCGAAGGCAGAATCACTACCAACGAGGCGTGTATATCAGTATCGGGTCGTCTATACCTAATATAAAATCTTTACTTAAAATACATACATACTTAACGGCCCATTAAAGTCCACTGCAGGTCATAGGCCTCTCCCATGGGGAGGATTTGCCATAATCGTCACTCTTGGCAAGCGAATTTGCGATCGCAGTACCAGACCACTCGCACATTTTAAGATATGGTTATCCCGCCATATATCGGTTGTCTGTAGGATATTCTAGCTCTTTCTCTTAGTCGCCTCTCAAAACACCCACGGGAAGAAAGGGAGTGGCTATATTCTTACACCATTACCACACGGTCATTGCTTATTATATTGGTTACTGAATGGTCTTTCTTTTATGTTTTACGCGAGTTTTCAATCAAATGAAATCATTTAATCATCGACATAAGATGTTATGTATCTTAACATCTCTCGATCGTCATTTTGTTAATCTACCACCGTTTCGTAATGAGGTTCCTCTAACAGAGAAGAAAGAGGCGAAAGAAACTCCGTAGGTATCCTCTTTTTTTGTAATTTTCTCACCAAAACAAAAGCATTATTACTACGAATTATAATATTAGAATTACTCTACGAATACGATAAATATAATTGTAAAAAAAATATTTTTCTTTTTGTAACTGTCTATATTGTCTCTGGCTAGACAACTGGAGTAGTCGTAGTTATAAACAGATTATAAATAATGACCACAGCGCTTTTTGCCGTAAGCCCAGCAGTTTTTGTTCATAGTGACCCTGAGACTGTTTTATACAAAAAAGAGTTATTTGACAATTCTTTAAGTTTGAAGGACGTATGCTTTGGAACAGGGAATATAATCCTAATGAGTAAGAGGAAGGAGGGAGATAGACTAAACGCAGATTTTAATGATCACTCCAGCGGAAGCAGCTAGGGACGGAAGTATTCGATACGAAGAGGTTCCGTAGTTCTTGAGTGTATTAATATATCAAGATGGTGAAGAAAATATAATAGTTTAATATTAATAGGGGTCGAGGTAGGCCGAGACTATTTTTCAAAGACCATGTGAGTAAACAGCTCGAAGAGGAGAGGGTCAAGAGTACTCTGGTCGGACGTACGTTTATGAAGAGAATTATGTGTCTGAAAAAAGTGAGAGGTATGTATTGATCGTGACATTTGGCGATCTGTTCTCTCTGGCTACCCCGTCAGGGACTGTGCGTGAAAATATTTTTGTATAATAGATATTATTCCAAGATTTTTGGTGGTAAATTGCCTCGAAAATATAACTTGTTTTAACAAAACGTCCTTTCGATCCGCCTTCCACGGAGGACACTTTTTTGGACAACGTGATAGGTGGTGAGTCTGTCGCTGTCATAACGTGATTTTTTCCAAACCAACGATTTATATCGTTGCTTTGGAAAAAACTCATTGGTACGAGCTCAATGGGGATAGAGTTCTGATCATCCAGCCACTCTGCTACCGTGACTTTTTATTATAATTAATCAATTATATATTATCTATATTGGTTTATGAAACACAAACATTCATACGTAACACAACACTAATATTAAATCCGGTTTCGAACTAACTCCTAAGCAACCCCGCTGACACAGAATGCTTCCACACAAAAGTGCGCGAGGTGTGAACTTAAGTTTGACATTTCAACAAAGCTCTTTGACAGCTCAATAGACTTTTTAAAATACAAAAGCCGGAGGGAGCCGGCCGGTGTTATTGTTTTTCTTTTTTTCTTCCGTCACGTCTAAGGCTAAGGATTTAAATTTTTGATGCTTCCTTTTTTGATTGTCTGTTAAGAAATAAACAGTCTGGTGACGGTGTAATAATATTGCCACTCCCTTTCTTCCCGTGGGTGTCGGAAGAGGCGTCTAAAGGCCTTGAATATCGTTAGTGCAACCCATAGGCGGGATAACTATTTCTAAAATTTATCAGACCAAAGTAATAGTCCCGAAAATATCTTCGGTGGAAGGTGAGTCAAAGGGACTTAATTGTCTAGACTAGACCTCTGTCTAGCCCTGTTTTGGGAATTGCGTGAAGATATTTATTTATACGCCAAAGTAATAAGACCGAAGATGGGCAGCAGCGTTTGAGGTGCGAGTGGTCTGATACCGCGATCGCCAATCCTCTTGCCATGCGTGGCGATTGTTACAAACCTCCTATTTAGTAGTAACCCTGACCTTCGAAGTTAAGAACGGGTTCTAATTCCAATATTTTTGTGATGAACTTAAATATTTGTACTATGTAGTGTTAATAAGTACACTTCCTAGATTACTGCACTCTTATTGGCATACATACATACATAGATAGACAGGGACAACATCACATACATTGCTCTGATCCCAGCTTAAGCAGTTGTATTATGGAATCAGAAAAAACGAAGGTACCAAACACCCAGACCCAGAAAAACCGTGGTTTTTCGAGACAACAGAAAAAACGTGGTTTCCTACATTGACCCGACCGGGAATCAAACCCGGGACCTTCAGAACTGGCAACCACGAAAACCTGTGTGTTCGCCACTTGTCTACGGAGTCTCGTCAAAACTTTATAAGTATTACCACCTAAAAATATATTTCTATGTAAGCATGTTATATCGATGGCTTTGTAAACTCAACAGCTTCAGGCTTACCACTTGTCACGTGTTCGCAAATAGACTTCGCTGAAAGGTGGATAGAAACGACTTAATTATCTACATCCCTGTCTACCTCAAATAGCGGGGATAGCGTGAAGATATTTTTTAAAGCTAAAATTAATTAATGCCTAGACGTGCATTTATAAATAAAATGATGAATCTGAAAGAAGCGAAAGAGGTATGTAAGGATCGTGACACTTTCCCTCTGGCGATCTGTTCCCTCTGTCTACCCAGTTAGGGATTGTGCTTGAAGATAAGTAAGTAAGTTATACAGAACCCGACCATAAACTAAACTCTCACCGTTTGTACCACATTTGCGGTAAACACATGTACCGCAGATATGATTAATGACTTTTATATAGTTAATGAACCCGGTTTTGTCTGTTTAAAAGTGATTAACGACAAAATGTTATTTATTGTAAGAAAGTGATGAATGTGCTGACAGTAACTCCAAAAGTCACGATAGCCGAGTGGTTGTGTGGTTGGAATTTCGAGTCAACAGACCCGAGTTCGATCCCCAGGTGGCAGGCTCGTACCAATGAGTTTTTTCAAAAAACTTGTTTACGTTGGTCGTCGTTGGTTTGTACATAAACACGTCGACGGGCTAACCTGTCACGTTGACCAGAAAATATCTTCGGTGGAAGGTGGGTCGAAGAGACTTAACTGTCTAGACTTGACCTCTGTCTACCCCTGTATTGGGAATTGCGTGAAGATATTTATTTATTTTTACAGTAACTCCAAACGACAAAGTAATGTAATTTTGTGACGGCTTTATAGATTCGAGGATTAGAAATAGGAAGCTGACTAGGGACTCCAAATAATAAGACTTAATTTGTAATTTCTCTATTCCAGTAAGATGTAATGTCATGAACATAGATAATAGTTTCATATTAACGTAATATCTATGGACAGGTTTTCTCCACGTGGCATGTTACTCCAAACAAATATGCTTCGGTGAAAGGTGGTTGGAAAGATCTCAACTGTTTAGACCTCTGTCTACCCCGATTCAAGGAAAACGTGTGAAGATTTAAAAACGATTATAGACATGATGACTACAAGAGACAAAGACTCGACAACTGTAATAGACAAATATAGATTATACACTGCATACTAAATCAAAACAAGTCAGTATTAGAGATAATAAATTAAATAAATATATATCTTCACGCAATTCCCAATACAGGGGTAGTCAGAGGTCTAGTCTAGACAGTTAAGTCCCTTTTACCCACCTTCCTTAAGCCCCTTCCAAGCAATAAGCCAACGATATAATTCTGACTAAAAAGATCACGATAGCCGAGTGGTTGGGTGGTCGGAATTTCGAGTCGAGAGAACCGAGTACGATCCCCAGGTGGCAGGCTCGTTCCAATGGATTTTTCAAAAACTTATGTACGAATTAAATCGTTGGCTTGGGCATAAAGACGGCGACGGGCTCACCACCTGTCACTTTATCCCGAAAATTATCTTTCGGTGGAAGGTGGGTCAAAGGGAATTAATTGTCTAGATTGAACCTCTGTCTACCCCAGTATTGGTATATGCGTGAAGATATTTATTTATTTATTTATAATCAGATCATTAGTTCATCGGTATAGGTTACTTACATTACATTCATCGATCGTCATTTTTAATCTCCCACCGTTTCGTAATCAGGTGCCTCTAACGAAGAAGAAACAGGCGAAAGAAACACCATAAATATCATCTTTTTTGTCATTTAATAAAAGGAAATACAATATTGAACGTACAATAATTAGAAACAGCATGGGAGCTATCAACTCATTCCCATTTATAGCATAATAATCCTTTCCATAAAAATATTTCTTTAATAAATTTCTTGAACCTATTAATAGGAATAGGATTTGATCGCTCAAGCCCCAGATACGTTCTGACTTTAATATGTAAAATAAATAAATATAAATATCTTCACGCAATTCCCAATATAGGGGTAGACAGAAGTCTAGTCTAGACAATTAAGACCCACCTTCCACCGAAGATATTTTCGGAACAACGTGACATGTGGTGAGCCCGCCGCCATCTTTATGTCCAAGCCAACGATGCAATTCGTACATGAGTTTTTAAAGAACCCATTGGTACGAGCCTGCCACCTGGGGATCGAACTCGGTTCTCTCGGACCACCCAACCACTCGGCTATCGTGACTTATATTTTAAAATGTACACTTTAAAAATTAGTCCGTGGAGCCATGTGGCCGATATCGCTTAATATTTTTAAAAGCATGCACGACCTACACAGAAGGAGATTAATGCAGTACAGGCAGTAATGATAAAAAGTTATTACTCGTAACAGTCTTCAAGATAAGATCGACTTGAAAGTACCCCTCTTACAGGTTATCTTTGAACGCCATAATGTATTCCGTATACTCCGAACCGTGTGGTAACGGTGTAAGAATATTGCCACTCCCTTTCTAACCGTGGGTGTCGTTAGAAGCGACTAAGGGAAAGAGCTAGAATATCTTTATGGCAACCGACAGATGGCGGGATAACATCTCTAGAAATGTCAAACAAAAATAATCAGACCGAAGAAGGGCAGCAGCGTCTGCGGTGCGAGTGGTCTGGTATTGCGAATCCGTCAATCCGTCGATTATGGCTAATCCTCCTAATGGGAGATGCCTATGTCCTGCAGTGGACTTTAACAGGCCGTTATGTATTCCTAGTACTTTTGAAATGTAACTAGTAAATTTGACGACTTCCGTGGACGAGAATATAGAAAACACTCGTTACCTCTGCCAACCACAGTATTGGGAAATTGCTTGAAGATATTAAAAAAGCTTGCGGCATACTGTCTGTATTCTGCGCAAGAATGATCTTCTTGACGACCCAAGTGGATGAGTCGTACTTACGCCAGTTTTTGAGGTCGTCAGCTTTGAAGTCCCGGGTCCGATTCCCGAACGGGTTAAAACACATTTACATTATCTCGGGTCTGGGTATTTGTGGTAGCTTCGTTGTTTCCGATTTCATAACACGTGTGCTTTAGCTACTTACTTTATGTTATGTTAAACGCCAATCCTCTTACTAAGCGTGGCGATTATGTCTCGCTCTCCCTTACCAGAGAGGTATATGGCTTACAGTGGACTCTAACAGGTTGTTTTGATTAGAATTAATGGACTTTAAACATATATTACACCAGTTACTTGACTCTGTAGACTAAATAATTCATCCATAGTTTGTACGCTTCTACAACTAAATCCCGGTAAATGTGCAAAACCTGCTTACGAATAATTTCAAGGCTTTGTATAAAATGGATATTAGAATATAGGAATAAGTATATTACCGGACGGGTGTTAAACCACTTTTTGCACATTGTTTTTCTACATTGAAGACCTCCATGGACGATTGGCGTTAACGCCGGTTCTCATGGTGTCGCCATCTCGAGGCTCGGGTTCGATTCCCGGTCGGGCCAATGTAGAAAAACCACTTTTTCTACATTTTCTCGGGTCTGGGTATCTGTGGTGCCTTCGTTGTTTCCGATTCCATAACATAAGTGCTTTAACTACTTTGGATATCAGAGCAACGTATGTTGTCCCTATTTATATATATATATATATATATATATATGTATATATATATATATATATATATATATATATATATATATATATATATATATATATATATATACGTGTGTGTGTATCTATTTATGTATTTAATTCTAAATGGACCGAACATCCGAATAAAGACGTCCACGCGTATAAAGTTACGAAAGGAAATTAATAAAGGATGCAAATAATAACCTAATATCTCTGTTGGATTGAATCAATTGTCGCTAATGATGTTGCAATCCAATGAATGCAATTATCGTTTAAAGTTAAATTGATGTTGAATTAAAAAAATAGTCACGATAGCCGAGTGGTTGAGTGATCGGAGTTCCCAGGTTACCTATTACTTTTTCGTTGACTTGGAGATAAAGTCGGCGACAGGCTCACCACCTGTCATATTGTCTCGATGAACGCGTGTCCCGCAAGGGGCAAACATTTCTGTTATGAATAGCAATATTTGTGTCAGATATCAAATTTTGAGTCACAGGAGTTTATATGTTTTTAATATTTATCTGTATAAATATATATATATATATATTTATGTAACTATATTGTACCGTTCAATCAGACATTAAGATGGCGATGAGCTCTCCACCTGTCACGTTGTCCAAAATAAGCTTCGGTGAAATGTCACTGTCAAACTTAAAAACAATCTGTAAATTAAAAAAAAACTTATTGGGCACATTGTGCGAATGAGTGAAGACCGAATGGAGAAGAAAATATATAGAGCGAACGTTAATATTAATAGGTGTCGAGGTAGACCGAGACTAACTTTCGAAGACCATGCGAGCAAATTGCTCGAAGAGGGGAGGGTCAAGAGTACTCGGATACCTAGACGTGCGTGTATGAAGAAAATAATGAATCTGAAAGAAGTGAAATTGGTATGTAAAGATCGTGACACTTGGCGATCTGTTCTCTCTGGCTACCCCGTCAGGGATTGTGCGTGAAGATAAGTATGTAAGTAGAAAAACAAAACTTTATAACGTTAAACAAGCTTTCACATACTGTAAGGGAAAACTGTAATCAATTTCAATTTAAACACAGCGATTCATTAGCACGGCTCTACTTGACACAAGCAACTAACAGATGCTGCCAATTAACCCAACCGAGCACTGAACCCGTAAATCAGGTGCCAATAACAGCTGATCAGTCGCGACCCCACGTTGAACTCGGGACAATTGAATGTTTAACGGAGTTTATACTAGCTCTACCGCACAACTTCGTTCGAGTTATGCTTTTAATGATGACTTGATACAACTTGAATATATCTTCACGCCATTACCAATACGGGGTAGACAGAGGTCTAGACAACAGGTGATGAGCCCGTCGCCGTCTTTAAGTCCAAGCCAACGATATAATTCATACTTAAGTTTTTTGTAAAATCCAATTGATACGTGTCTTGGGGAAGAATTCGGATCTCTTTACTCGAATTCCGATCACCCAACCTCTCGGCTATCGTGAATTGCAGAATACAGCTTGCAAAAATTAATGATTTTAAAAAAATAATAAATATAAATATCTACAAAAATATTCCCAATACCGTGGTAGACAGAGGTCTCGACAGTTAAGTCTTTTGGATCAACCTCTCACCGAAAGCAATTTGCGTGAACGGATGTCCACAGACGTCATGTAGGTAAGTAAATATATGTAATTTATTTAAACATATCCCTCCTGTTTCAGATGACTTAGACCTTGAAGCATCAACACGTGATACCCGATGAGGTTGCTGCTCGTGCTGCCGCTGCTGGCGGTTCTGGTGCTGCCGCAGTCAGCAGCCGCCACGGGCTCCTGCCCCTGGGCGTGCGCTTGCCGCCCTGCTGCCCTGGACTGCGCCCATAGGGGACTGCTGCATGCCCCCAGGAGACTGCCCACAGATGCTCACAGACTGTGAGTGTTTTTTTTTAAATTTACAATAAACGGAAAGAAATGTATTCACGCCATTTCCAATACTGGGGTAGACAGAGGTCCAGACAATTAAGTCGTTTGGACCCTTCTTTCACCGAAGACATTTCTTTTTGCGACGACATAACCGTTCGAGCGCCTGTCGTCATCTTTATGTCCAAGCTAAATAAATAATAATACCTACATAGATAGGGATAACATCACACACATTGCTCTGATCACAAAGTAAGCAGCTAAAGCACGCCTGTTATGGAATCAGAAACAGAGAAGCCAGACCCGAGTGAATTTAGAAAAACTGGTTTCTTCATTGACCCGTCCGGGATTCGAACCAGGGACCTCAGAACTGACGAAACAATGAAAACCGATGTAAAAGCCTCTCGCACACCGAGGACGCCATTTGCGTTTTTTTTTATTTTCACCCTAAAAGCCTAAATAAAGGGTTCTTCATAAAATACACCACTGTTCTCAATTCCAGTTTCTCTTTAGCCCTAAGGTTGTCTGGAAGAGATCGCTCTTTAGCGATAAGACCGCCTTATTGTGGATACGTATTATGTATTAAGTTTTCTCTGTAATGTATTTATTCCTTGTATATGTGTGGTGTACTACAATAAATTATATACTAACTAAGTAACTAACTAAAAGGTTGAAAGGATTTTCGACACTTTAAAAGAAAGAAGCATGAAATTGTATGAAAATTTTTCTTATATAAATTTTACAACACTATTACGAACCAAAAAAAATTTTGCACCACGGCGGAATGAATAGGTAGAAAATATTTTTTTTAAAGACACGATAGCCGAGTGGGAGAGTGGTATGAATGTCGAGTCAACAGACTCGAGTTCCATCCCCAGGTGGCAGGCTTGTACTAATGGGTTTTAAAACCTTATGTACGAATTATATCGTTGCCTTGGACATAAAAACGGCGACGGGTTCACCACCTGTCACATTGTCCCGAAAATATCTTCGGTGGAAGGTTTGACGAAGGGGCTTAATTGTCTAGACTAAACCTCTGTCTACCTCTGTATTGGGAATTGCGTGAAGATATTTATTTATTTTTAAAGTGAATGCCAGCAATGCCAAATAAGTTACTAGTAATCCTGTTAACCACTCCAACTAAGCTGCAATACTTGACAGGAGTGGTTTACGGCTTGACGAATGGCGGGGCCCGAACCTGAGACGTTATGTTTCGCAGCCCGCACCCTAAACCATTAGGCTGTTGGGGCATAATTAGTAATCTAGTATTATAAATCAATCTGAAAATCTTTCTTATAAAGAATTTAGTGTACATGTAACTTCTCATACTGGGGTAGGCAGAGGTCACTGACGTCCTTTCGACGATTTTCAATGAAGATTATTTTTTGACAGCCGTGACTGGTGGTGAACCTATCGCCGTCTTAATGTACAATGTGCTAATAAATAAAAAATTCATAAGCATCACACAAATATTTTCTCCTAGCTGAATTCGAACAAGCAACTCTTAGCTACGAAGGGAAGGCACTACCAACTCGACTATCAGACCGTCAATAAATGTGTAAATGGTTTCCATGGAACAATTTCCCCAAATGTATTTTCCATTGTCACTACTCGAAGCTATCTTCATAACAACGACCCACGTTATTGCCAAAAAATATGTTTTTGTACTGTAAATTGACAACCCTAGTAAGTTGTCAATTTGTAATTCATCAAGCTGTTTTGTTACATATACTTATTAGGGTAAGGTCTATAATAGCTTGTGGTATTGTATATTACAAAGAATAACTTGCGTGTTAGAGTGTACATAGTTTAGGAATCTGAACATATCATAAACCGTACAATACCAAACTGTATTTTCAAGATCATAAAGTCTGTACAATAGATCAGTTATCCGTGGCTCAATTCTAGACTTTATGTTTTTGTAATAAAGATGGTTTATCTGTGACATTGAAATGGTGTCGTGGCACTACAACTTGTGGTGGCAATTTCTTTTCATTTCCCATCGGGAGCGTTTCACGTAGGCATTACAGGAGGTTATGGGTTGTGCACAGAGTAGAAACAGATAGAGGTTTACTACTATTGTATATTTACACAAAGATAAAAACGAATAAAAAATATGGTGAAAGGTTATACTTAAGTATCTATCTATCCCAGTATTGGGAGTGGCGTGATTTTTTTTATGAGTTATATATGATTTTGTGCCTTGGAAATGAGAGAAAATATTTTGTACCTTGTATAGACGATCAAAATACGAATTAACAATCATTTATTAATACCTCTAACAAATAAGTTATACAAATATATATAATATATAATAAGTTAACAAATAAGAGTGTTCCATCGGTCTACATTCTCGTAAATTTCTGGCATAATACATTATAAACCTTTGCCACTAAAACTCTTTTTGACAACAATTTAAGAGTTCGCGCCAAAAACTCCCGACTAAAAGATTGTCTACACTACTCTGTACGCTCTATTGTAACGAAGCGAGGGTTGCTAGCTATACGGTGTCCGTAATATCAATAAACAGTCACCTACAAAAGTGATAACGTACAATTAGGGAAAGCCCCTTTTTGTCTCGAAACTATTTTCCAAGAATGGAATTCATTCTTCACCTTTCGATCCTCGAATAAAAAGGTTGCCCCATAATGCAAGGTATTAACTTGCCGTCCGAGACCGGGCGCAGGTCTTCTGCTCTATCTAATGCCACTGTCGTTGGAACACACAAATTGTTTTGCTACCAGTACTGTTTTTGTTGTCTGATTGAATGTAAGAACAAAGTGAATTTCTATATCATGGACTAATGCACCCGGTCGAGGTAATAACTGAAACGTAGTTGTTATTTACTCTTTGATATTAACTATTACAAAGAATATACTCTTTGATGAATATCAAAGAAGTTTACAGCGGCGCTATCATGAAAAGAAATAGTTTATTCTTTAACATCGGTCTGTTTTAGAAAAAAAAAATGACTTTTAAGTCATGTTTTTTTAACTTCTTCCTTAAATTTTTCTCGTTTATACAGATAATAGATTATTAGACGATAAATACGCGCAACAGACCAGGCTTTAGACTATGACCTGATTACACTAAGAGGCTTAGCTCACTGACACATATGCTAACAGTAACTTATGTAAAGGGTGTTAAAGAAAATATATTACCTAGGATTTGAAACGATTTAGGAGGATTTGCTTTAATCGCCACCCTTACCATGCGGATTGGCGATTGCAGGCTACTGCCTGTCATCGATCTAATGAACTTTAGTCTGTTATTTTATCATGTTTATTATCACCTGTCGTTAGCTAATGGCATTTTTACCAATCTTTTATTAGCTCCAAATGTATGTATGTAACGGAATCTTTAGAAACGTGATTGCCACCCACTTTCAAAAGTAGGATTGAGTTAGAACTTCGCACCATCAAGTACAGATGATAATACAATAATTTATTAAAATATTAATAAATCACTACGTTAAAAACATGTTTACAAAACTGAAAAGCATATTTTTGTAACTAGATAATGTAAAAAGTGGTTACTAGTTAGAAAGCGTGTTTTTTAAAACTATAATGTATTAATGCTAGGTTTAGTATATCACGGTATAGTCACGATAGCCGAGTGGTTGGGTGGTCGGAATCTCGAGTTAAGAGACCCGAGTTCGATCCCCAGGTGGCAGGCTCGTACTTTTTTCTAAAACTTATGTACGAATTACATCGCTGGCTTGGACATAAAGACGGCGACGGGCTCACCGCCTGTTACGTTGTCCCGAAAATATCTTCAGTGGAAGGTGGGACGAAGGGACTTAATTGTCTAGACTAGACCTCTGTCTACCCCTGTATTGGGAATTGCGTGAAGATATTTATTTATGATTTTATTAATTCTGGTTCCTTATTTGCCTCTAACGCCACGCGCGGGTAGGGAGGTGGTAGTTGTGTTTTTGCTATAATTACTTGGCTTATCGAATGTTACTAAGTTGTAATGTACGTAAGCTACGTAAGCTCAACAAGTGAGTAGTCTTAAAAGTTTACAAATAACATGACAAAGGTGATGTTTGCACCTTCAAGAAATTTCTCAGACTGGGGTGTATAATGTGTTATAATAGTTTTTTGACCTTAAAATACAGTACAGGGCTACGAATTAGTTAACTTTTGAAAAAAATATAAAAATATAAATAATATCTTCACGCAATTCCCAATACAGGGGTAGACAGAGGTCAAGTCTAGAAAATTAAGTCCCTTTGACCCAGCTTCCACCGAAGATATTTTCAGGACAACGTGACAGGTGGTGAGCCCGTCGCCGCCCTTATGTCTAAGCCAACGATGAAATTCGTACATAAGTTTTTGAAAACTCGTTGGTACTGCCACCTGGGGATCGAACTCGGGTCTCTCGACTCGAAATTCCGACCACCCAACAATTCGGCTATCGTGACTTGAATTTGAAAAAATCGTATAAAAAACCATTTAACATATTTTAGAAATCGTTTATTTACGAGAAAGCTAATTAGTTGTAATTTATTTTTTAAAAATTATTTCGTCTAAATGACCATCGTTTCGGTTTTTGCACTCATCTAAGCGAGTCCTGAAGTTTTCGAATACTCTTCTGCAAAGAGACCGCGAGATCGCCGACATCTCTTCGATGATTTTTTCTTTAAGTTGACGCAGTGTATTCGGTTTATCAATGTAGACACGACTTATTAAATAACCCCATAAAAAGAAGTCTGCTGGGGATAGATCTGGACTTCTGGGTGCCCATGGGATGTCACCCCGTCTGGATATCAGCTTTTCCGGAAACATGTCTTTGACCACCGGCAAGGACTCGTTCGATGTGTGACACGTGGCTCCATCTTGTTGAAACCATGTGTTACGATTATAGCTAGCAAATTCCAGTAGCATCGGTGCTAAGAACTCCCGTAACATTTTCACATACTCGGCAGAATTAACGGTAACTGAACGGCCTCGAGAATCTTCAAAAAAGTAAGGTCCGATGATTCCTTTTGCTGAAATTGCAGCCCATACAGTTACCTTAGGAGAGTGAAATGGCCTTTCATGTTTAGCTTTAGGATTTTCGCTGCTCCAATACCTACAATTCTGTTTGTTTACATGTCCATTTAGGTGGAAATGAGCTTCGTCAGAAAATAAGATGTGAAAATTACTGAAACGAGTTAACATTGTTTCGGCATATGACTTACGCAAATTTAAATCATTAGGGTTTAGTTCTTGCACTAGCTGGATCTTATATGGATGTAATTTCAAATCTAATTTCAAAATACGGCGTAATGATGTGCGGGATAATCCTAATTCAGCCGAACGTTTGCGTGTCGATAAATCTGGATCACGTCGAACAGAAGCGGAAACTTGCTGCACGTTCTCTTCGCTCCGAGAAGAGAAAAAGAACTTCTTCACCCATTTCTTTATTAAGGGAGCACTTGGACACTGACTTAAGTCGTGTAAACCATATTCAACGCGAAATAAGCGTCTCACAGTAATGAGCGAAAAGTCGTTTAAATAAAACTGTTTCGCGCAGTATGCGCGTCGCGGCCCGTGAAGCGATCCATTGCGACTAAATTTCCAAAAAGCAAGCTAGTGTCACCGCCCGCGCCCGCGCCCCGCGCGGAAATAGTTTGCGCGGTAAGTTACATTTAAATGTTAACGAATTCTTGGCCCACCCTGTACTCTATAAACCTTGGTGTGGATTGGAATCAGAAGCTAAGTTTTTGTATATAGCATCTGTATAAATTCATTTGTACAGAATTCATTTATACAGATATTCAGTGTCATATTTATACAGATATTCATTTGTATAAATGTTACACTTTTGAAAAGAATACTAGTAAGCAATGCCAAATAACATTACCAGTATTCCAGTTAACCACTCCAATGCTTGTGTCCGGAGTTGGTTCACGACAACTGCCAATGGCAGGGCCCGAACCTGCGATGTTATGTTTCCCATTCCGCACCCCAAACCATTAGGCTATTGACGCTACATAATTATTATTATTTCGTAACAGTTTTCATCACAACTGTACAACTATTGTGTTTCATATTAGCATCGGCTCGCTATGGGGCGGTCGCGTGGTTTTTAATTATTAACGCAGCCCTATGTTGAAACGATATTGAAGCGAGATATTCGACACAATATTGCTAAGTTAAAAGGGAATTCTAGTTGACCCGAGTTCTTTTTTTTTTATTGTGAAGGGAGGCCAACGAGCAGGTGGCTCACGTGATGGTAAGTGATTACCGCCCCTCATGAACACCCGCAATACCAGAGCTATAGCGGATGCATTGCCGGCCTTTGAGAAAGGTGTAGGCTCTTTTCTTGAAGGCCCCTAAGTCGTATCGGTCCGGAAAAACCGCTGACGGCAGCACATTCCATAAAGTGAGTGGCAGAAAATTTCGCGAAAAACGCACTGTGTTCGAATGCCAAGCGTCAAGGTGGTGTTGATGGAATTTTTGACTATGCCGTAAGGTACGATGGTGAAATTATATATATATATATATATATATATATATATATATATATATATATATATATATATATATATATATATATATATATATATATATATATATATTCGACGATTTTATTATTCGGATTTCTAGTTAGGAGACCCGAGTTTGAACCCGAGGTGGTCGGCTACCCATCTGGATTTTTTTCAAAAAATTATGTACGATTATACCGTAGGCTTGGCATTTTATCAGCGGTAGAGCCACGCATCAGCTTTTGTTGTTGCATGAATGGGCCGGCTCGACCGGGGAAGTACCACGACCTCACAGAATACCGGCGTGAAATAGAAGTCTAACAAACTTCTGCGTTTCGTCTGGTGAGTGCAGGTAACCGGAGGCCCAACCACCCCCCTCCCCCAATTCTGGGAGGGGGGCACTCTAAGGGAGGCAACGCATCTGCTATGCCTCTGGTATTGCGGGTGTTCATGGGCGGCGGTAATTACTTACCATCACGTGAGCCACCTACTCGTTTGCCTCGCTTTTCTATAAAAAAAAAAATAAATAAATAAAAGACGGCGACGGGCAAACCACCCGTCATGTTGACTAAGAGATAATGTATCGGTTTTCTTATATAGTTAAAGAACTATATAAGAAAACCGATACGTAGGAAAATGGTAGTCAAGCTGGAACAAAGTTTTTATTAATTTATTTTGAGCTCTTTGGAGATCTTTTAAACAAGTAATAAAATTACATCCCTAATAATTATAGTGTATCTTTAGACAAAATTTTGCTTTATATTTCTCACAACAAGTACAAATGACTCAAGAGTCATGAATGTTTAATGTAAGCTTAAACAAACATGTTTGTACGTTAGTAGTCCTGCGAACAAAAATTTTTTATAAAATTCTTCCGTCCACGCTCTTAATTACTCGCGCTCTTATTGTCCTCTTTTATTTTTCCTTTACTTCTTAGGAATGTTATGTAATGTCTTCGGTAGAAGGTGGGTCGAAGGGATTTAATTGTCTGGACTAGACATCTGCCAGCTCCTGTATTGGGAATAGTGTGAAGATATTGTTTTTACCTTTAACACTGCTTCCCGTCATCAGTCCCTTAAATTATAGTGATGGTTTTACCACCATATTTTTCCAATTGTATTTTTATTGCCTGTCCCTTAGTCGCCTCTTACGACACCCACGGGTACAGAGCGGACGGCATACTATTACGATGTAAAGAAACCCTGGAGACTGTAACAATAGATCCTATTAAGATAAATGTGATACATAAATATATACATACATAGATAGAGATTACATCACATACATTTTTCGTATTCCAAGTTGTGTACTTTCTACTATTTTGTGCACTATACCTGTCTTTTGGTATCAGAAACCACGAAGCAACAGCTACACCAAAAAAACACAGCCCTGAGACGATATAGTACAGGGGGTTTCTACATTGACCCGTCCGGGAATCGAACCCGGAACTTTAGAATTGACGAAAAAACTGCCAGTCATTCATGTCGGTAGTCAATTAGATCACATTTGTGCATATTACAACGCTTTATCGGAACCTTAATTATGTTTCTAAAATAAAAGTAGCCCATGTTACTCCTTATAACATCAGCTACCTGCCAGTGAAAGTCCTGTTAAAATCGGTACAGTCGTTTCAGAGATTATCCGGAACAAACAAACAGACAGGCAGAAAAAAATTACAAAAAAATAGGTTTTGGTGTATGTACCGTATATATTCATATACATGTAGTAAAAAATCGGTTATTTCAATATTACAAACAGACACTCCAATTTTATTTATATGTATAGATGGTTTATAGCAAGCTTCGCTCAGTGAGAGACACATTTTATATCTTCAAGCCATTTGTAAATACTTTTGCAAGCAGTACAAGTGGTTTTCTACATGCACCCGTCCGAGAATCGAACCTCGGAGCTGGCGAAACAATGAAAACCACTGTGTAAGCCACTCGACCACGGGGGTCGTTAATGTATATATTTTTCTTAAAACGCCGCTATGTTTTTCCCCTGCGGCGTACAAGTGTAAAGGCGTTCCACTTTCAGGGCTTTTCCCTTCGCCTACCCGAAGGGAAACCAATTTAAAATTTTCTCAAGCAACCTAAGAGTGCGAGGACAGAGTAGAACGTGACAGAGCATGTAAAAATATATTAAGTTTAGTGGGAATTGTCTATGACGACCTGTGTGGACGAGTGGCGTAAGCACCGGTTTTCAAGGTGTCACCATCTCGTGGTCCCGGGTTCGATTCTCGGTCGGGTCAATGTAGAAAACACTTTTTTAATTGTTTTCGAGTCTGGGTGTTTGCGGTAGTTCCTGATTCCATACTACAAGTGCTTAAGAGCTTACTTTGAGATCAGAGCAATGTATGTGACGTTGTTCTTATCTATGTAAGTAGACAGAGATAGGGACAACATCACATAAATTGTTCTGATCTTAAAGTAGTACATACAACGAAAGCACAAAGATCACCCTGAGGTAATTGTCTATACCTCTGTCTGCCCCTGTATTGTGAATGGCGTGGAGATATTCTTTTATCTCTCTTAAACCTACAAGTGGAATTTTTGTGAAACTTTTAGGGTCTAACAAACGATGCTCGAAAAACACCTGACAGTTTCACAACGTTTGCTACGGGCACGGCGACGGGCTCACCACCTGTCACATTATCCCAAAAATATCTTCGATGAAAGGTGGTTCGAAACTACCTTATTGTCTAGACCTCTGTCTACCGATGTATTGTGAATGGCGTGGAGATATTCTTTATCTCTCTTAAACCTACAAGTGGAATTTTGTGAAACTTTTAGGCCTAACAAACGATGCTCGAAAACACCTGACAGTTTCACAACGTCTCTCTAGACGCAAATTGCTCTGTGCAAGCGAAATTGCTTATGCAAACAAGCGGAGGCTTGTGCGGAGTTTATTTAATTTCGTAAACCCTGAAATTTGCTGAAAGCACTGATTTCGTTAACGAAGAGCTTTCACTGCCAAAGGAACATGGTTCGCGTTTGCCTTGGTAACTTAAATAAAAAAATGGCGGCCTAGATTACGACTGCTTGGGAAATAAGTCACCTTAATTATGCGAGAGACCAGAGTTCGATCGCCAGGTGGCAGGCTAAATACCTATGTACGATTCCTATCGTTGCCTTAGACATAAAGACGGCGACGGGCAAACCACCCGTCACATTATCCCAAAAATATCTTCGATGAAAGGTGGTTCGAAACTACCTTATTGTCTAGACCTCTGTCTACCGATGTATTGTGAATGGCATGGAGATCTTCTTTTATCTCTCTTCAACCTACACGTGGAATTTGTGTGAAACTATTATGGTCTAACAAACGTAGCCCGAAAACATACGACAGTTTCACAACGTCTCTAGACGCAATTGCTCTGTGCAAGCGAAATTGCTTATGCAAACAAGCGGAGGCTTGTGCGGAGTTTTATTTAATTTCGTGAACCCTGAAATTTGCTGAAAGCACTGATTTCGTTAACGAAGAGCTTTCACTGCCAAAGGAACATGGTTCGCGTTTGCCTTGGTAACTTAAATAAAAAATGGCGGCCTAGATTACGACTGCTTGGGAAATAAGTCACCTTAATTATGCGAGAGACCAGAGTTCGATCGCCAGGTGGCAGGCTAAATACCTATGTACGATTCCTATCGTTGCCTTAGACATAAAGACGGCGACTGGCTCACCACCTGTCACATTATCCCAAAATATCTTCGATGAAAGGTGGTTCGAAACTACCTTATTGTCTAGACCTCTGTCTACCGATGTATTGTGAATGGCGTGGAGATATTCTTTATCTCTCTTCAACCTACACGTGGAATTTGTGTGAAACTATTATGGTCTAACAAACGTAGCCCGAAAACATACGACAGTTTCACAACGTTTGCTACGGGCACGGCGACGGGCTCACCACCTGTCACATTATCCCAAAATATCTTCGATGAAAGGTGGTTCGAAACTACCTTATTGTCTAGACCTCTGTCTACCGATGTATTGTGAATGGCATGGAGATCTTCTTTTATCTCTCTTCAACCTACACGTGGAATTTGTGTGAAACTATTATGGTCTAACAAACGTAGCCCGAAAACATACGACAGTTTCACAACGTTTGCTACGGGCACGGCGACGGGCTCACCACCTGTCACATAGTTCTTAAAAAATGTCATCGGTGGAAAGTGGGTCGAAACGACTTAATTGTCTAGACCTCTGTCTACCGATGTATTGTGAATGGCATGGAGATCTTCTTTTATCTCTCTTCAACCTACACGTGGAATTTGTGTGAAACTATTATGGTCTAACAAACGTAGCCCGAAAAACATACGACAGTTTCACAACGTCTCTCTAGACGCAAATTGCTCTGTGCAAGCGAAATTCGCTTATGCAAACAAGCGGAGGCTTGTGCGGAGTTTTATTTAATTTCGTAAACCCTGAAATTTGCTGAAAGCACTGATTTCGTTAACGAAGAGCTTTCACTACCAAAGGAACATGGTTCGCGTTTGCCTTGGTAACTTAAATAAAAAAAATGGCGGCCTAGATTACGACTGCTTGGGAAATAAGTCACCTTAATTATGCGAGAGACCAGAGTTCGATCGCCAGGTGGCAGGCTAAATACCTATGTACGATTCCTATCGTTGCCTTAGACATAAAGACGGCGACTGGCTCACCACCTGTCACATAGTTCTTAAAAAATGTCATCGGTGGAAAGTGGGTCGAAACGACTTAATTGTCTAGACCTCTGTCTACCGATGTATTGTGAATGGCATGGAGATATTCTTTATCTCTCTTCAACCTACGTGGAATTTGTGTGAAACTATTATGGTCTAACAAACGTAGCCCGAAAAACATACGACAGTTTCACAACGTCTCTCTAGACGCAAATTGCTCTGTGCAAGCGAAATTCGCTTATGCAAACAAGCGGAGGCTTGTGCGGAGTTTTATTTAATTTCGTGAACCCTGAAATTTGCTGAAAGCACTGATTTCGTTAACGAAGAGCTTTCACTGCCAAAGGAACATGGTTCGCGTTTGCCTTGGTAACTTAAATAAAAAAAATGGCGGCCTAGATTACGACTGCTTGGGAAATAAGTCACCTTAATTATGCGAGAGACCAGAGTTCGATCGCCAGGTGGCAGGCTAAATACCTATGTACGATTCCTATCGTTGCCTTAGACATAAAGACGGCGACGGGCTCACCACCTGTCACGTTGCCCTGAAAATATCTTCGGTGGAAGGTGGGTCGAAGAGACTTAATCGTCTAGACTAGATCTCTGTCTACCCCTGCATTGGGAATTGAGTGAAGATTTATGTTTTATATTATTTAAGTTTGTTTTTTACGCTTTCACGCGAAAACTACTCAACCGATCATCAGGAAACTTCGTACACATATTATTGGAGGTATTAGAAGTAACATAGGGTACTTTTTATTAAAAAAAAATTTACGAAAAATAAAAATTTTGTCAAAAATATTTGCTGTTGATATAAGGTATAACTTAAGCTACTTTATTAGAATTTACCATTTTAGAAAAATATTTAGGGTTCCGCGTTAAGTGTTAAATCGCGTGCGAAGCCACGTGGGACAGCTAGTTATATATAATATCCCGACTGATTTCGGCCACATCGACTTGGACTATTGGCAGCGTCGTTCGTGCGTTCGCAGGCCGCTATGTATGTATGTATGTACAGTATATAAATACATATAGATAGAGCTGAAGAAGTTTGACTTCAGTCGTGTGTCAAGCACGCACAGTTTATGTCATGGCCACCCTACAAACTGTAGCCAGCCCGCGGCGTTTCTCTTATACGCCCAACGCGTGCTCTATCTCCGCTACGGTGTAATAGATACTTGTCGCCGTTATATTACACCTTCGGGCGACAGAATGTCTTTTGAATGAACACACCCTTACAACCCTCTTTAATAACTATTTTTACGTTGAACAAAACGAGTATTGCCTTTATGTTCTTTTTATGTCTTCATTATTTATATAGCGTTTGATTGAAGTAGCATCCTGTGAATTTGCCAGTTAAATAATTTGAATGCAGTTACATAATAGTCACGATTGCTGAATGGTTGGGTGATCGGAATTGTAGTCGAGAGACCCGAGTTCGATCCACAAGGCTCGTACCAAAGGGTTTTTGAAGAACTTATGTGCAAGTTGTATCGTTGACTTGGACATAAAGACGGCGACCGGCTCACCTCCTGTCACGATGTCCCGCAAATATCTTCGGAGCATGGTAGGTCGAAGGGACTTAATTGTCTAGACTAGACCTTTGTCTGACCCTGTATTGGGATTTGCGTGAAGATATTTATTTATTTATTCTATATTTTAAATGATAGAAGAGATCTAATAGTACAACACAGAATGATATCAGAGCAAGTACCTCCCGCGGCTTAAATTTTATCGCGAAACTCTAATTTTTTTCTATAATAAAGTACATATAAGAATAGCTTATGTATGCCTAAATTATGCCTAAATTTTTCCGTATAACATCAGCTATCTGTCAGTGAAAGTTCTGTTAAGATCGGTCCAGCCGTTTCAGACGTAACAAACAGGCTGACAGACAGACTGACAAACATTTTAGCAAATATTTTTTTATGTAAGTACCGTATGTACAGTAAGTAAATATGCATTTAGTAAAAATCAGTAAATTTGGAATTACAAAAAGATATTTCAATTTTATTAATAAAATTACCTTCACACAATTCCCAAGACAGGGGTAGGCAAAGGTCTAGTCTAGACAGTTAAGTCCCTTTGACCCATTTCCACCGAAGATATTTTCGGGACAGGTGGTGAACCCGTGGCCGTTTTTATGTCCAAGCCAATGATATAATTGGTCCATAAGTTTTTGAAAAACCCATTGATACCAACCTGCCACCTGGGGACCGAACTCGGGTCTCTTGACTTGAAATTCCGACCACCCAACCACTAGGCTATCGTGACTTACCATTCATAAGTAAATTATGTTTTATAAGAGAATAAGCGTAAAGAAAACTTAAATCATCGAACATTACAATTTCACGCATTTTAAAACGCTTTATTCTAAAATGCACTTACGAATGCCAATTGTGCGCTCCATCGAGCGCTCTGTTCACCCCAGTTTAGGGAGACCATTGCTTTAGGATAAAATAAACGGATACGCAACTCAAAAATGACCCGAATCCATATTAAAGTAGAAATGAAAGACAAAATCTTATCATACTTTTTATTTTTCAGCTACGTTTCTTTCTTCAGGTATTTGCGGTAATCAGTAGAGCGGTATTCAGAGGTCTCGACAAAAAAATATCCTCACGCCATTCCCAATACAGGAGTAGACAGAGATCTAGATTATTCAGCCCACCTTCTACCGTAGATATCTTTGGGTCAACGTCACACGTGGTGAGCCCGTCGCATTTATGTCCCAGGCAACGTTATAAATTGTACATAAAGTTTTTGAAAAACACATTCGTACGGGTCTTAGGTATCGAAGTCGGGTCTCGTGATGATCACCCAACCCCACGGCTATCGTGACGTCTGTATGTTTCTCGGTTTACAATAAAGTACATTTCACTTTTACTTTAAATGAAAAAACGCCAGGTCAAGAGTACCCTAAATCGAAGAGAATGTATGAAGGGAATAATGAAAGTGTACGAAGCGAAACAAGTATGTAAGGATCGTAGCAAGTGGAAAGAAGTGGTCTCTGCCTACCCCTAAGGGAAAGAGGCATGATTATATGTATGTTTAAATAACACAAGGGCTGTCCTCGTGATACATGTCCACCCTGTTCGCAAACCTCGGCATTATGTAGAGCCCTTGAGGAAAACGTCGCTAAAACTCTAATTGATATAAATAGAGGGAGTGCGAGAAGCAAGCGAAACTAGAGTTCCGTAAAGAACATAAAAGTTCGAAACTTTTAATTCCTCTAATTCTTTGTACCAAATTAATAAATTGTTTAGTTTTTTGTTTATAGAAACAAAATTATGTTAATAATTACAATACTATTAAAATTCATTGTTGAATACTTGTACAAAATTCACTTTATTTAATTATTTATTAATTAACTTGCGAGTCAAGAGACCCTAGTTCGATCCCCAGGTGGCAGGCTAGTACCAATGGGTTTTTCAAAAATTATGTACGAATTATATCGTTGGCTTGGACACAAAGACGGCGACGGGCTCACCACCTGTCACGTTGTCCCAAAAATATCTTCGGTGGAAGGTGGATCGAAGGGACTTAATTGTCTATACTAGACCTCTGTCTACCCTTGTATTGGGAAATGCGTGAAATATTTATTTGTTATTTATTTTATTAATTAACCATCCGGTTTCGCCTAACGGCATCATCACGGCATTGGCACAGAGTTTATTATACTACATACTGCATACTTCATACTGAGTGCCGGTGGGTTAATTAATAAATAAATAAATAAAGTGAATTGTGTACGAGTTTTCAACAATGAATTTTAATGCAATGCAGTTTCACCAAGTGACAACAATCGCAAGTATAAATTATATTTACAATACTTATTAACTAAAAACTACTATAATCGTAGAGCCCTACTCCTCGCGCCATGATTCCAAGAACGCAGGCTGCATTTCCACGTTGAATGATAATGACAATGATAATTTATTTGTTAAAACATGGATACATGGAACAATGGATAGAGTTAAGTTGAGCGAGAAAAGAAACAGCCCTCTTGTCACTAGCGGCTACGACTATATTGTTTGTGAGAAATTTAATGTAGTCAAACACCTTTTAACTACTGACTACTATGTTGTTTATCTCTTTTACACATAAGGTGATTGAAGTTGATTTATGTACTGATTGAGAAAATTCTTAAGCAAAGGAGAGAGAGAAAGAAAGTTTTTTAAAACCCTACAATCCGATCAAATCATTTATTCTTCTAAATGAAACTACGAACGAATAAAGCAACTATAGCTTAGTGGAAGAATGATTGCAATTCATGTCAAGAGAACTGAGTTCCCAAGGTAATAATCTCCAACCAATTATTTTTTTTTTTCAAAATTATTGTTCGATTTATGTCGTTAGCTTGGATATAAAGACGGCGACAGGCTCAGCACCTGACACATTGTCCCAAATAACTTCTTCGGTGGGTCGAAAGGGCTTGATTGTCTAGACCTCTGTCTACCCTAATATAGGGAATCTTGTAAACATATTTTTTATCTAAATGAGGATAAACATTCTTTTATCGACGACACTGTTATAGTCGCGAAAATATCTTCGTTGGAAAGTGGGTGGAAGGGACTTAATAGTCTAGACTAGACCTCTGTCTATCCATGTATTGGGAATTGCGTTTATATATATTTTTTTATTGTTATAGTCTACCATCGTTTCTTAATTCAAAACATTCTTAATTGAAGGCTAAAAAAGAAGAGACAGGCGAAAGAAACTCTTTAGGTATAACGCGTCTCGAACTTGACCACTTTTTCCATTAGAGCCTATAAAAACACTGGGAAGAAGCCGCGTCGACGCAAAAAGCTAAATTTACGTGGATTTATTTACTATATAAAGCACTTCAATAGGAGGAGCTTGTTCTTCTGAGTTTGCAGTTCACGCAATTCAGGTGTTAATGCGATTTTTTATATTAGCTTGGTGAAGATAGATAGATAAGTAGGTAGGGGCATACATTGTTCTGATCCCAAAGTAAGAAGGCACCATTGGGAACAACGAAGGCACCACAAACACCCAGACCCGAGAAAATGCAGAAATAAATAAAATAAGAAATATCTTCACGCAATTCTAGTAGTCTAGACAATTAAGTCCCTTGGTGGTGAGCCCATCGCCGTCTTTATATCCAAGCCAACGATATAATTCGTACATAAGTTTTTGAGAAACCCATTGATACAAGCCTGCCACCTGGGGATCGAACTCGGGTCTCTTGACTCGATATTTCGACCACCCAACCACTCGGCTATCGTGGCAATTTACTTTTAGAAATTAATTTTTAGAAATTACAGTAAAAGTGTTTTTTCTATGTTGACCCGACCGGGAATCGAACCCAGGAGAGAGACACGTAGGTCGCGTTCGCGTATTAACCGTAACCGCAACGGCCTCTTATTCATTAACATAACTAACATAGTATTTAACATCATTTATCTTATATTTCGATATCTTAATAAACAATTTTAGCATAATTTAGCAATTTTTAATGATTTTAAAGCATATAAGTTGTAAAAATATTAAAAATATCAACTGACACGGGCGGGATTCGAACCAGCGGCCTTTGACATTCATACTTCTTCTTTTCCTTTAGACTATCTCGGTGATTGATTGGCGTTAACACCGGTTTTCAAGGTTTCGCAAGCTCTGTGGTCCGGGTTCGATTGAGAGAGCAATGCATGTGATGTTGTCCCGAATTATTAAAAAATATTTTCACGCCATTCCCAATACTGGTGCAGATAATTAGAAGTAGACAATTAGTTCGAAATCAAACAATTAAGTCCTTTCGACCTGCCTTCCACCGAAGATATTTTTGGGACAACGTGACAGGTGGTGAGTCTATTGTCTTTTTTATATGCAAGCCAACGATATAAATCAAACAAGTTTTAAAAAACTCATCGGAACGATCTGTACCTCCTGGGGATCGAACTCCGATCTCTCGACTCGAATTCCAATCACTTAACCACTCCACTATCGTGTCTTTTATTAATATAAAAAAACGCAACACTATAAAATGATATCAGCTTATATAAATATTCATTTGGCAACACTGTGCATTCTCTAGACAATTTAAAAACCATTACGCCGGCGATCCATAACGGTGTCAGCAGCACTCCATATAAAACTGTCGGTTTCGGCGTCCGTTTGACTAACGAGCCGCATTGCGTCGACCCTGGACTACTGCCAGAGTCCGTTGCAGTGACGACAAATTGAAAATAAAACAGTTCATTGTCTCCTGTGTGATCGCTACTCCTTAGTCTGTTTTGTAAATTATAAGATATATAAGTAACTATAAAGATAGGGACAACATCACATATATTGCATTTAAATTACTTTGGGAACAGAGTAATGTATTTATGTGATGCTCTCCCTTTTCACATGGCATATTTCATATAAAATAAATAAATAAATCACGCCATTCCCAATACAGGGTTAGACAGAGGTCTAGTCTAGACAATTAAGTCCCTACGACCCTCCTTCCACCGAAGATATTTTCGGGACAACGTGACAGGCGGTGAGCCCATCGCCGTCTAAATGTCCAAGCCAACGATGTAAATCGTACATAAGTTTTTTTGAAAAACTCATACTGCTGTAAGGTACTGCCACCTGGGGATCGAAATCGGGTCTCTTGACTCCGACCACGCAACCACTCGGCTATCTTGAAGTATTTATTTATTTAGCAAATTACTACACAATGACTACAAGACAAATACACCATACAATTAGTGGTAGGGGTATGCAAATTAAAAATGATAATCAGTCAGAGTCTGGAGATGTAATTTGGGAGATAAACGCGACTTCTTGAGGTCCTATTAAAACTTTTGCCGACCCTCCTCCGTGTCGGAATTTGTGGTACTATCGTAGGCACAAGTGCAAAGATTCGGGCGTTGCTTTGGGGCAAATTATATATCTTCACGCTATCCCCAATACTAGAGTAGACAGGAACAGACAATCCTTTAGACTATAGCATTAAGCTGAGTGTGGTCTGTTCGCCATATGTGTAGCGTCCCATCAAATCAATCGCTGTAACAAGCTAGAAAGGGTAAGATGTCTCATGAACTTATCATCTTTATTTATATGAGAAGAAGGTGGGTCGAAGGGACTTAATTGTCTAGACTAGACCTCTGTCTACCCCTGTATTGGGAATGATGTGAAGATGTATATAATGAAGAATGTAACTATAATGCGGTTTTATATAATAATGATTAAATATATAGACAGGTTAATAACATAACACATTGATCTGAAAGTAAGTAGCTAAAGCACTTGGGTTATGGACCCGTACCGGAATACTGCGTTCGATTCCGGTACGGGCCCGGAATCGAACCCAGAACCGGGAAGTGGGCTAAAAGTAATCTTTATACGATATTATCTATACATATAAATAAAATTGGAGTGTCTGTTTCTAATATTGAAATAACCTTTTTTTTACTACATGTATATACAATACATACACCAAACTAAAATTTTTTTTTACAAGTTTTGTCTGTCAGTTTGTTCCGGCTAATCTCTGAAACGGCTGGATCGATTTTAACAGGACTTTCACTGATAAATAGCTTATGTATAAGGAGTAACATAGGCTACTTTTATTTTAGAAACATAATTGGAGTTCCGCGTTAAGTGTTAAACTGCGGGAAAATTCGCGGGAGACAGCCAGTATAAGATATATTTATACGAAACTGTATAAGAATATAAATGATGAAAATTTATATCAGTTATAACTCACCAGACGTATTGCAGAAATACAAGATTTCTCAGAAGTAAAAGATTCTCCGTAACGAGTGGCATATACACCGGTTTTCGGAATTCGATTCCAGGATAGGTCAATGCAGAAAACTCACTTTTTTCACAGATTCCTTAGCACAAGTGCTTTGGCTACATTGGGATTAGATCAATATATGTGATACCGTGTGGTAACGGCGTAAGAATATTGCCACTCCCTTTCTTCCCATGAGCGTCGTAAAAGGCGACTAAGAGAAACAGCCTTAAACATCGTTATGGCAACCGATAGATGGCGAGAAAACCGTCTCTAAAAATATCAGACCATAATAATCAGACCGAAGATTGGCAGCAGCGGCTGTGGTGTGAGTTGTCCGCATGCCAAGCGTGGCTATTACGGCAAACCCTCCCCATGGGAGAGGTCTATGTCTCTGCAGAGAACTTTAGCAGGGCGTTATGTATGTATGTATGTATGTGAAGTTTGCCTTATCTATGTTCTTATGTTGTTTATGTTTACTTGTGTTTAACTAAAAACAAAAAATATGTTAATAAATTTTAACAATTTTGCATATGCCTGTACCACTGTAGACGAAAATTAATCAAGATAGTGATTTTGAAGGACAGAGAAGAAACGCGATGCCGGAATACTTGCAAACTACTTCAATTATACGAGTGTTACGACCGTCTAGCTCTATATTCTGATCTTCACGCATTTCCCAACACAGGGGTAGTCAGAAAAGAAAATATCTTCAAGCCATTCCCAATACAGGGATAGACAGAGGTCTAGACCAGACAATTAAGTACCTTCGACCCACCTTCCACCGAAGCTATTTTCGGGACAACGTGACAGGTGGTGAGCCCGTCGCCGTCTTTATATAATCGCACATAAATTTTTTTAAAATCCACATTGTTATCGGGTAGCCAGAGGTCTCGAAATTCCGACCACCAGAGGTAGCCACAGGTCTAGAAAATTTATTGGATGAAAATTTATTGGATATTTATCTAGAAAATTTATATTGATACAGATATCTATGTAATCATTCATTCAATCAATTTGATGACAAATCAACCTCTTCAAGATGCGAGTACACAGGCTTCTGAATGAACCCGCTCCAATGTCGAATTTGCGAGAAAAGATCGCCGCATGGAACGGTATAGTACGATCTGTATCCATAGAAGTCACGATAGCCGAGTGGTTGGGTGGTCGGAATTCCGAGTCAAGAGACCCGAGTTCGATCCCCAGGTGGTAGTATTGTACCGTTTTATTCAAAACTTATGTACGATTTATATCGTTGGCATGGTCATAGAGATAGCATATAGCTTGAGCACTTGTATTGTGGAATCGGAAACGACAAAGGCACCACAAACACTACAAAATAAAATGTTCATTAACTTATGCCTAACTGACGACCCCCGTGAAACAGTGGCGTACACACCGGTTTTCATGGTGTCGCCAGGTCAAAAATCCCAGGTTTAATTTTCCGGTTAAATGTTGCTAACCACTTTCACTTCACTGTCCCATATCTGGGTGTTTGCGATGTCTTCGTTGTT
Source organism: Sericinus montela (assembly GCA_029286605.1). NCBI lineage: Eukaryota > Metazoa > Arthropoda > Insecta > Lepidoptera > Papilionidae > Sericinus > Sericinus montela. The sequence continues at coordinate 743,593 of JAGSMR010000119.1, read as the reverse complement.
TCCGATTATATAACACAAATGCTTACTTTGAGATAGATTAAAGTCACGATAGCCGAGCGGGAAGGTGGTCGGAATTTCGAGTCGAGAGACCCGAGTTCGATTCACATCGTTGGCTTTGGCATAAAGACGACGACGGGCTCACCACCTGTCACGTTGCCCTAAAGTATCTTCGAGGGAAGGTGGATCGAAGGGACTTAATTGTCCTGACTTAGACCTCTATATACCCCTGTGTTGGGGATGGCGTGAAGATTAGACAACTCGACGAACTTCGTACCGCCAAAACCTCGTTTTTTTTTCTGTCAGAAAGAAATTTCTTTAGTTTTTCTTACCTTTTAAACCTTCCTCGGACAAATCGATTTAAACTCAAGTTCTAGAGTGTTTGTGAGTATATCTATATATCTAACTACATATTCTTTATCTAACATATATATATATATATATATATATATATATATATATATATATATATATATATATATATATATATATATATATATATATATATATATATATATATATATATATATATATATATATATATATATATATATATATATATATATATATATATATATATATATTAATACGTTATGTACATCGATTCTCTGTATCGAATCGTAAGTTTGTAAGTTTCGTAATGAAGTACCTCTGACCGACTTCGTCTCTTCGTAATCTGACAACCCCCTCCCGCGCTCGTAGGCGTGATAATAGAACCAATTGCTCCGCGCGTCTGCAATTGCGAAAGCGAGATACGCGCGGGCTCGAAACAACAACAATTTATTTGCGCGCCGAAAATAAACGCTTTACAACAATTGAGGCGAGTGGGACGCCTCGCCCTGATGCAACTGATGTGGCATGTACACATTGACGGAATGAATTAATAAATATCTTCACGCAATTCCCAATACAGGGGTAGGTAGAGGTCTAGTCTAGACAATTAGGTCACTTCCAGCTACTTTCCACCGAAGATATTTTCGGGACAACGTGACAAGTGGTGAGCCCGTCGCCGTGCTATAATGAAGAATCATTTTAAAAATAATAGAGATAACACATTTCAACAAAAAGTAGTAAAGTACGTACGAGGCATTCACACCGGTTTTCATGGTGTCGCCAGGTCAAAAATCCCAGGTTTAATTTTCCGGTTAAATGTTGCTAACCACTTTCACTTCACTGTCCCAGATCTGGGTGTTTGCGATGTCTTCGTTGTTTCCGATTCCCATACCACAAGTGCTTTAGCATCTTACTTTGGGATCGGAGCAATGCATGTGATGTTGTCCCTATCTATATGGATATATGTATTTCTTTAGCGATGCTTCGTCCCATTGAAGTGTGACAATTGATTTGAAAAGCTACAAGTGCGCTAAGTTTAAAACTGTTTTATTGACATTTTCGTGTTTGCATGCGAAATGTTTATATATCTAACTACATATTCTTTATCTAACATATATATATATATATATATATATATATATATATATATATATATATATATATATATATATATATATATATATATATATATATATATATATATATATATATATATATATATATATTAATACGTTATGTACATCGATTCTCTGTATCGAATCGTAAGTTTGTAAGTTTCGTAATGAAGTACCTCTGACCGACTTCGTCTCTTCGTAATCTGACAACCCCCTCCCGCGCTCGTAGGCGTGATAATAGAACCAATTGCTCCGCGCGTCTGCAATTGCGAAAGCGAGATACGCGCGGGCTTGAAACAACAACAATTTATTTGCGCGCCGAAAATAAACGCTTTACAACAATTGAGGCGAGTGGGACGCCTCGCCCTGATGCAACTGATGTGGCATGTACACATTGACGGAATGAATTAATAAATATCTTCACGCAATTCCCAATACAGGGGTAGGTAGAGGTCTAGTCTAGACAATTAAGTCCCTTTGACCCACCTTCCACCGAAGATATTTTCGGGACAACGTGACAAGTGGTGAGCCCGTCGCCGTGCTATAATGAAGAATCATTTTAAAATAATAGAGATAACACATTTCAACAAAAAGTAGTAAAGTACGTACGAGGCATTCACACCGGTTTTCAAGGTGTCACCAGGTCTATCCCGGGTTAGATTCCCGATCGGGTCAATGTAGAAAAACCACTTTTTCTATATTTACTCGGTTATGGGTGTTTTTGGTGCCTTCGTTGTTTCCGATTCCCATACCACAAGTGCTTTAGCATCTTACTTTGGGATCGGAGCAATGCATGTGATGTTGTCCCTATCTATATATGGATATATGTATTTCTTTAGCGATGCTTCGTCCCATTGAAGTGTAACAATTGATTTGAAAAGCTACAAGTGCGCTAAGTTTAAAACTGTTTTATTGACATTTTCGTGTTTGCATGCGAAATGTTTGCGTTTGCTCGCAAATAGTCGAACGGAAATATTAATAACTCACTTTCACTGTCAAGCGTCGTGTCACGCTAAACAACAGGTTTAGTTTAGAGGAGGTGTGAATTTAACAGTTTTCCAATATCTCGATACGTAGAAACAAAATTATATTAATATTTACAATACTTATTAAATTAAGAATAAAATATTATGTCACGATAGCCGAGTGTTAGGGTCGGAATTTGGAGTCATGAGACCTGAGTTCGATCCCCAGGTGGCAGGCTCATACTAATAGGTTTTCTAAAACTTATGTACGAATTATATCGTTGGCTTGGACATAAAGACGGCGACGGCTCACCACATGTCACGTTGTCCCAAAATATCTTCGGTGGAAGGTGGGTCGAAGGACTTGATTGTCTAGACTAGACCTCTGTCTACCCCTGTGTTGAGAATTGCGCGAAGGTATTTACTTCTATCTATGTATTTATTATGTTATTATTGTCAGTCCCGAAAAACATGAGTAAAAATTGGTTCAAAAGGACATAACTGTCTAGTTCTCTGTCCATTCCAGTATTGAGAATGGCTTAAAGATATATTTTATCTAAATCATTCCTTTTTCCTGTCGAACTGTATTCCGGTCTATGTGAAGAGACCGCGCTGTACCAATTTCGCTGCATGATATTGCGCATTGTAAACAGATGAAGTCATTTGCACTGAAAGTTAATTTATTTGTACATATATTCACGACGCACGTCACTAAAGAGGTAGTCCGAGATGCTAACACTTAAACTCACTCACCACGATTCGTTGGATAATAAATAATAACAAATAAATATCTTCACGCAATTCCCAATACAGGGGTAGGTAGAGGTCTAGTCTAGACAATTAGGTCACTTCCAGCTACTTTCCACCGAAGATATTTTCGGGACAACGTGACAAGTGGTGAGCCCGTCGCCGTGCTATAATGAAGAATCATTTTAAAAATAATAGAGATAACACATTTCAACAAAAAAGTAGTAAAGTACGTACGAGGTTTTCAAGGTGTCACCAGGTCTATCCCGGGTTAGATTCCCGATCGGGTCAATGTAGAAAAACCACTTTTTCTATATTTACTCGGTTATGGGTGTTTTTGGTGCCTTCGTTGTTTCCGATTCCCATACCACAAGTGCTTTAGCATCTTACTTTGGGATCGGAGCAATGCATGTGATGTTGTCCCTATCTATATATGGATATATGTATTTCTTTAGCGATGCTTCGTCCCATTGAAGTGTGACAATTGATTTGAAAAGCTACAAGTGCGCTAAGTTTAAAACTGTTTTATTGACATTTTCGTGTTTGCATGCGAAATGTTTGCGTTTGCTCGCAAATAGTCGAACGGAAATATTAATAACTCACTTTCACTGTCAAGCGTCGTGTCACGCTAAACAACAGGTTTAGTTTAGAGGAGGTGTGAATTTAACAGTTTTCCAATATCTCGATACGTAGAAACAAAATTATATTAATATTTACAATACTTATTAAATTAAGAATAAAATATTATGTCACGATAGCCGAGTGTTAGGGTCGGAATTTGGAGTCATGAGACCTGAGTTCGATCCCCAGGTGGCAGGCTCATACTAATAGGTTTTCTAAAACTTATGTACGAATTATATCGTTGGCTTGGACATAAAGTTGTCCCAAAAATATCTTCGGTGGAAGGTGGGTCGAAGGGACTTGATTGTCTAGACTAGACCTCTGTCTACCCCTGTGTTGAGAATTGCGCGAAGGTATTTACTTCTATCTATGTATTTATTATGTTATTATTGTCAGTCCCGAAAAACATGAGTAAAAATTGGTTCAAAAGGACATAACTGTCTAGTTCTCTGTCCATTCCAGTATTGAGAATGGCTTCAAGATATATTTTTATCTAAATCATTCCTTTTTCCTGTCGAACTGTATTCCGGTCTATGTGAAGAGACCGCGCCGTACCAATTTCGCTGCATGATATTGCGCATTGTAAACAGATGAAGTCATTTGCACTGAAAGTTAATTTATTTGTACATATATTCACGACGCACGTCACTAAAGAGGTAGTCCGAGATGCTAACACTTAAACTCACTCACCACGATTCGTTGGATAATAAATAATAACAAATAAATATCTTCACGCCATTCTTAATACAGGGGTAGAAAGAGATCTAGTGTAGACAGTTAAGTCCCTTTGACCCACCTTCCACCGAAGATATTTCGGGACAGCGTGACATGTGGTGAGCCCATCGCCGTCTTTATGTCCAAGCCAACAATATGAATCGTACATAGGTTTTTTAAAAACCCCTTTGCTACGATCCTGCCACCTGGGGATCGAACTCGAGTCTCTCAACTCGAAATTCCGACCACCCTTCCACTCAGCTATCGTGACTTTTTATTCGTTAGATGCTTTATATAACTAGCGTTATCATTTATAGTTTTTTTTTCAATACTTCAGTTATAGAAAAAATTTTGTTTATATTTACAATTTTACAACGGCTACCGACTCACCACCTGTCACGTTGTCCCAAAAATATCTTCGGTGGAAGGTGGGTCGAAGGGACTTGATTGTCTAGACTAGACCTCTGTCTACCCCTGTGTTGAGAATTGCGCGAAGGTATTTACTTCTATCTATGTATTTATTATGTTATTATTGTCAGTCCCGAAAAACATGAGTAAAAATTGGTTCAAAAGGACATAACTGTCTAGTTCTCTGTCCATTCCAGTATTGAGAATGGCTTCAAGATATATTTTTATCTAAATCATTCCTTTTTCCTGTCGAACTGTATTCCGGTCTATGTGAAGAGACCGCGCCGTACCAATTTCGCTGCATGATATTGCGCATTGTAAACAGATGAAGTCATTTGCACTGAAAGTTAATTTATTTGTACATATATTCACGACGCACGTCACTAAAGAGGTAGTCCGAGATGCTAACACTTAAACTCACTCACCACGATTCGTTGGATAATAAATAATAACAAATAAATATCTTCACGCCATTCTTAATACAGGGGTAGAAAGAGATCTAGTGTAGACAGTTAAGTCCCTTTGACCCACCTTCCACCGAAGATATTTCGGGACAGCGTGACATGTGGTGAGCCCATCGCCGTCTTTATGTCCAAGCCAACAATATGAATCGTACATAGGTTTTTTAAAAACCCCTTTGCTACGATCCTGCCACCTGGGGATCGAACTCGAGTCTCTCAACTCGAAATTCCGACCACCCTTCCACTCAGCTATCGTGACTTTTTATTCGTTAGATGCTTTATATAACTAGCGTTATCATTTATAGTTTTTTTTTCAATACTTCAGTTATAGAAAAAAATTTTGTTTATATTTACAATTTTTACAACGGCTACCGACTCACCACCTGTCACGTTGTCCCGATAAATGCCTTTAGTGAAAGGTGGAAATGGCGTGATGATATTTATTATTATAATTTAATAGATGTCGCAGATATTGTCTTACAGATTAACGCAGAACCCTTATTATTTTTCATAAATAAAAGTAGCCTAAGTTACTTCTAACAACATCAACTATCTGCCAGTGAAAGTTTCGGTAAATTCGGCCCAGCCCTTTCAGAGATTAGCCTGAACAACAACAGACAGATATATAGATAAACAACAAATAGACATACTTAAATTATGCATATAGTGAAAAGCTGTTAATTTGAAATAACAGACAGACACTCCTATTTCATTCATATGTATACATGTATAGCTACTTATTAGCTAAGAACTACAATTATCGTATAGACAATCACGTCGTGCAATTGTCAATAAAAAATAGTCCGTATTTATGGTTCATTTTCCCGCCAAAATAAAAAAAAAACAAAATTTTTATCATATTATCTGTGTTACACAAACTAACCAGTAATTTAACCGAGTTAACCTAAAAACTCACGTCAAACGTCACGTCCTTTTTTGGGTTCAATCACATATAAACATTGGTATCGTATGGCCGAATGCAGTGCACCGGTTTTGAACTGTCGCCCCGCCCATCGCGCCGCCAATGTCATAATTTAACCGGCGGGCAGTCACGATCATAGTGTCATAGATTAAATATCTTTATTATAACCAGACGCGTAATTCCTTTGTACGTGTGGGATAGAAAAGAAGTAGTTCGTTCGCCTTGTGGTAAATGATTATTGATATCTATGTAACTTTGCAACATTGCTGTTGTATTTGCAACAATGGAAACATTATACTCTAATACACTCTCTGAGAGTATAATGTTTCCGTAAAATTATTATAAAACAAAATAGTATAAAAAATATCTTCACGCCATACCTAATACTGAGGTAGACAGAGGTCTAGATAATTAAGTCATTGCGATGCACCTTCCACCGAAGAAATTTTTCGGCACAACGTGGCTGGTGGTGAGCCCATCGCACACGTCGCGCCTTACATACTTTTTTGAACAAACACATTGGGAAGAGCCTGCCACCGGGGAATCGAACCTGGGTCTCTTGACTGGAATTCCGGTGTCCGAACCACTCGGCTATTGTGACTATAAATATTTTGCGCACGCTTTACTTGCGGAGTAAGATGGTGAATGCGTGACGAGAGCGTTGCGAAAAGTGTTTTAAGCGAGGAAATATATGTTAGAAATTAAATTACACTTGTTTTTTTTTTATTTTACCTCGCTCTCTTACTTAACGATCTGTTAAAGTAAGCGCTTAATTATTTTTATACAATGATAAGATTTGATTAAACGGTCTGATTTCCGCAATTCCACGACCGAGCGCGTATTTTGCGTATGGGCAGGATTGTCTAAGCTTACTCGAGCCAACTAAACTTCTCAAGGAATCCCAGCAGCCCCTTGAGTTTACCGGTAACCTCGGGGAGAGATCTCGGTACATCGAGATGATTGGCCCTGTATCCCGCGACCTTTTATACAGTGTTATTCTTTATATACTCGCAATGAGGCAAGTATGAAAGATGATCTTATTTCCATAATTTTTAAAGAATTTAATGGCGTGGGAATTGAAGAAGATGTGATGAAGTCGTAGACCATGTGAGCAAATTGCTCTAGGACACGAAGGTCGAGAGTACTCGGATACCTAGACGTGCGTTTATGAAGAAAATTTACAAACAAGAATTACAAAGAAGAATTTGAAAGAAGCGAAAGAGGTGTGTAGGGATCGTGACACTTGGCGATCTGCTCTTCCATTCTACCCCGTTAGGGACAATGCCGATAAGTAAGTGTTACCGTTGTGTAACTTCTTTTGTATGAGCCATGATATCTGTACCGTGAGTTGAATAAAGATTGTCTATATAAAATACAACATGATAGGCATTTCTGCGTATCGTTTAATCTTTGACACATATAAAAAGCTGCAATAGTTTCATACCCAACGTACGGTTAGGCACGTCTCGTAAATTACGACTAAATAAAGGCGCGGGTTGCGTTCCCGTCCCGTATATTGTTTGTCGTGCCTGTTATGCTGGTATACCTAAACATTGTAGCTCAATGTGGAGAACCTAGGACATTTAACAGACCTATACAAGACTCTTGAGGTCCTTTTATGCTGCAGTTTGAAAGGAAATGTTTCGTTCTTTAGTGTTTTCTTATTTACCTTCGAATCACGTCTCTAGTTTGTCAATGAAGTCTGCGTAGAGACATATCCTTTCGCTTAGAATTCGCATTGATTGGTTGTTATGGGATTTGATGACAAAGTGCTTCTGGCGTAATATACCTTAGTCTACTGGTATTCAGTACAAAAGTGACTAAGGTTAAATGCCCGGACCAGTACTAACTATTTTTGGGTGCAGGGAAACATCGCGAGGATATAATGCGACGAAAAATGTATCTAGCTTCCGCCCGTGGCTTCGTCAGCGTGGTTTGTTGATGAAATAGCCTATGTCTTGCCTAATCTAGGAAGGCGTCAGACTACAAAAACAAATAGCTAATTAAGAGAAAAAGTAAATTAACTTCTAACTGCTTATAATTATAACATAATCTTTTCTTAAAACAAACCGTCATGCTGAAACTAACATTTTATTTATTTAAAGAGACTTTCATTTAGAACTGTTTAAAACAAACAACCTCACGACTTGACGACCTCCGTAGACGAGTGGCGTTAACACCAGTTTTCAAGGTTCGCTATCTCGAGTGCCGGGTTCGATTCCCGGTCGGGTCAATGTAGAAAAACTACTTTTTCTACATATCGGGTTCGGGTGTTTGTGGTGCCTCCGTTGTTTCCGATTTCCATACCACAAGTCTGTATATCTATCTGTCTATGTATTATTCCGAAGTATAAGCTATATTACTGTAAAGTTTTATCAAAATCTGTTGTGGTTTTTGCGTGAGAGGGTAACAAATATCCTTCCCTTCTCACAAACTTTAGCATTTATAATATTTGTAGGATAAGAAAAGATAGAATAAGAAGGAAGTAGGAAGATTGAAAAAGTCACGAAAGCAGATAGAAAAAATAACGATGGTGATTGGGTGGTCTGAATTTCGAGTTAAAAGACCCGAGTTCGATCCCCGGTGACAGACTCGTACCAATGGTTTCTTTTAAAAATTTATGTACGAATTATATCGTTGACTTGGGCCTAAAGACGGCAATGGGCTCACCCCCTGTCACGTTGTCCCAAAAATATCTTCGGTGGAAGGTGGGTCAAAGGAACTTAACTGTCTACGCCTGTATTGGGAATTGCGTGAACATATTTATTTATTATTTATTTAGGAAGATTGAATCTAAGAAGTTCATCTCCCATGTTTGAGGATCTGTAACGTCCGCCAAGAAAGAGCAGCGTCCCGGCCATTCTCCTGATTTAATTTTGTCAAAGAATATTTAAGAGAATAATTATTACTTAGCAACGACCATTTTCGGTCAGCTACATTAAAAGAGAAAAAAGATATGACCCCAATAGATATTGATGAATTATTAGTTTTACAAAGTTAGTTTTAAAAAAACGTTTATTAGTTTTATAAAACTCGAAAAACACAGAACCGATTTGCCTAATTTTTTTTTGTAATATTGGTAACAAGGTTTAATAGGTCAGAAGATTAAAACAAACTTCATTTCGACCCGGCAGGTGACGTTGGGAATAGGTTTTAAGGCAGAAAGTCTGCCGGGCCGCTAGTACTATACTGGAAAAAAATCCGAAATATTCAATTGTACCTAACCTAGATTTATGTAATATTAATTTTAGGAAGATTCGACGAAGATGAGAGATGTTTGAGGATCTGTGAAGTCCGCCAAGGAAGTGCAGCGTCCCGGACATTCTCCTGTTTTAATCTCTGTCAAAGAGTATTTAGCAGAATAATTATTACCTAGCAGATATAATTAAAATTTAATGTATAATAAAAATATAATTAAAATTTATTTTTTCTTTTTCATAGTAACTTTCCTTCGCCTAAAGGTCGACAGACAAAGAATTATGTCAGTAGCATTATGTCTCCCATTTGTTCCTATATATTTTATAAGGCGCAATAAAGTAGAATAAATAAATAAATAAATTAAAGCATACTTTAATGTACTTAAAAGAATATAAAAAAGAATAAATCATTTTATTTTTAATAAATGTAAAATAAATAAAAATGTGCCGGTTTTCCAGTACACTAGAAAATGTACATTTATTACAAAGTTTCAGGCTTTTCCGTACTGTGTGTTGTCTCGTCGAGCTCACAATACTGTTTTTGTGCAATTTGACATACTTTCTACTAGGTTTTTGAAGCGATTCTGCGGAATATTCTGCCATTTCTCTGCACAGCTTCTCTCGTTCCACATAGAGTGAGTGGCGGCAGATTTAGCGGATGTATATGTGTCCCAGTTCGTCCAAAGCATGCTCAATGAGTTTAAGTCGGGGCTACATGCTCACTACTCTATGTGTGATACCGACTTCTTGAAAATAATTGAACACTATCTGAGCTGTATGCGCATTCTCGCCCATAACCACCAAAAAATAGACCAACGTAGTCCATTTTCTAGTAGTTCCATTTTCTATTTATTAGCTCGGTACGGACGCGGAAGTAAAGCCTCACGAAAACGGAGCCTCGGACGTATGATGCTTTTTCTTCTATACAGGCGAAGAGTGCACAGAAAGCCGGGCGAGCGCCATCTCCAGGTCTTCCGTACACTTTTCCTCCCGTCGTGAACCTCCACTCTGAATCTAGACTCTTCAGAAAACATTACACTTGACCAATTCTTGATTCAGAGTCCAATTCTCGCGTTCTCTGCCATAACTCGAAAATTGTAGATTCTGTATCATGAAAAGACGCGACTTCGTTATCAAAGGCCTCTTATGACCATATAAAAAAAATATCTTCACGCACTTCCCAATACAGGGGTAGACAGAGGTCGAGTCTAGACAATTAAGTCCCTTCGACCCACCTGTCACCAAAGATATTTTCGGGACAACGTGACAGGTGGTGAGCCCGTCGCCGTCTTTATGCCCAAGTCAACGATATTCGCACATAAGTTTTTTTAAAACCCATTGGTACGAGCCTACCAACTGGTGATCGAACTCGGGTCTATTGACTCGAAATTCCGATCACTCAACCACTCGGCTATCGTGACTTATGACCATATAATGCTATAAGTATATAAGTCGCGATAGCTGAGTGGTTGGGTGGTCGCAATTTCGAGTCAAGAAAAGTCAAGTTCGATCCTCAGGTGGCAGGCTTGTACCAATGGGGTTTTTAAAAAATTTACATACGAATTGTATCGGTGGCTTAGACATAAAGACGGCGACGGGCTCACCACCTGTCACGTTGTCCCGAAAATATCTTCGGTGGAAGGTGGGTCAAAGGGACTTAACTGTCTAGACTAGACCTCTGTCTACCCCTGTATTCGGAATTGCGTGAGGTATCATGAAAACGCAGGAGTATTCGCTGAACTGTAGAAAGAAGAAAAGAATTTTTTGTATGTAACATTAAGTAATCTTGAATTTAGTCTTTATTTCAAAAAGATAGGCTAGAAGAGAAAAAGAATAGGTACCTTTGAAGATGTTAAAGATTTTCCAATCAACCCATTAACTTTGCAGAGCAGTTTATAATATACACGTTATATATATAGCAAACTATTACTATTAAAATCTCAAGCTGCTCTTAAATACATCCATAGGTCGTACATCGCGCTAGAAATTTTAACTCCAACAAAGAAAAAAACTTTTTGGCTCTACATTGCTCTGATCCCGAAGTTTGTATGAAAGTAAGTCTTCGATGAAAAATGGGTCGAAAGGACTTAATTCTCTGGTCTGGGCTAGTATTGGGAATGGCGTGAAGATATTTTTTTTAATAAATACACACGCAGATAGGGTCAATATCACATACATTTTTACCTTACTTCACTTTTTTGCGTTATTATTCCCTTACTTCAATACCATACATACTTCGCTCTCTAATTCCGAATTAAATCTTGTGGTTCAAAGAATTTAAAGTGGTAATCTCCTAAAGTAGGGCTGGCATAAAGCAATATTTTTATTGGACAGTCCCGAATTATATTTCAAACACTGACCTTATTTATGAGGACTTGGGTGGTCGGAATTGGAGTCAAGAGACTCGAGTTCGATGCCGAGGTGATAAGCTCATAACAAAGGGCTTTTTCAACTTTTCACTTATGTACGACTAGCTGCCTCCCGCGGCTTTGCCTGCACTTACCACTTAACGCGGAGCCCTAATTATGTATCTAAAATAAAAGTAGCCTATGTTACTCCTTTATATAATGGCTATATAAAATTAGCTATCTGTCAGTGAAAAATCTGTTAAAATCGGTCCAGCCGTTTCAGAGATTAGGTGGAACAAACCGACAGACAGACAGACAAAAATGGTAAAAAGTGTTAATTCATATACATGTTGTAAAACCGATTATTTCAATATAACAAACAGACGATAGACGTATAGATTTGTATCGTTGGCTTGGACTGAAAGACGGCTAAAGACTCACTACCTGTCACATTGTCCAAAAAATGTCTTCGGTGAAAGGTGGGTCGAAATGACTTATTGTCTAACTAAGCTTATCTGTATATTACGGCTCGATAATTGGAAAGTTGTTATTATGAATATTTATACATATGTTTATACTTAGCGGTTTGTCAACATACACACATACCTATATTGAGACAACATGACATAGATTGCTCTGATCCCAAAGTATAAAATTTTTATTTGTAAAATAATCTGTGTAATGTATTGTGTAAGTAACGTTTTTTTTTTTTGTAAAATCCTATTGTATATGCGCAAAAAAAGTTATTCAATTCTATTCTATTAAAAATTGGCAGTTAAAAATTTTGCTATGTGTATTTCCCGGATTCCAATCCGATTCACATTTCATCCGGTTCAACAACCTTCCTTTCGGCAAGATGTTTATGTCCTGCAGTGGACTTTTACATGCAACATCTTATGGTCATCCCACGAACAAGAATAATGTCTGAAGTGCCTACATCTGTACAGCATCTTGCCAGATAGCTATCGACCATGCGTTTCAAATCGGTACGTGAACTCTCAATAGAACTCCGGTATTAGTGTAATCGGTTGAAAGGAACGTGACGATGCAAAAACGGCGCGGATTTAAAACGACACAGAAGCTCAGATTAAATAATTGTTATACGGAAGCCAATAGCTAATAAATAAGCTTTATAACATAGTTGCTATTGATTTGAGTTCAGTATATGTAAGTATTACTCTATGGATTCGATTATGCTTTGATCGTCAAAGACTATAGAGCTTTTATGGACATGTTGATTTTGTTTCAAAGAGTATACAATGAGATTTACTTTAGTGTTACTGGCAATAAAGAATAAGTACTGTACAATTTAAAGACTTATCAGCGTTTACAATATATGCGTAAATAATCATAATCTATGTATATTAATATTTATATATAGATTATTTACGCGTATATATGAGCAAAATACTAATGATTCAGAAATCACGATATCTTCAGAAGTTCTAGAAACTTGAAATTTTGTAGGAATATTCGTTTCGCTGAGTAGAGGTCAGATGAGTACGGGTTTTACGAAATTGCACTCCCAAGGGGGTTTGTGAGCGTAGGTATTTTACGCCACGCGAAGAAAGCGAACCAGCTATAAAATTTAATCGAGAGAACTAAAAAGTAGTTTTTTTTCTTTTTTAAGTAAAATAAAAAAATATCTTCACGCAATTCCCAATACAGGGGTAGACAGAGGTCTAGTCTAGACAATTAAGTCCCATTGACCCACCTTCCACCGAAAATATTTTCTTATTACTTTTATTTTAGAAACATAATTAGGGTTCCGCGTTAAGTGTAAAACTGCGGGCAAAGCCGCGGGGGACCGCTAGTTACTAATATTTCTGTTAACCACTAAGCAAAGCTGCAATATTCGTGCCTGGTATGGATCATGACAATAGTCGAATGGCGAGTTGTAAACCATTAGGCTATTGTCACTTAATTATATACTCTTCAAAGAATCATGAACTCATTCGTCCTTTTGTTTTTTTCCAACGTGGGGAAATACCTTACGTATACCCGTCCCCGTGGGGGCAAGGGCAGGTGATGTCGGGCTCGCACCGACTAAAACCCCATGGTGTTTCGACTTTACCCCATGTTGGTGGGGCCAGGGGAACGCTTTCGCATACATCCTCGACCCCACCCGCGCTGACCGCCCACTCCCGGGGTCCGAGTCCGCGGACTCCTCGTAGGAATGAGTGAAGGAGGAATGGTGAAGATAAAATACAGTGGACGTAAATATGATGTGAAGGTTCGTGTATTTATAGTTTTTATTGATTTCTTTTTTCCTGTATTGGGATTGGCGTGAAGATATTGTTTTATTAGTTGCTTCCGATGATATAACACGCTCGCTTTAGCTGCTTACTTTGGTATCGGAATGTATGTATGAATGTATTATGTTGTCCCTATATTGTATGTGTATTTATTTGTATATCCACAAGTGCGCTACTCGACCACAGAGGTGGTCAGAATAGTTCATCAAATATAAATTAATTTTATTGTGAATCCGCTCTGTTGTCTATGCCATTATGTAATTTCACGTTCTTTAATGATTATTGCCACGAATACTTCGGCGCAATTAAAAGTTGAGCGAAGTAACTAGGTTGACCACGCCGCCTCGAAATAAACAATGCTCCGATATTAAGAAATATATTTATTGATAGTAACACCTGAGTTGATAGCTTTGGTGTTGTTTTTAATTAACTTAAAAAAAAGAATAAAGATAAATAGTAAAGAGGATACGGAATTTCTTTCGCCTATTTCTTCACCGTTAGAGGAACCTCATTACGAAACGGTGGTAGATTAACAAATGACGATCAATTGATGTTATGTGTGTTACTTATATTGATAAATAAATGATTTGAATTGAAACCCGGACATAAAATTTATTATACAGATTAAAATCTCGACGAACCCCATAGCCTAGTTGGTAGTGACACAGTTTTATATAACAAATAATATTGAAGTGTCTGTCTGTTATTCAAAATTAACTCGCCTTTCAACAAATGCTTATGTAAGTATACCTACATGAAAATGCGAGTTGTTAGGTGGTCGGAATTTCGAGTGAAGATGAGACCCGAGTGCGATCGCCAGGTGGCAGGCTCGTACCAATGGGTTTTTCAAAAACTTATATACGAATTACATCGTTGGCTTGGACATAAAGACGGCGACGGAACACGTGTCACGTTGTCCCGAAAATATCTTCGGTGGAAGATGGGTCAAAGGGACTTAGTTGTCTTGATTAGACAATTATGAAGTGCTATGCGTGAAGATATTTATTTAATTATTTTTTATTAAAATCAACGAAAATGAATTATTTTTTTAAATGTTCATTACCTCATAAATACATCATATATAAACTAATTTATTTTTAAAACTCAATAGTATCCTTAAAAAATCGCCAAAATTCACAGCGAACTCAGTACCGCACGAATTACCATCGTATTGCCGCAATCGAGACTCGAGAGAGCACGATAATCAATTCTTTATTGCGCGGGGTACATTGCCGATGATTAATTGAATTTAATGTGGAGGTTTTAATTATACTGTGCGCGCCATTCAAACGTCAGCCTCTGAGAGAGTAGTCGATATATAAATAGATAACAATAAATAAATAAATACATGTATAGAGTCACGATAGCCGAGTGGTTGGGCGGTCGGAATTTCGAGTCGTGAGAGCCGAGTTCGATCCCCTGTTGGCAGGCTCGTACCAATGGGTTTTTCAAAAACCTATGTACGAATTATATCGTTGGCTTGGACATATAGACGGCGACGGAACACGTGTCGCGTTGTCCCGAAAATATCTTCGGTGGAAGATGGGTCAAAGGGACTTAATTGTCTAGACTAGACCTCTGTCTACCCCTGTAATTGCGTGAAGATGTTTATTTATTTATTTACATGTATAGATAGGGACAACATCACATCCATTGCTCCGATCCCAATGTAAGATGTTGAAGCACTTGAGGTATGGGAATCGGAAACAACGAAGGCACCACAAACACCCAGACCCATGAAAATGTGAAAAAGTGGTGTTATATTAACCCGTCCGGGAAATGAACCCGGTACCTCGAGATGGCGACACCTTGAAAACCGGTGTTAACGCCACTCGTCCACGGAGGTCGTCAAATATACAAAAAAATACATGTATATATATATATATATATATATATATATATATATATATATATATATATATATATATATATATATATATATATATATATATATATATATATATATATATATATATATATATATATATATATATATATATATATATATATATATATATATATATATATATATATATATATATATATATATATATATATATATATATATATATATATATATATATGGCAATTGCTTGAAGATATTTATTTATTTTACTGTATTTTTCACTATCATAATTTTACCCACTAACTTTACCCATTTTAGAGATAAGATCTTCATTTAATATCTTATTATGATGGAATGATAACATTTTTGTTAACAGCAGAAGGGTCGTTGACCTGACCCAATTTCCTCCATATATTTATTTTTATAGGTTTCTGTATCGTTTTATGATATAAAAGGGTACCTTAAGCTATAGAGTTATAAAACTTTAAGACTTACTAATTTCAAGTACGTTAGGTGTATCATCTAATAAAACGGAACAAAACTTTATAGTGAAGTAGTAGTTTTGAGCTGCCATAAACCTGCATTCTGTTTCTATACATTCATTAAGTTTACATTTAACTTTAATTTATATTGTTATTATTATTATAAAGATGTTATTATTAGTTTTTTTATTTAATGCACTTTAATTTTATTGTTTTTCTGATTTTGTTTGGTTTTTGTACATTTATTGTTATAATTATTATACGAAATATCTTCACGCAACTCCCAATACAGGAGTAGACAGGGGTCCAGTCTAGACAATTAAGTCCCATGGACCCACCTTCCACCGAAGATATTTTCGGGTCAACGTGACAGGTGGTAAGGCTGTCGTCGAATAATTAGAAAAATGTAATTTTTATGTTCCGGTAAAATAAGCAACAAATATATTTCTTTCTTTCTTATGTTATAAAATTACTTTGCGAAATACCTCAGTTCCTCTTTAATTTGTTATTAAATGAAAGAGAAATTTAAAATATCAACTGACACGAGTAGGAGCGCTGCCGCGGTATGGCAGAGGTCGCGGATTCGTATCCCGCCCGTATCAGTTGCTTTTTTAAGTGTCTTTAATTATTTATTTAATTACTATTAAAATAAATTTACCAAAAATAACGCCTGAGTCAATTTATTACTTTATTAGTATATTTATAACGTGCTATTTCTCTCGTGAAATTCCTTCTTTGGTCATAAGTTCTTACAGAAATTTATCTCATTTGGCGTTTATTCGTGAAAGCATAACTAATGGGTACATAGAACATATAGACATCAACAAAGATTTATTTTTATTCTTTCCCAAAAACGTAAATAATTTTGTGTATGACGAAACTTGACTCATATTTGATACAATTGACTGATTTTAGCCAAGTGGTTGCGTGGTCGGAATTTCGAGTCGTGAGAGCCGTGTTCGATCCTCTGTTGGCAGGCTCGTACCAATGTTTTTTTTTTTTCAAAACTTATATACGAATTATATCGTTGGCTTGGACATATAGACGGCGACGGGCTCACCACCTGTAACGTTGTCCCGGATATATGTTTGGTGGAAGGTGGGTCAAAGGGACTTAATTGTCTAGACTAGACCTCTGTCTACCCCTGTAATTGCGTGAAGATTTTTATTTATTTATTTACATGTATAGATAGGGACAACATCACATCCATTGCTCCGATCCCAATGTAAGATGTTGAAGCACTTGAGGTATGGGAATCGGAAACAACGAAGGCACCACAAACACCCAGACCCATGAAAATGTGAAAAAGTGGTGTTATATTAACCCGTCCGGGAAATGAACCCGGTACCTCGAGATGGCGACACCTTGAAAACCGGTGTTAACGCCACTCGTCCACGGAGGTCGTCAAATATACAAAAATACATATATATATATATATATATATATATATATATATATATATATATATATATATATATATATATATATATATATATATATATATATATATATATATATATATATATATATATATATATATATATATATATACATATATATATATATATATACATATATATATATACATATATATATATATATATATATATATACATATATATATATATATATGGCAATTGCTTGAAGATATTTATTTATTTTACTGTATTTTTCACTATCATAATTTTACCCACTAACTTTACCCATTTTAGAGATAAGATCTTCATTTAAGATCTTATTATGATGGAATGATAACATTTTTGTTAACAGCAGAAGAGTCGTTGACCTGACCCAATTTCTCCCCATATATTTATTTTTACAGATTTCTGTATCGTTTTATGATATAAAAGGGGTACCTTAAGCTATAGAGTTATAAAACTTAAAGACATACTAATTTCAAGTACGTTAGGTGTATCATCTAATAAAACGGAACAAAACTTTATAGTGAACCTCCTCTTTTATAGTTTTTGAGCTGCCATAAACCTGCATTCTGTTTCTATACATTCATTAAGTTTACATTTAACTTTAATTTATATTGTTATTATTATTATAAAGATGTTATTATTAGTTTTTTTTTATTTAATGCACTTTAATTTTATTGTTTTTTTCTGATTTTGTTTGGTTTTTGTACATTTATTGTTATAATTATTATACGAAATATCTTCACGCAACTCCCAATACAGGAGTAGACAGGGGTCCAGTCTAGACAATTAAGTCCCATGGACCCACCTTCCACCGAAGATATTTTCGGGTCAACGTGACAGGTGGTAAGGCCGTCGTCGAATAATTAGAAAAAAAATGTAATTTTTATGTTCCGGTAAAATAAGCAACAAATATATTTCTTTCTTTCTTATGTTATAAAATTACTTTGCGAAATACCTCAGTTCCTCTTTAATTTGTAATTAAATGAAAGAGAAATTTAAAATATCAACTGACACGAGTAGGAGTGCTGCCGCGGTATGGCAGAGGTCGCGGATTCGTATCCCGCCCGTATCAGTTGCTTTTTTAAATGTCTTTAATTATTTATTTAATTACAATTAAAATAAATTTACCAAAAATAACGCCTGAGTCAATTTATTACTTTATTAGTATATTTATAACGAGCTATTTCTCTCGTGGAATTCCTTCTTTGGTCATAAGTTCTTACAGAAATTTATCTCATTTGGCGTTTATTCGTGAAAGCATAACTAATGGGTACATAGAACATATAGACATCAACAAAGATTTATTTTTATTCTTTCCCAAAAACGTAAATAATTTTGTGTATGACGAAACTTGTCTCATATTTGGTACAATCTCTAATTGACTGATTTTAGCCAAGTGGTTGCGTGGTCGGAATTTCGAGTTAAAAGACTCGAGTTTATCCCCAGGTGGCCGGCTCGTACCAATGTTTTTTTTTTTTTCAAAAACTTTTGTACGAATTATATCGCTGGCTTGGACGTAAAGACGGCGCATGCTCACCACCTTTCACGCTGTCCCGAAAATATTTTCGGTGCATGGTGGGTCGAAGGGACTTAATTGTCTAGACTAGACCTCTGTCTACCCGTGTATTGGCAATTGCGTGTAGATATTTATTTATTTTGTAATTATTTTACTTTCATTTTCAATTAACACTTCTAAGAGATTGTTAGATCTACACTTTTTGTCCCGGCATCTCAATAAAATCTTTATAGCGGTGAAGGTACGATGAAGCCTATTCATTAAGATCATAACGTGGTATTTTACCTCTCTCTTGACCTATTTAAACATGTAAATACATGAAAAAAAAAACAATTACATGACATACAAAAAATGTTCTGTAAAAGTCCACTGCAGGACACGGGACTCTCCAGTAAAGGCTTACATAATCGCCATTTGTAAGCGGATTGGCGATGGCGATGGCGCTGTGGTTTGGACGCTGCTGTCACGGGTCTGCTAGATGTTCGTCTGGTATTTTTTGAGATTGTTATCCCATCATCTATCGGCTGCCTTATGCATTTTCAAGTCTTTAAGACACCTCTTACGGCATATACTTGAAGGAAAGAGGTGTTAAAATAATCTTATGCTGATCCCATTATTGGGATAAACAGAAACCCAACTTCGACCGAAGACATTTTTTAGGACAACGGGAAAAGTGCAGAGCCCGAGGCCGTTTTTTAAGTCCATGTCAACAATTCAATTCATATATAAGTAAATAAATGACTACACGCATATATAGGGACAACATCACATACATTCCTCTGATACCAATGTAACTTAAGCACTTGCGTTATGGAATCGAAAAAAAACGAAGATACCAGCCAACATACCGAAGTTCGAACTCTGGTCTCTGGATTTGAAATTAATTCCGATTACCCAACCACTAGTGCTATCGTGACTAAATAGAGAACATAGCGTGCACAAATGGAATTGCAATTTATTAATATAAAAATATCTTCACGCCATTCCCAATAGAGGTGTAGACAATTAGGTAATTTCGACCTCTTCCACGGGAGACATTTTTGTGGCAACGTGACACGTGTTGTGCCTGTCGCCATCTTTATGTCCAACTCAATGATATCGTACATTATTTTTTGATAACACTTGTTGGCCTGCCATCGAACTAGGGCCTTGTGTCTCGCATTCCGATCACCTAACCACTCGACTGTCGTGACATACAAATCCTGACCTCCCAAAAGATACCAATGAGGTATTATACTTCTCTCTTGACCTATTTAAACATTAAAAAATTAAATACATGACAAACATATAACGGCCTGTAAAAGTCCACTACAGGACATATGTCTCCACAGTAAGGGTTTACAATAATCGCCACACTTCGTAAGCGGATTGGCGATCGTAGGATATGTAATACATACATACATACATACATATCGGCCTGTTATGAAGTCCACTGCAGGATATAGGCCTCTCCCATAGGGAGGATTCGCCATAATCGCCACGCCTGGCAAGCGGATTGGCGATCGCTGTACCAGACCACACGCACCACAGACGCTGCTGCCCATCTAAGCTCTGATTATTTTGCTCTGATATTTTTAGACATGGTTATCTCGCCATCAATCGGTTACCATAACGATATTCAAGGCTGTTTCCCTTAGTCGCCTCTTACGACACCCACGGAAAGAAAGGGAGTGGTAATATTCTTACACCGTTACCATACGGCTATGTAATAGTAGGGTAATTTATGTATAAGTTAATTCGACTCAGTTATTTCTAATGGTATTAACCACTTCATACATTAATTAAGTCTCACTCACTTAACCAACACTTAGACGTTAAGTTGCACTTAGAAGCCTGCGGGAAAGCTTACTTACTCGCGAAAGCACTTTTCTCGGCGACCTAATTACGCTGGGTTAACTATAACTTCAAGTCATGTATATCGTCAAGCCATAACCAATACAGGGGTAGACATAAGTCTGAATTATTTAGTCATTTCGACCCACAATTCACCGAAGACAATACTTTTGGGACTGTGACTGGTGGTGAACCTGTCGCCGTCTTTATGTCCAAGCTAATGATAGCCAGTATAAATCGTACACGTGTCTGGTACTGTGATTGCCAATGCGCTTGCCAAGCATGGTGGATCGTAGCAAACACACAAGGGAGAGGCGTATGAATTGCAATAGACTTATAGACATACATAAGTATGCAAACAAAATATGGTCTGGTAATTTTCCAGTATTTTTCCCGCCATCTATTTTCACTTAGTCGCCTCTTACGACACCCACGACACCTTGATGCTTGGCACCCCACCACATTGCGTTTTTCGCGGAATTTTCTTGCACGCACTTGCACTTTATGGAATAAGCTGCCGTCAGCGGTTTTTCCGGACCGATACGACTTAGGGACCTTCAATAAAAGAGCCTATATAGCCTCTCTCAAAGGTCGGCAACGCATCTGCTATTCCTCCGGTATTGCAGATGTTCATGGGCGGCGGTAATCACTTACCATCACGTGTGCCACTTGCTCGTTTGCCTCCCTTTTCTATAAAAAAAATATTCTTACGCGTTATCACACGGTTAATTCTGAAGACAGTTAACATGTAGCATATGTAGCTAACACCAAGTTTATATAATTAGAACATCTAATCTTCAAGCTGTATCTATTGTCTTAGACGAGTAAACTGATTTAAAAAGAACCTCAATCATAATTAAAAAGAGCTAAAAATCCTCAAACGCTTGACCAGATTTTTCTGAAGAGTTGGAAAGAACTGACAACATACGCACATAATATAAATATTAATAATAACTGTTTGAAGCAATACTAGTTTAAATAACAAAAAATCGTAATTTCTTTTTGTTTTTTTTATCACACGCTCGCTGCACGTCCGTATCGACTTAAACTGATACAGCTTCAAAATAGCTGTAGTTGTACAAGTTATCGAAATTAAAAAGAAAAAGTTAACTCAAATTATGAAATCTATTGGCGGTGATATTTCAATTAATTCTTTAACTTTGTTATTACTAATATCAGTATCAAAATTATATTGTATTTGATTATATTTCTTTTGATTTCATTATAAGAACTCACCACTTCCACGCTAATGGTATGGAATCCGCGACCTTCAGGAAAGCAGGATCCTTTCCAATTAGGCTAGCGAGCCGTCATTAACAGATAAACTTGGTAAAAAATGTCTTCACGTCATTCCCAACACTAAAGTAGACAGAGGTCTAGGCAATTATGTAATTTCGATCCACCTTTTAGCGAAGCCATTTTTTGGGACAACCTGACTTATAGGTGGTATAAATCGTATATAAGTTTATAAAAACACCCATTGGTACGAACCTACCACCTGTGGATCGGACTCGGATCTCCTGACTCGAATTCCGATCATCCAACCACTCGGCTATCGTGAATTTATGTAATTGTATTTTACTATAACATATATCTCCTTTTGTTCCAGAGACCTGCAAGGCAACAACTTGACGATAATATTCCAGAGCGACTTCCAGAACTTGAACGAGCTGAAAATTCTGTAAGTATATTTTTTGCGTTGCCTAACTTAACATACATATATTCACGCCTCTTTCCCGCAGGAGTAGGCAGAGGCCATTTCTTTCCACTTGCTACGATCCTTTCATACTAGTTTCGCTTCGTCAACTTTCATTATTCCCTTCATACATTCTTTTCGATTTAGGGTACTCTTGACCTGGCCTTTTTTCAGGACGTCCCTGATTTGGTCTCGAAACTTCTTAATGATATTATTGCTGTTTGATATTGGATTATTTAGCCACCCAAATTATATGAAATCGGTTTGTTTTATATGTAACTTTTGCTACATCTACTGGATTTTTTTCTTCTTCCTCAACCATTGGTTCAGGCCCACCACCTGTCACGTTGTCCTAAAAAACGTCTTCGGTGAAAGGTGGGTTGGAAAGACTTAGAATTGCCTAGACCGCTGTCTACCATAGTTGGGATTGCCGTGAAGATGTAGTTTATATCTTTTGTCTATCGTGAGTCGCTGAACATTGGTCTCCCATATCTTACCACAAAGAATAGTCCCGTGTCACCTGCATCCATAGATTCCGAGCAAAATTTTGCAGGTCGTCACTCCATCTTGTGAGAGTAGTTCTACACTGCGTTTGCCTAAACGAAGTTGCCAGTCGAGAACCTTTTTCCCCCGACGAGATTATCAATTAGTTCTGCGAGCTATGTGTCCGGTCCATTTCCACTTCAGTGCGTCGATCTTTACAGCAATGTTGGTTACTTTAATTCTCCTCTTTCTTTTGTCATCTATTATTTATAAGTCACGATAGCCGAGTGATTGGGTGATCGGAATTTCGAGTGGAGAGACTCGAGTTCGCTCCCCAGGTGGCAGGCTCGTACCAATGGGTTTTTTCAAAAAATTATGTACGAACTATATCGTTGGCTTGGACATAAAGACGGCGACGGGCTTACCACATGTCACATTGTCCCGAAAATATCTTCGGTGCAAAGTGGATCTAAGGGACTTAGTTGTCTAGACTAGACCTCTGTCTACCCCTGTATTGGGAATTGTGTAAAGATGTATTTATTTTATCTATTATATTGATGACCTCCATGGACGAATGGCATACACTGGTTTTCATGGCGTCGCCAGCTCTGCGGTCCCGTGTTCGATTCCCGGTCGGGTCAATATAGGAAACATCTTTACTGCATTTTCTCGGGTCTAGATTTTTTAATACATTGGCGGTCTAGATTAGTTTCCGATCCCATAATACAAGTGCTTAAGCTTTGGAGTCAAAGCAATTTACATAATGTTGTCCCTATTTATTTTTCTGTGTATGTATGTATTCTAATGTGATTTTTTTATTTTTTCCCAGACAATTGTCTGAAAATCAAATACACACCATCGAAAGGGACGCTTTTCTATCGCTCAATTCGCTTGAAAGACTGTAAGTACACTTTTTGTATTAAAGTAATATATTACAACTTAACTATCTACTTTACAATGTATAATTATTTAATTTAAACTCCGAAGTGACGGGTGAATATTCTACAACGTTCCGAAGCAAGCATCAAGAACACATTGACCAACCGAAGTAGTCATCAAAAAAACAAAACTTCAGGAAACACTACTGCTATTCAAATGATTCGACACACATGCTTAATATCTGTAAATACGTGCACGTGTAGCAATTACAAAATGCACTTCGGTGTCCGAAGCGACTCAGCTACCCGACTTCGCTGTCCGAAGCGACTTTTCACGTACCGCGATTATGTGATATCGTACGCCGATCATTCTTTTGTTTTTGTGTTCGCTTGCAGGAAACTGAGCAATAATCGTCTCGGCCACTTAGCGGAGGGTCTTTTTGTGAGACTGAGGCATCTACAACGTTTGTGAGTAATTGGTACGGGCGGAAGCCCCCACCAATGGTGTGGTACCCGCATACTTGCCCTAATCTGTACTGTGGTTTGGGTTTTTGCTGTTTCCTATCTTAAATAATTTTCTTTTCTATCTTTTTTACTTGAACGAATTGTTTAAATTTCATTTCACACTTACTTCTGTTTTAAAAATATTAAAAAAAAAAAGAAATTTAGTTTTGCATTTCGTTTGTGTTAATCTTTGACCATTATTTTTTTATTTTACAACTGGCTACAAATATTATTTTTTATTTATTAAAAAGGCAACAAAATAACAATCCACAGTATAAATGCGATCGAGTTATATAACTTTCACATAAAAAAGACGCAATCAATATTTTAGTAAATGATAGTTGAATAAAAAAATATATTATCAAATATAAACTATATCAAACAAATATTCTACTTAAATTTATGAATAATTCAAGACTAAGTCGATAAAAAATAAAAAAAACTAACTGTCAAAATTACCGCGCTTTTCTTCAACCTACTATAACCTGGCCATTATCCTTATAAAATTAAATAATAAATGACTTTCTGAAAAATTAAAAGAGCTAAAGAAACGTTGTAAAATAAATTAAAAACTAAAATGGTCCTTTAAAACAATAGATTGATCTAATATTTTTATAATAAAAGGTTTTTTTTTAAATAATGACGCTAATTAACTAAATATTAATGATTATTGTAAATGTAATAATAATTCACACAGTTATATTTTTAGATTTAAAATTAAATCTGAATTGTTTATAGAAACGCTATGACGTCATGGACCTTCGGGGTTTCTTACTAAAGTGCGTCATCAGTGCTAAGTACTAAAGTTAAAATTATATATTTATTATATTATATTTTAATATTAATTAATGTTGTCTTACCCAAATTTATAATTAAATTTCAAACGATTTTCATTGTTAGAAACCTTAATTCTAAGTGATCTAACAATAATTCCTATGGAAACAAATATAAACACAATTTTAATTTCGGTGAAATTTTATGATATGAATATTTGAACCAAAACAAATCAATTGCAAACCTCCTCCTTTTTTTGAAATCGGTAATAACCAAACCGGTTCAACCGGTCTTAACTTACAATCTTTCAATGTAACAGAATTTAGTATTTTATTCAGGAAAAATATATAAAAAAAGTAATTAAAAAAAAACCATAACATTCTAGTTTAAAAAAATTCTTAGTGACTTTATATAACTCGATCATCCATTGTCGGTACCTGGTGCTTAAGTCTCAATAATACCCCAAGGCTTGCCGTTTCTACCTCCCCCCCCCCCCCCAAACAACCCCTAGACTGCTTATGATGCCGCAGCGGGTTCTTTTCTTTCAACCTTTCCTTAGGCTGATGTAACCCAGCTGCCTCCTACAATATTATCGCGAGATTATGTGGATAAAAATTAAAAAAAATCTTTGAACTAGTAACTATGGCCATAAAATTTGACGTATTTATTTAAAAAAAACTATAGTCTATGAGTGTGTACTTTTTTAACAGAGATTAATGGCAGTAGCTACCTACTCTGCCAAACTGCAAAAGTGATATCATTTTATGCTAAATATTTTTTTGTTTACCATGACCAAAGCTTTTTAACACTTACAAACGAATTTTATCAAAGAAGAATATAGATGTGTTACTAAGATACGAGAGTTTTCTAATGAAAACTAACCAAGTAATATAGAAGATGTCTATTTTATCTATATTATAAGTTTATGAATAACAAAACTATTTTATACATTATGTAGTACATGTAATTTTTTTAATTTCTATCCACATTTTTTTTTTCGTTATTTGTACAACGAATTCATCTAACATTTGTTGCCCTCCTTTGTCTATTAAACCCCGTACCATCTATTTAACGGGCTTTCTATGGTGTCAGGTAACTCCATCATACGCTAATTATTCACCCTGGTAACATTGAACCACAGCTTTTTGTGTGGCAACACTGTAATTTGCTAAGTAACTACGCTAGACGTTATAACATTTCTTTAT
The DNA here is from genome assembly GCA_029286605.1 of Sericinus montela. Lineage (NCBI taxonomy): Eukaryota > Metazoa > Arthropoda > Insecta > Lepidoptera > Papilionidae > Sericinus > Sericinus montela. The sequence continues at coordinate 716,869 of JAGSMR010000119.1, read as the reverse complement.
TACTTATACGCTATTACCTTCTAAACTGTACAAAGGGATCTTTGAAAGAATCCATATTTAAAATATCAACTCAATTATATTTCTATACATGAATCAAAATAGAATTGATATGTCTATGGTTAGTAAACTTTGATACCATTTTAAAATTAAAATAAAATAAATATCTTCACGCAATTCCCAATACAGGGGTAGACAGAGGTCAAGTCTAGACAACTAAGTCCCTTTGACCCACCTTCCACCGAAGATATTTTCGGGACAACGTGACAGGTGGTGAGCCTGTCGCCATTTGATACCATTTGCTATCATTATGATAGATAATTGGTAGATGTTTCGCGATAAGTTTCATCATCCTCCATGGACGATTGGTGAATCCACCAATTATCTCCTGTCACCAGCTCTATGGCGATGGGTTCGATTCCCGAATGGATATAGAAAACCACTAGTGTAACGTTACCTCAGGTCTGAGTGTTTGTGGTAGCTTCGTTATTTCCGATTCCGAAACACAAGTGCATAATAAATAATATCATAAATAAATACATACGTACATATATAGACACAATATCATATACATTGCTCCGCTAATGGACTTGCGGTATGGAATCGGAAAAAAACGAAGGCACCACAAACACCCAAGTCCGAGACATTGCAGAAAAAGTGTTTTTCCACATTGATCCGTCCGGGAATCGAACCCGGGATATCGAAGATGGCGACACGTTGAAAACCGGTGTATACGTCACTCGTTCACGGAGGTAGACTTTAGCTACTTACTTTAGGATCAGAGCAATGTATCCCTATCTGCGTATGTATTTTGATTTAAATAAAAATAATTCAACATCATTAATCATCCATATTTCTTTCATGGGTTTTTTCTAAAAACTTATGTACAAATAATATCGTTGGCTTGGACATTAAGACGGCATCGGGCTTACTGCCAGCCACGTTATCCCGAAAATATCTTCAGTGGAAGGTGGGTCGAAGATACATAATTGTCTATACTAAACCTCTGTCTACCCCTGTATTGGGAATTGCGTTAAGATATTTATTTATCTATGAGAAAAGGGACTACTTTATAAGTTATGTAAGACCTAAAAACCTTAAAGGTTATACATGTTTGAATAGATTTTGACCTTATCACAGTTGGACCTTAATAAGGTGTCCCTTGTAGCGCACCGGATACGGGATACCGCTTTGAACTAATGAGATTAACTGATCTACCAGAGTACAAGAGTACAATGCGACGGAAAGCGTATTGCGTGCTCGCCGGACCAGTGAGGGGCTTAGTTAGTTTTATTTATTGTCGATAAAATTTAATGCGGCATGTCTTTGTCGCACTTCCTGCTTTCCTGTTTCATGCTGACACACGTTTTATTTTATGGCTTTGAGTGCAATAGTTATAATATGAATAGTTAATATATGAATACTACAATATACGGTACATACACAAAAATACATTTTTTTTACAATTTAAGTCTGTCTGTCGGTCTGTCAGTCTGTTTGTTCTGGCTAAACTCTGAAACGGCTGGACTGATTTTAACCGGACTTTCATTGACATATTACTAATGTTATAAGGAGTAACATAGGCTACTTTTATTTTAGAAACATAATTAGGGTTCCGCGTTAAGCGTCAAACTGCGGCCAAGCCGCTGGGGGGCAGCTAGTAAGTATAATGAAATAAATAAACTATAAAATAAGTATCTTCACGCAATTCCCAATTCAGGGTTAGACAGAGGTCTGGTCTTGATTATTAAGCCCCTTCGACACACCTTTCACCGAAGGTTTTAATGAAATAAATTTGTCTGTATCGATTTCGGCGATCAAAATCAGTGCCATCACTGGCGGACTCGTGCGCCGAATCTTGCCCGCCCGCCGCACCTACCCACTGACAGCTTTGATTTATGCCCATGTGAACATCGCGACGGATACACAGACAGCATTTCTTATTATCTATTGGTCTATTTAACCTATATAAAGGGCCTGCTACGTGTCTGCCTGTGCCATGAACGTCGTTGTACGACGTCGTTGTGTATTTCAAAGCAGAACGAAAGAGTCTCAGAAAAACTAATGCCTTCATTTATGAGACTAGTGTTAATTATTTTTGAGACTAGTTAAAAAAATATCTTCATGCCTTTCCTATACTGAGGTAGACAGTGGTCTAGACAATTAAGTCTTTTCAAGTAACCCAAAACGAAAACTTTGACTGACACTGAATGACTGACTGTTGAGGTGTGTAAGGATCGTGACACTTTGCGATCTATTCTCTCTGGCTACCCCGTCAGGGATAGTTTTTGATGATAACTAAGTAAGTAAGTAAGTAAATAAGTCAAATGTAAATTTTTTGGGACACTATGACAGGTGGTGAGCATGTGAGCATGTCGCCGTCTTTATGTCCAAGCTAACGATATAAATCGTAAATAAGTTTTGAAAAAAAAACCCTTTGGTATTAGCCTGCGACCTTGGGATCGAACTCGGTTCGAATTCAGATCATCCAACCACACGACTATCTTGAACTTCTAAAATAATATTCAGTGACAATGATTTCAAACAATTCAAAAGTTCACAGTCCTCACACCAAATTCATTTCTATTTCATGTGAAATTCAAAATGGCGTCCGTCTTTACCGCGAGTGCTCTGAGATGGATAAATCCGTCTTTGTCTCCGACAAAAGTTCCCACAGCGTTCGAGATGCATTAACGCCGTGGAAAGCTCCGGCGCTATGCTTCAGCGAAGCGCTGAAGCGAATTACACTTACATCCACAATAAAATGCATAATTTGTTAATTGATTTTTAATTCACGAATGGTCTTATATTGGCCTGTGTGCGTTCCTATTAACAGTTAACGAGACAAACAATTGGTTATTGTTCGTTAAGTGAACGGTGAATTGGAAATCCGTAAGCGTGTTAATAATGCGTGGTTAAAAACAATGGTTTATAATGAGGGGCAAAATATTAAATGAGAATTTAACTTGTTTATAAGACGGTCGTTAAGAAAGAAACCCCAAAAATATATGTTTACGCATAGACCACTTGGCTATCGTGACTTATTATATTTTATTACATGTTTTATTTTATATGTGTCCTCCGTGGTCTATTCTAAACGCCAGTTCTCACGGTGTCGCTGGTGGCGTGAACCATTTCAACAAATTGGTCACCACTTACAACACCCCCCCTTTTGTATATACCCATGGGGGTGTATACAAAAGGGTACATGCTTTGATGTATCCACACCTCTCAATTCCTCTTGAACCGCTGAGTCGATAATTAATATAGTAGACTTTCATTACTGCGATGGGCTCACCGCCTGTCACGTCGTCCCAATTAGGCTTGGTGAGGAGTGGGCGGAAGGCTCTTGATTGTCTGGACCTCTGTCTACTCCAGTAATAGTAATATACGTAAAGAAGATGAAAATAAAACTGCCAAAATAAAAGTTACCTATTTATTTTACTTACAACTTACTTATCTGCACGCATAATCCCTGACGGGGTAGCCAGAGAGAACAGATCACAAAGTGTCACGATCCCTACATACCTCATTCGCTTCTTTCAGATTAATTATATTCTTCAACATGCACGTCTAGGTATCCGAGCACTCTCGACACTAACCTATTTATTTTGGTCCGCATTACACGATCCATCTTTTATCAGGGCAACATTACAACGGCTGGGTTACTCTGAAAGGCGAGAGATCTTTCACAGAATCTTTAGTGTTACAGTAGACTGCGCCCTGGCGCTTTTTCCCGAGGAAACTGCATTTAAAGATGGATAGAGAGGGAGGTGGCGGAATCTTTTACGTGCTACTATGTTTTTTTTACCTTTCTTTCGTTCTTATTTTCATTTTAAATGAGTGTCATTGCTTTGTTTTGAGGAATACACCTTTCTTTCTTTCGTTCTTTAAATTAATAAATAAATAAATAATAAATATCTTCACGCAATTCCCAATACAGGGGTCTAGACACAGAGTCAGACAGAGGTCTAGTTAAGACAATTAAGTCCCTTTTTGCCCTACCTTCCACCGAAGATATTTTCGGGACAACGTAACAGGTGGGGAGACCGTCGACGTCTTTATGTAAATTTTTGAAAAACTCGTTGGTACGAGCCTGCCACATGGAGATCGAACGCAGGTCTCTAACAGCCGGGACTCGAAATTCCGACCACCCAACCACTCGGCTATCGTGACTTTTGCTTTCTTACGTTAACGTGGAGTTCGATAATAGCAGTTCATTCTGTAAAATGAACAGTGATCCTACATCGCGCTATCAAAATTCCTGACCATAAACATATATAGAAGCTCTCGATGTCCTCATGCATGATGAACCTTCGTTCTCGATTCATCATTCGATGGTGCTGTAAAGGCCACCGAGCCAACAGCGTAGAAACTGGAGGTTTTAAGACTATATGCGAGGAACGTATCGGAAAATTTCTTAGTTCCTAAATTCAGCCGAATGGTTGGGTGGTCGGAATTTCGAGTCAAGAGACCCGAGTTCGATCCCCAGGTAGTAGGCTCGTACCAATGAGTTTTTCAAAAAACTTATGTACGAATTATATCGTTCGCTTGGACATAAAGACGGCGACGGGCTCACCACTTGTCACGTTGTCCCGAAAATATCTTCGGTGGAAGGTGGGTCGAAGGGACTTAATTGTCTAAACTAGACCTCTGTCTACCCCTGTATTGGGAATTGCGTGAAGATATTAATTTATTTATAATGTTCATATATACATAATCATTACAGCAATATTTGCATCTAGCGGGATTCGAACCCTTATCTTCAAAGGCAGGTTCACTACCAACTAAGGTATCTTTGTTTTTTAACTTCCTTAACAAAATTCTTTCACGACGTTGTATTTCACCCTGAAAACTTTTATAACTTCCACTCAGAAAATTATGCGACAGCACGCCATCCGCGCGCCACTGGACATAAATGTGTTAGAGAACCGGAAGCCGCCATCTTGCTCCCGGATGTGCGTCTTTATTATTTAAGACAGAGACCCTTTTCAGTGACAAAGTATGTAAGCGTTTTTCATATAATTTGTAACTATACGCATTATGTTGATATGAATACACGTCTTAAAAGAATTCCTATCAGAAATTTTTAGACAAACGTTAAGTCAATTAAAGCTCGCTTAAAAAGTCTCATCTAAATGCTCTATGTTCCGATAGCCGAGTGGTTAGGTGATCGGAATTGGAGTCAAGAAACCCTCGTTCGATCCTGAAGTGGTAGGCTCGTACGAATGGGTGTTATAAAACTTATGTGCTATTTTTATCGTTGGCTTGAACATGAGGATGGCAACAGGCTGATTATCTTCTGTATTGGGAATGCCGAGAAAATGTTTTCGTCTAAAAACTTCCGACAAGATTTTGACTGCGAAAAATCAAATCATTAATTTATTGAAATTAGAATATACATTAGTTTATCGATCGTCGTCGTTTAATCGACCACTGTTTAATAATGAGCTTCCTCTAACGGAGAAGAAACAGGCTAAGGTAACTCCGTATAGAGGTCGTCGATATATATATATATATATATATATATATATATATATATATATATATATATATATATATATATATATATATATATATATATATATATATATATATATATATATATATATATATATATACCCAGTGACCTTAGCGCTGAGGCCACCATGTCAATCGGTGTGCGTGTCACTCGTCCACGGAGACATATATACTATACATATATATATACAGACATATATACGGAGACATATACGCTTTTATGTTGTTACTTAAGGATACAGTTTGTTAAAAATTTAGCGCTCCCCCGGAAAACTCGTGGACCCGGAGTCTAGTCCCGGGGGACATCCGACGGGAATATTGCGAGGGAATTATTCATAAAAACGCGATCTACGAATACCCCGCGCGACGCACAGTCGCACAAGATGACCGAATAATTCACAAAGGGCATTTTATTTTCCCGAAATAAAACAGGGGGGGGGGGGGGATGTTTTTCGTTGGTGTCTTTTATACAGCTTTCTACTGTGTTAATATTATATAAGTTGAACGTTTATTATTTTTGTCTTCACGCCCATTCTCAGAACTAGAGTAGTCAGAGTTTTAGGTGATGAAATTGCGTGCGTGTTGCCAGTGATGACTTATGGATCTGAAACGTGGTCCTTCCCTGCGGGCTCTGAGTTGCTCAGCGTGCTATGGAAAGGGCTATGCTCGGTGTTTCTCTGCGTGATAGAATCCGCAACGAAGACATCCGCGGCAGAACTAAGGTAACTGACATAGCTGGAAGGATCAGCGCGCTGAAGTGGTCCGGGCCGGCCACATAGCTCGATAAACTGACAACCGTTGGGGAAGAAAGGTTCTCGAGTGGCAACCTAGTACAGGCAAACGCAGTGTTGGACGAACCCTCACGAGATGGAGCGACGGCTTGCAAAATGTTGTAGGAAGTTGATGGATGCAGGTGCCTGGGACCGTTCGTTGTGGAAAGCTTTAGCAGTCGACTCTTTTAGTTGAGAAAATTAAAAGCTTTTAAAGGTTGTAGAGAAGAAGAATAAGGTGCAAAAAGTTGTGTGATGATATTGAATGATTGTAATCGAGTCATGGATCTTTATATTAAAAAAAAAACGTGACAGGTGGTGAGCCCGTCGCCCTCTTTATGGAATATTTGCCTTTATAAATAAATATATGAAAGCATATGTTACCGTTCACTTGGGCTAAGATTTCGGTGGACTCACCACTTGTCACGTTGTCCCAAGTAAGCTGAGGTAAATAGTGGGTGAAAGGACTTAATTGTTTTTACCTCTGTCTACCCCAGTCATTGGAAAATGGAAATAAAGAAACACATTCAATCTGATCTTATATTGGGACAACGTTCCTCCTGAGAATCGAACTCGATATTCGAATTACGATAACTCAGTTACTCGGCTCTTGTGTTTTTTTGGTTTAATTTAGATTCTAGGATATTAAAATGTTGATACGTTTGATACGATCACGAAAGTTCAGGTGTTTGGGTGATCGGAATTCGAATCAAGAGACCTGTGTTCGATCGATACGGTGGTAGATGAAGAAAATGACGATGTTTTATCTCCAGCGCGTAAAATTTGAAAATTCACAGGACAACGAATTTCGTGTTACATGGTTTAAAATATTAGTACGTCTCTGTCTACACCATAAAATCGTGTGTACATGTGAGTAGATCTATATATCTAGTAAGTTCTTTATTAACCCGCGGTCCCGCCAAAAGCAGTTTGTTTTTATGTCGCAAAGAACACAGGAAAGCTTTTCTACGGCCATTTTGGGACTGAAAGTTACATTCCGTTTTCTGTCTGTCGCCCCCTATTAATAAATATAAGTCTTTGTTTTGCGGTGCTATCGTATAAAAAGTGTTTTTAGTAACGACCATTTTGCTTTTTTTTGTCACTTAATATCAAATACAGTCCTGGCAATTTAAAAAAAATTCATAGAATTATGATTGCTCTAATCAACAAACAATCTATTAATAACAATGAAAAATAAAATAAATATCTTCACGTCATTGCCAATTCAGGGATAGTCGGAGGTCTGAACAGTTAATTTCTTTCCACCGATCTTCATTGTTGTTGTCCTTATGTCCAAGCCCATGATATAATCTTATAAAACTTCCCAACCACTCGGTTGTCGTGACTATATTCATATCGGAATCCTATTGAGACAACGCGACGAGTGGTGAGTCTATCGCCGTCTTAGTATCCAAGCCAAAATCCTCAGTTAACAGGCTCGTACCAATTGGTTTTACAAAAACTTATGTAAGAATTATATCGTTGGCTTGGACATAAAGACGGCGACGGGCTCACCACTTGTCACGTTGTTCCGAAAATCAGTTTGAAATGTCAATTTAAAACGGATTAGGGTGCCGGCAGCGGTCAAACTTATCCCTCGCTCTCGAGCAAATAATGTTATTTCTTGGCATTTCTGTACGCTTTTATTATTTGAACTTATTAACTGAATTTGGTACGAAAATAAATGTAGTTTATGTAGAGACCGAAAAAGGAAAAGTCTGTTAATATGACGTAGTGATGAGGTAACAAAATTGAAAAAACAACTTGCTAACGAATAAAAAACTTCCTTCTTTTTGAAGTCGATTAAAAGTCTGAGGAATTAGTTTATTACTTAACTTAGTTATCTTCACACACAATCCCTGACGGGGTAGCCAGAGAGAACAGACCGTCGAGAGTCACGATCCTTACATACCTCTTTCGCATCTTTCAGATTCGTCATTTTCTTCTTGTACGCACGTTTATGTACTCTTGACCCTCCCCTCTTAGTTATTACCCCGATGCTGGACTTAGATAGTCATGTTTCAAGGATTGGTTTAAAAAATATTATAATAATTAATTATGAACTGAGCAAAGGACTGTGAAGATTGATTTAATAATAATATTCTTAATAAATAAATAGACAGACTAGCTGCCCACCGCGGCATTACCCGCGGTTTAACACTTATGGGGACCCTAATTATGATTCTTAAATAAAAGTAGCCTGTGTTACTCCTTATAACATCAGCTATCTGCCAGTGAAAATCCCGTGCAAATCGGTCCAACCGTTTCGGAGGTTAGCAGGTGCAAACATACAGACAGGAAAAATTAAATTTTAATTTAAAATTAAAAAAAAAGTCACGATAGCCGAGTGGCTGGGTGGTCGGAATTTCGTGTCAAGAGACCCGAGTTCGATACGAATTAAATCGTTGGCTTGATCATAAAGACGGCGACGGGCTCATCACCTGCCACATTGTCCCGAAAATGGGTCGAAGGAACTTAATTTTCCAGACTAGACCTCTGTCTACCCTTGTATTGGGAATTGCGTGAAAACATTTATTTAAAAATATTTTTTATGTAAGTACCGCATACATTTCACATGCATTTAGTGAAAAGCGGTTAATTTGGAATTACAAACAGACACATCAATTCTCTTTTTATATAGATAGGGACAGCGTCACATTCATTGCTCTGATCCCAAAGTAGCTAACGCACTTGTAGTATGGAATCGGAAAGAACGTAGGAACCATAAACACTCAGACCCGAGACAATGTTGACTAGAGAAAAGTGTTTTTTCTGCATACCGTCTAGGAATCGAACCATGGGAACTGTTATGTGTGTATACCTACGTATTACATTACGTGGCTGTGCCCACGCGTGCTCTGTGAAAAAACCAGTGCATAGCAAGCTACTGGCCGCTCCTTGGCCGTGTACCAGGAACGGAAGCAGTTTACTTTTTGGTGTGTCGACACCTTAGTCATTTACCTCAGTCGTCTCTTACGTCATCCACAAGAGGAAAGCTAAAAGAACGGCGTAAGAAAGTGCCTCTTACGCCGTTTCTTTACTGCCATTGATAAATAATTTGTTTTTAATATATCGTCAGGGGTATTTACGCATTGCCCCTGACGAGATAGCCAGGGAACTCATAACGCATAGCGCCGCGGTTCTTACAAATATCTTTCGTTACTTACGGATTCATCATTTTCATCATATACCCTCGTCTAGGTAACCGGGTACTCTTCTTTCGCAATATTCTAGACATGGTCTTGCAGAGTTAGTCTCGGTCTACCTCGTACCCGCTTTTTTTGTTAAATTTCGTAAGCGCTATAAATCAAATCAAATCATTTATTTATTGATGTATAAAAATTTACTACATCCTTCGATCTTCTTTTTTAATCTACCACCGTTTCGTAATGAGGTTCCTCTAACGGAGAAGAAACAGGCGAAAGAAACTCCATAGCTATCCACTTTTTTAGCTTTTTTACAAAGTAAATAAAAAATTTTTTTTACGCATTCGCTCGACGTGCCCAAACCATAGAAGCACGCTCTTATCCATTACAGTGTTAAGGTCATAAAACCTGCTACATTTTGAATCTCATTTCGTTTTCATTTGGCCACCGTAACGTAGGATTTGATATAGACACATTATAATCGTAATAATCTATTTATTCGTAATACATCGCGTATAATAAAAATCAGACAAAACCTTCTTCCGATCTTCTTAAACATTCAAGTAGCAAAACAAAAATTTCTGTCGACTTAAAAGCTCATTAACCGCAGCGATTTCCGGCCGCTAAGATGGCGGCGGTACCGGTGCCGAGCACTCTCTGTCTAGCCTCCATCCGGTACGGACGTATAAAGCGTCGCTTTCGTCTAATTAAGGGTTTAAATATGAATTGCTAGGAGTTTTGAAATGTGCGACTTGAAACTAGAAAACATTTAAGCTACTAGATATAACCGATTATATCGATAGCCAAGTGGTTGAGTGATTGTAATTCGTGCCATGAGACACGAATTCGATCCGTAGGTGGCAGGCTCATTCCAACGAGTTTTTTTAAAACTTATGTATGATTTATATCCCAAATCTATGTATGTATATAAATATAATCCGACCGAAGACGGTAATCACACCGAAGGCGGGCAGCAGCGTCTGAGAGAGCTGTGAGCGCCAATCCGCTTGCCAAGCGTAGCGATTATGGCAAATCCGTCCTATGGGAGAGGCCTATGTGTTTAGGTTAGGTGAACGGGATTCGAGTCAAGAGACCCGAGTTCGATGCCCATGTGGTAGGCTCGTACCAATGTTTTTTACAAAATCTTATGTAAGATTTTTCGAAGCCATGGGTAACAGTCTATCCGAATACAGTAAATAATAACCCCTCAGCTCCGGATCCGATAGAATTGAAGTATTACGAGCAATGGTGTATCGCAATACCATAACACCTCTTCCCACCTAACTACACCTCGGCTGTGTAAGTAGAGCCCCAAAAAAAAATCTTCACGCCATTCTCAACTGACTGGGGTAGTCAGAGATCCAGATAATTAAGTCTCTTCGACCCTCCTTTCCCGGAAAACAGTGTTTCGGACATCGTGACAGGTGGTGAGCCTGTCGCCGTGTTTATGTCCAAGCTAAGACTCCATAGAGTAAGTAACTCATTCATGGGGTGGTGTATACGCTTCTACAACAAAATCCCAGCAAAAGTACAAAGTTTGCCTATAAACAGGTTTAAAGCATTTAACAAAGAAAAACTGTACAAAAAGGGTTATTACAATATAAATGAATATATTAATGACATTAACCCCTGGGAATGAATTGATCGCTCCCATGCTATTTCTAATTAAATTAAAAAAGAGGATACCTACGGAGTTTCTTTCGCTGTTTCTTCTCCGTCAGAGGAACCTCGATACGAAAAGGTGGTAGTTTTAAAAATGACGATCGCTGGACGTAATGTATGTTACTTATATCGATAAATAAATATTTTGATTTGATTTTTATAAGGATATACCACGGAGGTCGTTAAATATTAATATAAGTAACTCCTGCCCGATCTTCATTCCAATATAATTTTTTGTTCAAAAGTTGATATTTATGACGACCAACCAGCCTAGATGGTAATGACTGCGTATGATGCTGGGGATTGAGGGTTCGAGTTCCGTTAGGGGCAACCATTTATGTGATGAATACGAATGTTTGTACTCGAGTCATGGATGTTTTATAAACAAATTTAAATGTATCCACCTAAATATATATCTATGTAAGTATATAGTACTGTTGGCTTGGGCACCAAGACGGCATTAAGCTCACAACCTATTACGTTGTCACAAATAAGCTTCCGTGAAAGGTGGATCGCAAAGATCTCTGTCTACTCCATAATTGGGAAAATGCGTGAAGATATAAAAATGTATGGTTGAGTTAAAATGAGAACCCCGGTCTCCATTATAACGAGCAAACAAATTGTATTAAATAACTTTACGTAACGTAAAGCCACTTTTACGTTTATATTGTTTTCGAAATACTTCAGCTGCGTACGACGAATTTACGTGACACATTTCCCTCTAATATTACAGTCCCGTACAATAATAATTAATTCAACTAATTATCCGCGTCGGGTGGCAGCGCTAATGGCCGCCTCGGAAACGGAAGCCGCGCCATCTTGTGGAGCGCCGCGTAATGGCGGAAGAGTATTAATTACGAAACTTTATTGATGTAAATTGCTATTGGGCCGCGTTTTTAACAATTTATTGTATTGTTATAGTATTTCTTGATACTCGGTTGTTTATTGTTTTTGTTATTCCTTTTACGGAATTTAAAGATTTTCAAGTTTCAGGATAGCTGAGTTTGATCCCCAAATGGCTCGTACCAATGGGTTTAAAAAAAAACGATTAATATCGTTGGCATGCACATTGCGGCGGCGACGGGCTCACCACTTTTCACGTTGTTGCAAAAATCTTCGGTGGAAGGTTATCAGAAAGGACTTAATTGTCTAGACCACTATCCCTGTATTGGGAATGGCGTCTAGATATTAATTTATTTTATTTATATTTATTTGATGGCCTTATTCTTTAAGTTGTTAAACCGATTTCGCTACTTTACATGTCATGGGTGCATGATCAATGTTCTGTTGAAGTTTATTGATGGAGATATGGAAAAAGAGTGTCCATTTCTGTTCTCTACAGGTGTAATAAGTATGACAGTAGAAGCACAAAATGCTTCTTCTTCACGCCTATATTCTGGATGTTCCGTATTTGTCAGCAGAAGTTAGTACCGTTCGACTCTACGACGTTAAATTCTTCCGGTTGTTTTGCGTTTCATCAGCTGACCCACGCTCACTATGTCCCATGTACTGTATAAGTGGGAGCCATGCCTTCACTACTGTGTTTCTATTATCTATATATAATGTCTCTACGCTTAGTCTCCGATGGGATAGCCAGAGAGAACATATTTGTTAACCTTTTTAACTTCTTTCAAATTCATCTTTTTCTTTATACATGCACGTCTAGGTATTCGACCTTGACTAGGAGGACTAGGACACCGATATTGACCTTCCCGTCTTCGAGAAGTTTGCTCTCATGGTCTTCCACAATTTGTCTGCGCCTCCCTTCCCCTATAGCCTCGGTGAACCACTTACAGCTTTCTTTAGAATTTTACATATTCTTAATATTAATAGGAACATACCCGTACTTACACCAAGCTCCTATCATTTAATAATTTTCTACATTTTTCGTGTTAATGAATCTCGAAATATTTTATAAACATCTGTGGTAATTTTTTTCTAGATACAAAAGCAAAAATGCTCACTCTAAGGCGTTGTTCGCACAAGATTCTAAAAACTTGCTGTATTGTTCTAAACTCTTTATTCCTCAAGTGGTATCGATAGGTCCATTAGACGGCATTGTGGTCCCGTCGAGGGCAGCCATCTTGTCGGCGAGAGCGCGGGAAAATGTACAAAAATGGCGCGAAAAGGTTGAAGCCAGTAACTTGCTTTTAAAAAGTATTTTTCGTAGTTGCACTCTCTGCTTCTACAATTGTATTTTTAATATGAATTAATAGGTATTATCAGAGCTAATGATAAATCATAATGAAGCTAAATAAGTTCCATTACAATTAAACCATGTGAGTGTTCACACGCGACTGAATTGAAATCTTCCAAAAATATACTTCGATGTGTCACTCCCATATTTTCTATCTCATTCTCTCGCAGGCTACTTCTAAACATCTATACATACATACATACATACATACATACATAGATACGTACATACACTCTTACACACTCACTACTCTCCCCTGCGATGGTTTATCATAATCGCCACGCTCGACGAGCTGATTGGCGATAGCCGCTCTAGCACCTTAGACACCCATCAATGTTCTTCTTATTAGGATCTGGTGATTTTTTGTTTTTTATGAGTACCGCAATTTTTGCTGATCATTGATATTGTCAAGGCATTTCTCTTAGACGCCTCTTGGTACACCCTCGAGAAGAAGAAGATGGCGTATTCCTATACCACCGCGGCCAGACATATGGTTGACTATTTTTAAGGTCTCTCTTTTACGATCATCGAGTTTTAGATTCATAATGTTGCTAACGAAATTTTAAATAAATTAATAAATATCTTCACGCAATTCCTAATACAGGGGTAGACAGAGGTCTAGTCTAGACAATTAAGTCCCTTTGACCCACCTTCCACTGAAGATATTTTTGGGACAACGTGACAGGTGGTGTGCCTGTCACCATCTCAATGTCCAAGGCAACGATATGAATCGTACATAGGTTTTGAAAAAAAACCATTGGTATGAGCCTGCCACTTGGGGATCGAACTCGGGTCTCTCGACTCTAAATTCCGACCACCCATCCACTCGGCTATCATGACTACTAACGAAATTTCTTTAAAAATATAGGTACAACTTTTTTTTTAAATGTGCAGGCAAAAGCATGCTTTGACATAGAGTTACATAGAAAAAGAATGTTCAAAGTGCGTGTATACTTCAACATAGAGTCTAGACAGTCTAGACAAACTACGATCTAGATAGATACTTGGCCATCGCCACCCAGCCAATTGAAACTTTTTAAATATTGGTCCGAGTGACATATTGACCTCTTAAGACTGAACTCGCGCCAAAATGCCGAACTGGACGAAATTATGTGCTATTGTGATGGCTATTAACTGGTAATTGAAAAAACCTTGTTGTATAATAATAAACATTTTTATTCTACAATATATTGTCTTCACATTGGCTGAAAAGAAATAGTATTATTATTGAAAAATGTATGTATGTATATAGATACAACATCACATACATTGCTCCGATCCCAATGTAAATTGCTAAAACACTTGTCGTATGGAAATCGTAAACAATGAAGGCACAACAAACACCCAGACCAGATTGATAAGACCGGGAATCGAACCCGTGACCACGAAATATCGACACCTTGAAAACCGGTGATTATGTATGTGTAAGCAGCTAAATCACTTGTATTATGGAATCGGAAACAACGAAAGCACCACAAACACAGACCCGAGGACATACAGAAAAAGTTTTTGTCTACATTAACCCGCCCGGGCTTCCAACTCGAGACCTCAGAGATGGAGACACTTGAACTGCTGTGCAGGCCACTTGTCCACGGTGGTCGTAGTATAATTCATTCCTCGCCAAATAATATTTCTAAAACACATTAAAATTCACTTTACTTATTCCACATATATATATATATATATATATATATATATATATATATATATATATATATATATATATATATATATATATATATATATATATATATATATATATATATATATATATATATATATATATATATATATATATATATATATATATATATATATATATATATATATATATATATATATATATATATATATATATATATATATATATATATATATATATATATATATATATATATATATATATATATATATATATATATATATATATATATATATATATATATATATATATATATATATATATATATATATATATATATATATATATATATATATATATATATATATATATATATATATATATATATATATATATATATATATATATATATATATATATATATATATATATATATATATATATATATATATATATATATATATATATATATATATATATATATATATATATATATATATATATATATATATATATATATATATATATATATATATATATATATATATATATATATATATATATATATATATATATATATATATATATATATATATATATATATATATATATATATATATATATATATATATATATATATATATATATATATATATATATATATATATATATATATATATATATATATATATATATATATATATATATATATATATATATATATATATATATATATATATATATATATATATATATATATATATATATATATATATATATATATATATATATATATATATATATATATATATATATATATATATATATATATATATATATATATATATATATATATATATATATATATATATATATATATATATATATATATATATATATATATATATATATATATATATATATATATATATATATATATATATATATATATATATATATATATATATATATATATATATATATATATATATATATATATATATATATATATATATATATATATATATATATATATATATATATATATATATATATATATATATATATATATATATATATATATATATATATATATATATATATATATATATATATATATATATATATATATATATATATATATATATATATATATATATATATATATATATATATATATATATATATATATATATATATATATATATATATATATATATATATATATATATATATATATATATATATATATATATATATATATATATATATATATATATATATATATATATATATATATATATATATATATATATATATATATATATATATATATATATATATATATATATATATATATATATATATATATATATATATATATATATATATATATATATATATATATATATATATATATATATATATATATATATATATATATATATATATATATATATATATATATATATATATATATATATATATATATATATATATATATATATATATATATATATATATATATATATATATATATATATATATATATATATATATATATATATATATATATATATATATATATATATATATATATATATATATATATATATATATATATATATATATATATATATATATATATATATATATATATATATATATATATATATATATATATATATATATATATATATATATATATATATATATATATATATATATATATATATATATATATATATATATATATATATATATATATATATATATATATATATATATATATATATATATATATATATATATATATATATATATATATAAGTTTATTGATGGAGATATGGAAAAGAGTGTCCATTTCATTCTATAGGTGTAATAAGTATGACAGTAGAAGCACAAATGCTTCTTCTTCACGCCTATATTCTGATGATTTGTCAGCAGAAGTTAGTACCGTTCGACCTCACGACGTTAAATTCTTCCGGTTGTTTTGCGTTTCATCAGCTGACCCACGCTCACTATGTCCCATGTACTGTATAAGTGGGAGCCATGCCTTCACTACTGTGTTTCTATTATCTATATATAATGTCTCTACGCTTAGTCTCCGATGGGATAGCCAGAGAGAAATATATTTGTTAACCTTTTAACTTTTCAAATTCATCTTTTCTTTATACATGCACGTCTAGGTATTCGACCTGACTAGGAGGACTAGGACACTGATATTGACCTTCCTGTCTTCGAGAAGTTTGCTCATGGTCTTCCACAATTTGTCTGCGCCTCCCTTCCCTATAGCCTCGGTGAACCACTTACAGCTTTCTTTAGAATTTTACATATTCTTAATATTAATAGGAACATACCCGTACTTACACCAAGCTCCTATCATTTAATAATTTTCTACATTTTTCGTGTTAATGAATCTCGAAATATTTTATAAACATCTGTGGTAATTTTTTTCTAGATACAAAAGCAAAAATGCTCACTCTAAGGCGTTGTTCGCACAAGATTCTAAAAACTTGCTGTATTGTTCTAAACTCTTTATTCCTCAAGTGGTATCGATAGGTCCATTAGACGGCATTGTGGTCCCGTCGAGGGCAGCCATCTTGTCGGCGAGAGCGCGGGAAAATGTACAAAAAAATGCTAGAAAAGGTTGAAGCCAGTAACTTGCTTTTAAAAGTATTTTTCAATGCAATTTCGTTTCTGTACAATTGTATTTTTAATATGAATTAATAGGTATTATCAGAGCTAATGATAAATCATAATGAAGCTAAATAAGTTCCATTACAATTAAACCATGTGAGTGTTCACACGCGACTGAATTGAAATCTTCCAAAATATACTTCGATGTGTCACTCCCATATTTTCTATCTCATTCTCTCGCAGGCTACTTCTAAACATCTATACATTCATACATACATAGATACGTACATACACCTTACACACTCACTACTCTCCCTGAGATGGTTTATCATAATCGCCACGCTCGGCGAGCTGATTGGCGATAGCCGCTCTAGCACCTTAGACACCCGTCAATGTTCTTCTTATTAGATCTGGTGATTTTTTGTTTTCATGAGTACCGCAATTTTTGCTGATCATTGATATTGCCAAGGCATTTCTCTTAGACGCCTCTTGGTACACCCTCGAGAAGAAGAAGATGGCGTATTCCTATACCACCGCGGCCAGACATATGGTTGACTATTTTAAGGTCTCTTTACGATCATCGAGTTTTAGATTCATAATGTTGCTAACGAAATTTTAAATAAATTAATAAATATCTTCACGCAATTCCTAATACAGGGGTAGACAGAGGCCTAGACAATTTTTGGGATAACCTATGACTTGTTTTGCGGCAATATGAAAGGTGGTAAGTCTGTCGTTATGTCCAAACCAACAATAATCGTACATAAGCTTTAATCCCTCCGACCTACATATCTCGTAAGTCATTTTTGGAACAACGTGACAGTTAAGAGCCTGTCGCTGTTTTTATGTCCAAGCCGACGATGTAAATCTTATATAACTTTGGTACGAGTCAACTGGTGATCTGAACTCGGATCTTGCAGAGACCAGACCAGACCCAGAGACCAGACCTCAAGTATATCAGACCAACCATCCACCAACCTCACATCACCCAACCTCACAGCTATAATTCATAAATACATTTACATGTCAAATCAAATCAAATCAAATCATTTATATATCGATATAAGTAACATACATTACATCCAACGATCGTCATTTGTTTTATCTACTCCGTTTCGTAATGAGGTTCCTCTGACGGAGAAGAAACGGCGAAAGAAACTCCATAGGTATCCTCTTTTTGAAACTTTTTAAATATTGGTCCGAGGACATATTGACCTCTTAAGACTGAACTCGCGCCAAAATGCCGAACTGACGAAATTATGTGCTATTGTGATGGCTATTAACTGGTAATTGAAAAACCTTGTTGTATAATAATAAACATTTTATTCTACAATATATTGTCTTCACATTGGCTGAAAAGAAATAGTATTATTATTGAAAATGTATGTATGTATATAGATATTAACATCACATACATTGCTCCGATCCCAATGTAAATTGCTAAAGCACTTGTCGTATGGAAATCGTAAACAATGAAGGCACAACAAACACCCAGACCAGATTGATAAGACCGAATCGAACCTGTGACCACGAAACATCGACACCTTGAAAACCGGTGATTATGTATGTGTAAGCAGCTAAATCACTTGTATTATGGAATCGGAAACAACGAAAGCACCACAAACACAGACCCGAGGACATACAGAAAAAGTTTTTGTCAACATTAACCCGCCCGGGCTTCCAACTCGAGACCTCAGAGATGGAGACACTTGAACTGCTGTGCAGGCCACTTGTCCACGGTGGTCGTAGTATAATTCATTCCTCGCCAAATAATATTTCTAAAACACATTAAAATTCACTTTTACTTATTCCACATTTATTTCTATTAAAATACCTGACCGGTTTCGCCTTTAAGGCGTTATCAAAGGCCTCTTATGACCATATAATGCTTGAAGTATATAAATAAGTCGCGATAGCCGAGTGGTTGGGTAGTCGGCATTTCGAGTCAAGAGACCCGATTTCGATCCCCAGACGGCAGGCTCCTACCAATGGGTTTTTAAAAAACTTATGTACGAATTATATCGTTGGCTCGGACATAAAGACGGCGACGGGCTCACCAAATTGTCAGGAAAATATCTTCGGTGGAAAGTAGGTCGAAGGGACGTAATTGTCTAGACTAGACCTCTGTCTGCCCCTGTATTGGGACTTGCGTGAAGATATATATATTGATGTGTTTAAAATGAAGTTACACCAAGAGACAACAATTGTTAGTATTCAAATAATATATCGTATTGTGTCCGCCCTTGATCGCAATGACTCATTAAAATTGACGTGGGATACTACATGTGACCATTCCGTATACTCAGAAGTTTAATCATAAATGGTCACGGGTCGGGAAAGTTGATACTATAACTTAGTAGAAGTCTCCGAATTCTTCCGCGCATTACTCATACTATCTTTATCCTTACACCATTCACAATACTGGCGTAGACAGAGGCCTAGACAATTTTTGGGATAACCTATGACTTGTTTTGCGGCAATATGAAAGGTGGTAAGTCTGTCGTTATGTCCAAACCAACAATAATCGTACATAAGTTTTAATCCCTTCCGACCTACATATCTCGCAAGTCATTTTTTTGGAACAACGTGACAGTTGGTGAGCCTGTCGCTGTTTTTATGTCCAAGCCGACGATGTAAATCTTATATAACTTTTGGTACGAGTCAACTGGTGATCGAACTCGGATCTTAAGAGACCAGACCAGACCTCCAGAGACCAGACCTCAAGAGACCAGACCAACCATCCACCAACCTCACATCACCCAACACAGCTCTAATTCATAAATACATTTACATGTCAAATCAAATCAAATCATTTATATATCGATATAAGTAACATACATTACATCCAACGATCGTCATTTGTTTTATCTACCTCCGTTTCGTAATGAGGTTCCTCTGACGGAGAAGAAACGGCGAAAGAAACTCCATAGGTATCCTCTTTTTTAGCTTTTTTTTTAATAAAATACAAAACAGTTAACAATAATTTAATTAGAAATAGCATGGGAGGGATGAGCTCATTCCCAGGGGTTACTGTCATTAATGTATTCATTTATATTGTAATAACCTTTTTTGTGCAGTTTTTCTTTGATAAATGCTTTAAACTTGTTTATAGGCACACTTTGTACTTAGATAATATAGAAATACTTGAAATATATATAATACTTAAAATATAGAAAAACTTGTTTTTCTACATTGACCCCTTCAAGAATCGAACTCGGATTCTCAGAGCTGTCGACGTGAAAACCGATGCACACGCCATATGTTCGCGAAGGTCGTCAAACAAATACTCTACTCTCCCCAAATTCCTAATAGGTAATATGGATCTGATAATCCCATAGGGAGACCATAACTGAACAAGACCAATAGTATGTTGACTTTTTTTTTTTTTGAAGATCAGATATCCTAGTCCGTAGTGATCCTGCCTTCGAAGCTAATGGTTGTAGGTTTGAATACCGCTAAAAGCAAACATTAAAATATAAATATATAAATAAATATCTTCACGCAATTCCCAATACAGGGGTAGACAGAGGTCAAGTCTAGACAATTAAGTCCCTTTGACCCACCTTCCACCGAAGATATTTTCGGGACAACGTGACAGGTGGTGAGCCCGTCGCCGCCTTTATGTCCAAGGCAACGATGAAATTCGTACATAAGTTTTTTTTTTTGAAAAACTCATTGGTACTGCCACCTGGGGATCGAACTCGGGTCTCTCGACTCGAAATTCCGACCACTCAACAACTCGGCTATCGTGACTTGTAAACATTAAAATGAACAAGAATTTTTTATTACAGTCGTGGATGTTTATATTTATATGTATAAGCATCCATAACTCGACCCGAGTTCGATCGACACCCGAGTTCGATCCCCAGGTGGCAGGTTCGTACTATTGGGTTTATCAAAAAACTTATGTACGAATTATATCTTTGGACATTGAGACGGCGACGGGCTCACCACCTGTTACTTTGTCCTAAAAATATCTTCGGTAAGAGGTGGGCCGAAACGACTTAATTGTATAGACCTCTGTCTATGAAGATATTTATTTCAAAATACATAATTAAAAAAATAACAATTAATGAATGTTATTGTGTATTACTTATATCGATGAATAATGATTTGATTTGATATCAATATCTGTCTGAAATAAACTACAGTGAAATGTGGGTCGAAAGAACTACATCGTAGCTATCGTGTATAGGTTTAAATAAAAAAAAACATCTTTACGCCATTCCCAATACAGGGCAGACAGAGGTCTAGTCAAGACAAGACGTGACAGTACTTAAGTTTTTGAAAAAGCCCATTAGTACGAGCCTGGCAAGTGGTAATATGAAGAGACCGAAACAGGTGGAAATCTGAGGGAAATCAGGACTACGGATGTATTAACACCTTCCAGCCAAGCTCTCTTAATTTTAGAGTAGCTAAATATGAGTGAGGCTAGACCTCACTCATATATAGCGTTATCATAATGAAAAACCACACCCCTTCTGTTGATTAATTCCGGCCACTTTCTCTAAACTTCTTGCTTTAATCTCATCAGTTGTTGATTGAAAACGCTTAAACCAAATTAGTGCTACTCTCACAGACACTGCACAAAGTCCATAAACATCGCAAATTTTTGTCGCGGCATGCGTTGCATTTGTAACCTTTTTATAGTAAAATTTTAAAATGTATCGAATATCTTCATTATATTCACTCATCTTGACAGTACGAAAATTAAAAAAAATCACACATTTTCCTAATTTAAATTTGGAATTATCCTCTTTGAAATTAAAACTTTTAATGATACCAAACCAGCCGGATACAAATAGTATAGCCAAATAGATTTTATTATAAATATACATATACTATAATGCGAAAAGACTTTTTCCCCAACCGATTATAATTGATCATGAATGTCATTCATGGATGCAATTCACAATGTTTAGATATCTTTTTTTACATATCAATTACATCTCAAGTTACCGCATCCAATTGGGCCCACTGTCCTTTATATCTCCGCGCCACTTCCGCATAGCCGAAGCAGCGCCCCAATTGGTAGAATGGCATTAATTATTCAGCTGTAATGGATAGCTGGCAATTTTGGACAGCCCTAGCTCCGGCGTAAGAATAGTGTGGACGTTCGTTTGAAAATTTAACAAGTGATTATTGTTGCTCCGAAATTAGTTAATTAGCAAAGGTTGTCTAGTTGTTGTGTCAACTCAATTAGAATCAAGATTGGAGTTCGATCCCCAGGACTCAGGCTCGTACCTATGGATTCTTCAAAAAACTTATGTACGAATTATATCGTTGGCTTAGACATATAAACGGCGACGGGTTCACACGAGTCACGTTGTCGTGAAAATATCTGCGGTGAAAGGTGGGTCAAAGGGACTTAATTGTCTTGGCTAGAGCTCTGTCTACCCCTGTATTGGGAAGACCGCTGTGGTCGAGTAGAGTACACAAATCGCCAGCATATATGTCTGCAGTAGAGTTCAGAGACGTGGCGATGAAGAAATTAAAGTTTTTCAAATCAATAGTAAAAAAAGTCACGATAGCCGAGTGGTTGGGTGGTCGGAATTTCGAGTCAAGAGACCCGAGTTCGATCCCCAGGTGGCAGGCTCGTACCAATGGGTTTTTCAAAAACTTATGTAAGAATTATATCGTTGGCTTGGACATAAACGCGGCGACAGGCTCGCCACCTGTCACGTTGTCCCGAAAATATCTTCGGTGGAAGGTGGGTCGAAGGGACTTAATTGTCTAGACTAGACCTCTGTCTACCTCTGTATTGGGAATTGCGTGAAGATATTTATATTTATTATTTATAGTAGTAAAAAAGTCAAAATCAGTAGTAAATGTCCACATAATTTCTCTACGAATATTCCGACCGCCGCTCATTGCTTTTTAATGACGAACGAAACCGATACAATCGCGTGTGAAACGCCAGAATACCGTTGCGATGAAAATCACACTTCCAATATCCACCGTGTTTAAGGGAGTCTTCGGGTGGTCTGCTCCCCTCCACTTTTCGAAATTAAACTCCAATTATTGGAAAGAAAGAAAAGTTTATTCGCCAAAATAACACCGTGACACTTGTTTACAATTCAAATAATAACCAAAACCATAGATTGAATAAACCCATGTACCATAGATAAACCATAGATTTCAAGAAAACAATTACTGAGAAAAAACACATAATTTACAAATAATCAGACCAAAACAATCAGACCGAAAATGGGCAGCAGAGTCTGAGGTGCGAGTGTTTTGGTACTGCGATAGCCAATCTGCTTGCCAAGCGTGGCGATTATGGCAAATCCTTCCTTGCTTATGCCCTGCATTGGACTTTAAAAGGCTCTTATGTATGTATGTATGTATGTATCCATAATCGTATGTGTCAAAGCGTCATCTGGAAACTGGAGCACACTCAGCATTATGCCATGAAATCATTATAATGTATGTTATTGTAAAGTCAAGATAGCCGAGTCGTTGGGTGATAGGAATCCGAGATACGAGATCCAAGTTCGTTAGCCAAGGTTCGTACCAATGGGTTTTTCAAAAACTTATGTAAGAATTATATCGTTGGCTTAGACATATAAACGGCGACGGGTTCACACGAGTCACGTTGTCCCGAAAATATCTTCGGTGGAAGGTGGGTCGAAGGGACTTAATTGTCTAGACTAGACCTCTGTCTACCTCTGTATTGGGAATTGCGTGAAGATATTTATATTTATTATTTATAGTAGTAAAAAAGTCAAAATCAGTAGTAAATGTCCACATAATTTCTCTACGAATATTCCGACCGCCGCTCATTGCTTTTTAATGACGAACGAAACCGATACAATCGCGTGTGAAACGCCAGAATACCGTTGCGATGAAAATCACATTTCCAATATCCACCGTGTTTAAGGGAGTCTTCGGGTGGTCTGCTCCCCTCCACTTTTCGAAATTAAACTCCAATTATTGGAAAGAAAGAAAAGTTTATTCGCCAAAATAACACCGTGACACTTGTTTACAATTCAAATAATAACCAAAACCATAGATTGAATAAACCCATGTACCATAGATAAACCATAGATTTCAAGAAAACAATTACTGAGAAAAAACACATAATTTACAAATAATCAGACCAAAACAATCAGACCGAAAATGGGCAGCAGAGTCTGAGGTGCGAGTGTTTTGGTACTGCGATAGCCAATCTGCTTGCCAAGCGTGGCGATTATGGCAAATCCTTCCGTGCTTATGCCCTGCATTGGACTTTAAAAGGCTCTTATGTATGTATGTATGTATGTATGTATGTATGTATGTATGTATGTATGTATGTATGTATGTATGTATGTATGTATGTATGTATGTATGTATGTATGTATCCATAATCGTATGTGTCAAAGCGTCATCTGGAAACTGGAGCACACTCAGCATTATGCCATGAAATCATTATAATGTATGTTATTGTAAAGTCAAGATAGCCGAGTCGTTGGGTGATAGGAATCCGAGATACGAGATCCAAGTTCGTTAGCCAAGGTTCGTACCAATGGGTTTTATCAAAACTTACGTACGATTTGTATATATTGGCTTTGACATAAAGACAGCGACGAAAGGAAGGATGGAAGGTGGGTCGAAAAGACTTCATTGTCAAGACCTCTGTCTACCTCTGTGTTGGGAATGGCGTGAAAATATATGTATTTTAGTTTTTGAACTACCTAATAGGGCACGAAAGCGTCAATTGCCTAATGGTTTAGGGTACGGACTGCGAAACATAAAGTCGCAGGTTCTGGCCCGCCATTCGAGTATTATCGTGAACTACTTCAGACACAAGCATTGCAGCTTAATTGGAGTGGTTAACAGGAATACTAGTAACGTTATCAAGCAAATTCTTTTTTAAAAAAAGCTTTAAACAATCTACTTTATTTTTAATTTTGATGTACTCTGTGGACGGTTAGATTCTCGGACCACTTTACTACATTTACACGGGTCTAGGTGTTCGTAGTACCTTTTGTTTCTGATTCCATAACACAACTTTAGCTATTTATTTTGGGACATAATTTTACAGGGATGATGATATGGCATGAACGCAGCAACTTTCAATATACCTCTTTGCGTTCTTTCAAGTTTTAAGATATTGGTTTTAGTAGTTCCGCCCCATGATGTAATGCAATATATAGTTATAGACTGGCAGAGCGCATAATAAACTATTTTTAATATGTTCCGGTCGGCTATGTGTCTGAGATTTTTAAATATATAAATCATTTTTGTGAGTCTACAATTTAGTGCATTTACATGCGGTTGAAAACTCAATGTATTGTCTATCAATACACCGAGGTATTTCATAGTATCAGTTTTTGTAAGATAGGCAGTCGCATAGCTAATCAGTATCAAAACAAGAGTGGACGTGTAACGAATATGTAGGATTATTCTGTTTTTAATGGAGAAAGTCATGTATTTGGTTTTGTCAATATTTAGCGTTAATACACTGTCACGTAGCCATTTTGTAACAGAGTCGAGGCTATGTTGTGCAAGAAAAAACTTCTTGCCATGTATCCGCATTAAATAAGAGTACGGTGTCGTCTGCAAAACTTAGGACTCTTCCCGGAATATCAAGTTGACCTATATTCATGTATACCAGAAACAGAGACGGTCCAAGAATGCTTCCTGTGGGACACCATAAGTAACTGGAAGCTCCTGGCTGATCCATTTTCCCATTTTTGTTTGCTGGATCCTGTTAGTGAGTTAGCTTCGAACAACTGTAGAGGTATGCCCCTGACGCCAATGTTAGCAAGCCGTTGTAACAAGATGGGAACAGAGACAGTATCAAAAGCTTTCGCCAAATCAAGAAATACAGCAACACACTTTTTGTTACTATCAAGTTTCTTTACTACATAATCTGTCAGTTCATGGACAGCGTCTGCTGTTGATTTACTTCTGCGAAATCCAAATTGATTTGACGAAATTAGACTCTTGTTTTCAAGATAACAGACGAGTCTAGAATTGATTAGTCTTTCCAGTATCTTTGAAATGGAGGGTAATATTGAAATTGGACGATAGTTGTCGATACTGCCTCTGTCGCCACTCTTATAAATAGGTTTTATTAGAGATTTTTGAGTATAGAGATATGAAATAAAGACAGCGACGAAAGGAAGGATGGAAGGTGGGTCGAAAAGACTTCATTGTCAAGACCTCTGTCTACCTCTGTGTTGGGAATGGCGTGAAAATATATGTATTTTAGTTTTTGAACTACCTAATAGGGCACGAAAGTGTCAATTGCCTAATGGTTTAGGGTACGGACTGCGAAACATAAAGTCGCAGGTTCTGGCCCGCCATTCGAGTATTATCGTGAACTACTTCAGACACAAGCATTGCAGCTTAATTGGAGTGGTTAACAGGAATACTAGTAACGTTATCAAGCAAATTCTTTTTTAAAAAAAGCTTTAAACAATCTACTTTATTTTTAATTTTGATGTACTCTGTGGACGGGTGGCGGACGCACCCGTTCTCATGGTGTCGCAAGCTCTGAGGTCTGGGGTTAGATTCTCGGACTACTTTTACTACATTTACGCGGGTCTAGGTGTTCGTAGTACCTTTTTGTTTCTGATTCCATAACACAACTTTAGCTATTTATTTTGGGACATAATTTTACAGAAGAAATATGTGATGTTTACGTGATGTGATCAATGTATTAATTTATATACTAGCTGTCTTCTGCGACTTTGCTCGCGGTTTAACTCTTATCGCGGATACCTAATTATTTTTCTAAATTAAAAGTAGCCTAAGATACTCCTTATAACATTAGCTATCTACCAGTGAAAGTCCCGTCAAAATCGGTCCAGCCATTTCAGAGATTTTCCGGAACAAACAGACAGACAGAGAGACATACAGACAAAATTGTAAAAATTTTTGTTTTATGTACCGTATATATTCTTATACATGTAGTAAAAATCAGTTATTTCAATATTACAATCAGACACTCCAATTTTATTTATATGTATAGATTATTTATTTGAGGTCACTATAACCGAGCGGTTTGGTGATTGGAATTCGAGTCAAGAGGCCCGAGTTCGGTCCCTAGGGCTCGTGCAAAACTTGCTATGCAAATAGCGTTTTGGTCTTGCCGGTTTTTTTTAACAATGAAATCATTTATTATATATCAGATTCTATAAATAATAAATAAATATCTTCACGCAATTCCCAATACAGGGGTAGACAGAGGTCAAGTCTAGACAATTAAGTCCCTTTGACCCACCTTCCACCGAAGATATTTTCGGGACAATGTGACGGGTGGTGAGCCCGTCGCCGCCTTTATGTCCAAGCCAACGATGAAATTCGTACATAAGTTTTTGAAAAACTCATTGGTACTGCCACCTGGAGATCGAACTCGGGTTTCTCGACTCGAAATTCCGACCACCAAACAACTCGGCTATCGTGACTATATCAGATTCGGTTATCGGGATTCGAGGCAAGAGACCCGACTTAGATCCCCAGGTGATAGGCTGGTTTTTTTTCAAACATTTGCACGATCTATATCGTTGGTTTGGACATAAAGACGGCGACAGGCTCACCACCTGTCACGAAGTCTCAGAAAAATTCTTCGCCGAAAGTTTGGTCGAAAGAACCAAATTTCCTAGACCTCTTTCTACCCCTGTATTGGGAAAGGCGCCAAGGTATTTTTTTTTTTAATAATTTATCCATCGATAATGATCTTTTAATCTACCCTTTCATAAAGAGATGTGGTTACGTATTAAAATAAAAAGTATAAAATAAGTTGTTTCTGATTCCATTTTACAAGTTCTTAAGCTGCTTACTTTAGGATCAGAGCAATTAAATTCATTGTTGAACACTAGTACACAATTCACTTTATTTATTTATTAATCAACCGACCCGTTTTGCCTTACGGCATCATCAGGGTATTGACACAGAGTTTATTATATCAGAGTAATGTTTGTGATGTTGTCCCTATCTAAATGTAAATAAATAAATATCTTCACGCAATTCCCAATACAGTGGTAGACAGAGGTCTAGTCTAGACAATTAAGTCCCTTCCACCCACCTTCCACCTATGACATTTTCGGGACAACGTGACAGGTGGTGAGCCCGTCGCCGTGTTTATGTCCAAGCCAACGATGTAATTCGTAAATAAGTTTTTTGAAAAACCCATTGGTACGAGCTTGCCACCTGGGGATCGAACTCGGGTCTTTCGACTCGAAATTCCGACCATCCAGACACTCGGCTATCGTGACTATCTAAGTGTGTATTGATTTATTTATATTTTGTTAACATATAGTAAACCTCCTTTAATTAAGGCGCGTTCCAGTTCTGCATGTGTTAGAGAATGTCTGATAAATAAATATATTCACGTCATTCCCAATACTGGGGTAGACAAAGATCCCGATAATTAAGTCCTTTCGACTCACCTTTCACCGAAGATATTTTCGGGACAACGTGACAGGTGGTGAGCCCGACGCCGTCTTTATGATTCTTTAGGGTTTTTTTTAAATTTCTCTTTAATTTAATAACTAATGTTTTTATAAAGTAATAACCCTATTATATAAAGTCTATAATAAATTTCTTGAATCTGTTAATATGTCGTACATCACGTTCTATTTGCTAAACCTCTGCGTGTATTTGTAGGGACCTCAGCAGAAACGAACTGACCGCCATCAGCCGTCGCACCTTCAAGGGCTTGACTGCGCTGAAGAGTCTCCATCTGGATGGAAACCACCTCAAGTGCATCGACGATAAGGCGCTAGAGCATTTGAAGAGCTTGGAAGTTCTGTAAGTGTTTTAAATATTGATTTTCTTCTTCTTTTTTCAGCTTATATCAAGAGTTCACTGATAAACATGGGATTCCCCAAAAATATGGTGTTAATAACGGTCCTCAGCCACCTGCATTCCACGGATCCCAACAACACATATAAATAAATATCTTCATGCATAGTTCTTAAAGGGGTAATGAACAGATCTTTCGCTTCTATCAAATTGATAGTGTCCAAACTATGGTACACATGTTATTATATTTCATTGATTCTTTCTCAGCCTAGGAAACCTTTGGGTAAATACCAGTTTATGAATAGTTAAAAGAATGCTGTTTGACGTCAGAAATGGGTTAAAGTGTATTAAACTGGCCCAGACAATCTCTACACTGAGAGGAGAGTGATTCCTTCCATCCAATATGTGGATTGGACATACATTTGGATTTATTGTATCAGTATAAAGTAGAGTGCAAGGAAGTCTACGATTTCGAACTTTTATTCATTACTACATTACGTAGGACCAACGTAATAATTGGCTCAATATTTTCATTCTCTTCGTGTATGTTTTATGTACGGAATGAGTTTAAAATGAAAGACACATAAATTTTTAATATTTACAAATTTCTCTTTTGTAAATATTAAAAATTAATGTATCTTTCATAATAATAAGTGAGTTTTTGGACATTGTTTTTTTTTTATAATATCTTTACGCTGAAGTTCATGGTACTGCGATCCTATCCACTGGCCAAGCAAAGTGTGTATGGTAAATCGTCCTTAAGGCAGAGGCCTATGCCCTTAATTAGTCCTGAAAGAGCCATTAAGTATGTAGAAATAGCAACAAAACACTACAACGCAAAAGTGCTATTAAATAACAGCAGGAGTAAAAAAAAGTACTACATCTCAAACTCCTTAATTCACGATAACCGAGTGGGTGGAGATCGAAACTCAAACCCACCTTCCATCGAAGACATTTTATGGGCCAACGTGACAGAAGGTGAGCCCGTCGCCGTCTTTATGTCCAAGCCAACGGTATATCGTACATAAGTTTTTGAAATAACTGGTACGAGTCTGCCACCTGGGGACAGAACTCGGGTCAGTTGACTCGTAATTCCGACCAATCAACCACTCAGCTATCGTAACTGAAAAATTACATTGAATATTTGTTTTTTAATTTATTTAATTGTCTAAACTAGACCTCTGTTTACCCCTGTATTGGGGATTGCGTGAAGATATTTTTCGTTTTATATTTCTATAATACGCTCCTGTACCACAGCATGCGTTTCTCTTCCAGTACACTCAACAACAATAATCTAACGTATCTGTCTCTGGAGCCCGCGTCCGTGGCCCGGCTGCACACGCTGCGTCTCACCGACAACCCACTCGTCTGCGACTGCCGGGTCTCCCGTCTGCTGGCGGCCCTGAGGGCAGCCGTCATCGTGGGCGTCGGCGCCAGGTGTGTTACGAGTATCTTTAGAGGCGAAGGAGGGGGGGAGGAGAGGGCGCGTCTGGCCTGGGTTTCTCACCCGGGAAGCTGACTGACAGCCAGGGAGAAGGGGGGAGTGCAAGTGTAGCCTTGCCGACATGTGGCGATGGCGGAACAGCAGGTTTTAACCCGTTAAAGTTGGTGCGAACCCGACATAACTAGTCCTTACCCTCGCGAGGGCAGGTACACTTTAGGTAAGTAAGCTGTGTTATGTTTGCTTTTACAAGAACCTCATGTCATGTGTGGTGTGCTTTATTCGTTAACGTGGTACATATTAAATTTGGTACAATTTTTAATCAATCTTATACATAGATAGGGATAACATCATATACATTACTCTGATCCCAATGTAAATAGCTTGTAAGCACATGTTTTATAAAACTGAAAACAACGAAGGTACCACAAACACGCAGACTCGAGACAATGTGGAAAAAGCGGTTTTCCACATCGATCCGATCGGGTGTCGAACCCAGGACCACAGAGCTGGCGATACCATGAAAACCGCATTCTACGCCACTCGTCAACGTCCATACCTATGGTTTTTTATATTGATCTAAACATACGATGAGATGCGCAAGCTTAGTACAAATGATATCGATAATGTATGTGATTTTATCTACTATATGTCTTCTTATAACAAAGAAAGGAAATGAAGCAAAGAATGGAGAGAAAAAAAAAATAAGAAGAAGATGCGATTTTATCTATTTATGTGTGTATTTATTTTTACCATATATAATTATCCTTAATTTCCATCCAGGTGTCAAGCTCCAGCAACCTTCAGGGGTGCACTCCTCACAGAGCTCGAAGTGCATGAGCTGGTGTGCAATGGTGAGCCAGAATTTTAGTTTTCTGAGACTTCTCATGTATAATAAATACAGTTTACCACATTTTTCCACCCAATAGCCAAGCAAAAAGTTGGGAGTAACGCTGGCTTCTAAGCTAAAAGCTGCGTTTTCGAATCCTGCTATACGCAAATATTGTATGTGATGAAAATTATTGTTTGTACTTTAATTATATTAGATATACAGACGCACGTTCAAAGACATAACGCGTTGGCTTACAAGTTACCTGTTCACTCTTGACTTTGAAAGCTGTTTTGAACTGCATTTTCAAAGGCATCAAAATATACTACACTAAAGAGACACCAGTTGGATCCACAGATGGTAGGGGCGTACCAATAGGTTTTATAGAAGACTTATGTACTATTTATATCATTGGCTCAGACATAAAAGCACCGTCAGACTCAGCATCTGATAAGTTGTTTCAAAAATTTCTTCGGTGGAAGGTGGGTCGAAAGGACTTAATTGTCTCTGTCTACCACAGTATTAGGTACGACGTGAAGATATATACGTATACTAAACTAACCCAAATTTTTTGTTTATTACTTATGTCCTATGCATAAAATGTAATTTAGTTCTATTTATATAATTTTTCTTTTAAGGGCCAACTACAACAATACAAGGCGAATGCTCTGCGGAGCCACGATGTCCCCCACCCTGCCGATGCACTGCAGAAGGAACCATGGACTGCAGGGAGAAACTACTCTCCGAACTGCCGTCCACCATTCCGCATCGCACAACTGAAATGTTAGTTAAAAGATCAACTGCAGTTTGGTATGAAAGGAATAGTTGCGGTCCTAATATAGAACCCTTGAGCGACGATTCTGAACTTAGCAGTTATTTCTATTAAATAATGAACTGTTGAGATATTTGTTACCTCTGATAAAGCTTCCATGTGAATTTTATTCTGGTCTTCTCTTCCGGCTGGTACATTTCGGGGATTAAAAAGAAGCTAAGCGTGTATTTTATAACTTTAGATATATGACACCCCCTTTATTCCAGTGCGTGTTGTAAGAAGCGACTAGGGGAAAGGCTCTCAATATGTCTTTGGTTAGCGACAGACGGTAGGATAACCATCTCGAGGTAAATCAGTCAGAAAATTAAGAGACTGTCGATGGGCAGCAGCATCCGAGGCACGAGGTGTCTTATACTGCGATCGCCAATACCCCTACTGAATCGTAAACTCTACCTAATGGATGAGGTCTATGACCTCTAGTAGATTTTATCAAGCCTTTATGAATGTATGTATGTATGTATGTAATTGTAGCTACGGTTGTAGTTATGAACTTGTTCTGTATGTATATGTTGAATTTAAACGACCACCGTGGACGAGTAGCGCACACAGGTTTTGAAGGTCGTAAGCTCCGAGGTCCTGGGTTCGAATACCGGAAGTTACAGTCCCTTAACTTTAACGTACCTTTATGTATGTATATATGTAATTGTATATAGCCACGGTTGAAGTGATTTGTATTTATGTCTTACATTTTGACGATCTCCGTGAACGAGTGGCGTACACACAGGTTTCCAAAGTCCAGGGTCCGATTCTTGGACGATTCAGCGTCGTAAACCACTTTGTCTACATTTTCTCGAGTCTGTGTGTTCCTTCGTTGTTTCTGATTCGCAACACAAGTGCTGTAGCTGCATGCTTTGTGATCAGTGCAATGTATGTTATGTTGTCCCTATCTGTATATGTATCTATGTATATAATTTACGTTCCAGACGTCTAGAACAGAACGAGATCACAGAGGTTGGCGCCGGTGCGTTTGTGCCAGTGAAAAGGGTCGCCCGTATCGACCTATCCAATAACAAAATAGTCAAGATAGCCGCCGATGCCTTCAACGGACTCACGCATCTGACTTCGTTGTAAGTACAGTGGTCGAAATTCGACCAATTGATGGACTAGTGGCAACACTTTGAAAATATGCAGTGTGGTTATGTAATTTGATAAGAATAGAGAACCGTTCGAGACTTCAGACTCTCCAAAACCAGGGGGGTTTTGTAAAATTAAATA
The DNA here is from genome assembly GCA_029286605.1 of Sericinus montela. Taxonomy (NCBI): domain Eukaryota; kingdom Metazoa; phylum Arthropoda; class Insecta; order Lepidoptera; family Papilionidae; genus Sericinus; species Sericinus montela. Next base: position 683,245 of record JAGSMR010000119.1, on the reverse strand, counting down.
AAACGGCATAAAATCTGTAAATAAGCGCTTTATTTAAAATATGTTCATTATTAATTGAACATAGATGTTTGAATATCGTTATAGCGACGGATAGATGGCGGGATAACCATCTCTAAAAATATCAGATCAAAATTATCACACCGAAGATTGGCAGCAGTGTCTGAGCGAGTGGTCTGGTACTGCGATCGCCAATCCGCTTGCGAAGCGTGGCGATTACGGAAAATCCTCCCTATGGGAGAAGCCTATGTCCTGCAGTGGACTTTAGCAGGCCGGTATGTATGTATGTATGGTGTTAACAGAAAAATAATAAATAATTATCTTGGTCAGAAGTGGAATGATCTTGGTTTGGTAAGGTAATTCTTTATTGTTGAAAAAAATCAAATCATTTATTCATCGACATAAGAATGTACATTTGTTTTTCGATCGTAATTTTCAATCTACCACCGTTTCGTAATGAGGTTCCTCTAACGGAGAAGGAACAGGCGAAAGTAACTCCGTAATCTCTTCTCAATCTCTTTTTATATCTTCACGCCGTTCCCTATATAGAGGTAGACAGAGGTCTAGATAATAAAGTCCTTTGGACCCACCTTCCACCGAAGACAAGAAGAAGTTTTGGCCAACGATATAAATCGTACATAAATTCTTGAAGAAGTTTTGATTTAAATCCATTGGTACGAGTCCGCCGTCTGGGGATCGAACCCGGGTCTCTCAACTCGAAATGCGATTGAAAAATTTCTTTATCGATGGAGTTTCGTGTGTTTATTCCCCCTTAAAAAATCAAATTATGAAACGATGGTTGATTGAAAATTACAATGAATTAAAGTAGTCTATATTAATTATATCGAGGAATAAATTGACGACCTCCGTGGACTAGTGGCGCGAACATCGCTTTTCAAGGCGTGTCGCCATCTCTAGACCTCGGGTTCGATTCGCGGTCGGTTCTTTGTAGAAAAACCACTTTTTGTACATTTTCTCGGGGTAGCTTCGTTCTTTTCGGATCCCATAACGCAAGTGCTTTCGCATTTTACATTGGGATCGGAGCAATGTATGTGTTAAATAAGTATTTATTTGTTTATAATAAAAAATGACTTGATTTGATTTTATATATAGTATTGTCATACTTAGACGACTAGATGACCTAGTTATGTCATTTCATTGTCCACAGAGTTCTGTACGGAAACAAGATCAAGGATTTGCCTGCTGGCATATTTCACGGACTTACCTCCTTACAGCTTCTGTAAGTAATAATAATAGTAATAATTTATTATTTCGTATTTTATCTAATTTTATTTTATATGCGCATAAACCCAACCAGACAGGAATTAAAAAAAAATATTAAAGCTTGATTTATTTCCTTATGAGTTTTTAACAGTAATTTTATTTTAAATATAAATTTCTTAATAATTTGAAGTTGTTACAGAAACAAAATTATGTTAATATTTACAATACTTGATAACTAAACTGCAATAATCGTAGAGCCTTTCTCCTCGTGGTACGGTACCAAAAACGCTGGCTGCGTTTCCACGTTGAATGGCTAGACTTAACCGTTGAGCGAGTAAAGAACCGGCCCTCTTGTCACCGACGATTACGACCAGTCGCGGATACAATTCCTTTGGAAACTGCATCGCGCGGGGACCCCACGGACCGATCGTCTCCACGGCAAATGGAACAAATATATAGTCTCCTTTCAAAGACTCATATTTACGCCATTTACACGATTCAGCTGCCTCTGATGCCGCCCCGGCCCTCATCGAAGTACCCTTGATATGAGAGGCCGCTAATGTTTCGACGCAAGTAACATCCCACAAGAGCTTTGCCCCTCTCCCAAGGGACTAATTTCTAGCCGTGAAATATACCCAGCACCTTTCTTTCCGTTGGCTTCGTCAGAGGCGACTATGGGAAGGCATTGAAGTATTGGATACCATTGAATACCATTGAACAGATTGGGTTTATCATCTCGAAAGATACTAGGCCAAAATCCAGCAAACCGGTGGGCAGCAGCGTCAAAGGTGCTAGATATCTGGCACTGCGATCTCCAATCCTCTTGTTGACGATTTAGCAAATCCTCCCTACGGGAAAGTCTACCCTGCAGTAATAATAATCATAAATAAATACATAGACAGGGACAACATCACATACATTGCTCTGATCCCAACGTAAGTGGCTTAAGCACGCGTGTTATGGTGTGGAAATAACAAAGGTATCACAATTACCCAGAGCCGAGAAAATTTAGAAAAAGTGTTTTCTACATTGATCAAAACGAGAATCGAACCCAAAACCTCAGAGCGATACCATTAAAATGTTAATGCCACTTGCCACGGAGGTCGTCGAATCATCCATCAGACCTTAGGAAGGAATCGTTACTAGTCTCTTGTAATGTGTAATGTGACCTTAAAATAGTCAATAATCAGACCTCAGCAACCTAGACCCGAGAAAATGCAGAAAAAGTGTTTTCTACATCGACCCGATTGAGAACCGAACCTGGGACCGCAGAGCCGGCGACACCATGAAAACCGACGTATACGTCACTCGTTCACGGAGGTCGTAAATGTGTGGTGGAAAGAATAGCCTTTAAACGGTCGCTCTGCATGCATAAATGTATTAAAATATTAATCTTCTGTCTTTGCAGGCTTCTCAATTCGAACGAGATCTCATGCATCCGGAAAGATACGTTTAGGGATCTGCAGAGTTTGAAATTATTGTGAGTTAATAAATATTTTATTTATTTATATTTTTATATTAATTATTAACTGCGGCATTAAGCTGAGTCGGTCTTTTTGCCCATTGCACCACGACTCATATGACAATGATAAACAACTGTTATTTTTTTCGAGTCATTTTTATGTTTTATTTATAGGTATTGTCTTTAGTTTCGTCTCTAAGTTTGTTAATTTTTGTTTCATTGCTAATTTTTTTTAATTTACTATGGTCACGGTGTGCAATAAATGTTTCGTTCTTTCTTTCTTTAAGTATTTTATTGCAATTTCAAAGTAATTTATATCTATAATTCAGTGTCGTACACAAAATACCATAATGATTTTAGTTTCGCTTGAGGTGACATAGATGGCGCTAAAATATATTCTTTCTTAAGTTATGAACATAATATACCTACACAAATTAAAACATTGTATTATACTAAATTTAAAAATATACTTCGAAGGTGGTTACTAGAAAGTAGTTACTACACTATTGAGGAATTTATATACAACAATAAATATTAATTCTTAAAGGATCGATGCGTGAATAAACATTTTGTATAAGATTAAAAACTTAGATAAGATTCATTAACTTCTTATAATATTAAACTTAAATTTTTATATACAATAATATTTTTATATCTATAAAATAGATAAATAGTTTAATGAGACATAATTATACCACTGTACAATTTTCAAATAATGTAGGGTACATTACTTACGGCATATAAAGAATGATTTACATATTATATATTGTCACCGTAAGAGCGCCCTTTGTTGCTCTTCTGCTATTCATTAAATTAATTTACAATTCATGCAATGTATTCATCGACTTGTTTTCCGTTAAACTATTACGTTTTTACACAAATATATTATCAAATTGTAATTTGCGCCATCTATCGAGGACTTTTGGTATTTCTTTAAATATGGCGCTAATGATTTATTTCTTATTACGATGATCGAGAAATTGTATAATTGTATAAATGAAATTGATTGGATATTGTTATCAACTTCGAATTTACATTACATTGAGTTGTTTAAATAATGTTTTGTTTGAGCTCTAAAGCAATAAACAAAATGCTTATTCTTATTAATGAGGACGTGTATTGACTATGTGTATAAATTAGACACACCTCGACAAGTTGGCAACTACAATTGTAGCGTAGGTCGATGTGACATAAACACAGTTAGTGTAACAGTATAAAACATTAGTTTAACAACGTGTTTGTAACTTGAATTGTTAAAAGGTTTAAAATAAATAAGTGTAAGAACAAATTACTTTCTTCGCCATGGATTCCGGAATTAACAGTACTGCTGTAGCTTTGACACATGGCAACAGCAGAAGGAACAGTATCCTTCAAAAAACGCCCCTGAGACTTCTGCACTGTAATATATTTAATAGTGTTTTTATACAAATGATACATACTACATGTACATTATATACTACATATATATAATGATATATACTACATATAATGTATTAACCAAATCAATTCAGTATTCTCCGATACACCAATGTAAAATAAATTTATCAAACAAATATTTTTATCTTGTATATTATAAAATTGTAAGTCATGTCTGCAGGTTGAAGATATTTGAGTAAAACTAAGTAAAATGGGTTCCTAGGACGTGTCAAATCCCAAATCAAGAATTCGAAACTAATTCTTGTCTATTGGTTTGGTTTGGCCATGTCGAGAGAATGAAGGAAGAACTATTGACGAAAAAAGTATATAAAGCGTGTGTGAATGGAAGTGTAGGAAGGGGAAGATCGAAGAGACGAACGAGAAGAAGAAGGCGGGCGTATCGAGACCAAATCAGGGACGCCCTGAAAAAACGCAAGGTCAAGAGTACCCTAAATCGAAGAGAATGTATGAAGTGAATATTAGATAAAAATTAAATGTGTGTTTTGCTGGTGTGTCTAACATAGGATAGCTTTTATCGCGTATTTTCAAAGCAGGACACTGTCTGCCTATTACTACTGTCGTCATAGACTATATATGCAATACAAGATATCATAGAGTATGTAATACAATTAGGTGACTCATCACCTATGTACTTTCGTGCATCCATCCCTTTCACTCCTAATACAGTCAACAACACTTTTATTCTTACATATGTCTTTTATTTTCAAGATATTATAAATACTGTATACCCACTCTTATGTTTCAGATCGCTCTATGACAACAATATAAGGTCAGTGCCAAATGGCACCTTCGACTCTCTGACCGGGATACAAACTTTGTAAGTAGATCAAAAACTGAAATATATTCTGTGTAATATAATGCATATATCTATATTGAAAAAATAATCTGAAATGAAGTAAATAAATGAATATCTTCACGCCATTCCCAATACAGGAGTAGACAGAGGTCTATACAATTAAATACTTTCGTCCCTCATTCCACCGAAGACATTTTTGTGACAACGTTACAATTGGTGGGCCTGTCGCCGTCTTTATATCCAAGCCAACGACGTAAATCGTTCGAAAATTTTTCGAAAAACCCACTGATACAAGACTGTCACCTGGGAATCGAACACGAGTCTATTGAAGCGTACTCCGGTGACCAAATCACACTGCTTCGTGACTATAAATAATTTGATATGTGTTACATGCTACCGTCACCGCTACGTTTATTCATTAACATTCAACGTACATACGTACTATCGAATCGGTTATAAGAATATAATGTAGTTTAGGTAAATAAGTATAATACATAAATAAATAAGGATATTGTAAAATAATTGGTTATAAATCAATGATAGAATTATATCAGTTGTTATTACGACTATTTCGATTTACATACATACATACATATCATCACGCCTCTTTCCCGTAGGGGTAGGCAGAGACCACTTCTTTCCACTTGCTACGATCCTTACATACTTGTTCCGATTTATTAGTGTCAAAATGAGCGTCAGATGTTTGTAGTTGCGTCATTATCATTTTGTAAGAACCGTACGTTACTCTGCACAATTATGAAGTGTTTCTATAAGTTTTCAAGTGTTTTATTTGCCATACGATCTACGTCTGTAACATGTGATATCACGCAGGCATTTAGGACGTAACCCCTTCACCTGCGACTGTTCACTGCGCTGGTTGGCTGCCTACCTCCGGAAGAATCCCATAGAGACCTCCGGGGCGAAGTGCGACACCCCTAAAAGGTTGAACCGGAAGAGAATCGACGCTTTAAGGGATGAAAACTTCAAATGTAAACGTATGTATGAATTACTTGTGTCTTACGGCTGTGCCTGTACTTTATATATCCTTATGGTTATGATGCCCTAGTACTTCAGTGTTTACTTCGGACAGAGCCAGTAGACTCTCGTCTATTCTCTCTTTGCCAATAACAGCAATGCAGATACTTTATATCTCCATCTTATTATAATACCCTGGTACTTTAATGTTTTCTTCGGTCAGACACAGAAGAAAATTCCTCTGCTTTAGGAGTCGTCTGGGTTTGTAAAAACCACTTTTTGTACATTGTCTCTGATCTCACAACAAAAGTGAATAAAATAAATAAATATCTTCACGCAATCACCACTACAGGGGTAGACAGAGGTCTAGTCTAGACAATTAAGTCCCATCGACCCACCTTCCACCAAATACATTTTCGGAACAACGTGACAGGTGGTGAGCCCGTCGCCGTCTTTATATCCAAGCCAACGATATAATTCGTACATAAGTTTTTGAAAAAACCACTGATACGAGCCTGTTTATTGTACCGTTGGCTTGGATACTAAGGCGGCGATATGCTCACTACCTATCACGATGTGCCAAAGAAACTTCGGTGTGCGTCGAGTGCGTCAACAGGGCTTTCTCTAGGTCTCTGTTAACCTCAGTATTAGAAAAATGGCTCCTTGAAAATTATGAGAAAGAGTCCTTTTGACTAGCGCTTTTAAATATCCTTCTACTTTTATAAACTGTTATGACTTTTTAAAAAGAGGAGAGGCTGATGGAGAAGGTTAAGGATACCTGGAGACTGACGAGCCACCAGGTTATGTAAAATATACTATGGTCACCAAAAATGGGTGACGGGATTTCCTTTGAGAACAGGATTGTGACTGGTCCTTTGACCTTGGGATATTTTACTGATTTCGTACTCGGTAAGAATATTATAGCAGTGCTAAACGACCTTTGTAGACTATTGTCAAACACATTGGTTTTTATGGTGTCGCCAGCTCTGAAGTCACGGGTTCGATTCCCGGATCAATGTAGAAACTCACTTTTTCTACATTGTTGTCTCGGGTCTGGTAGCTTCGTTGTTTCTGATCCCACAAAACAAGTCACGATCAGTTAGAAGTCACGTTAGCCGAGTGGTTGGGTGGTCGGAATTTCGAGTCGTGAGACCCAAGTTCGATCCCCAAATGGCAGGCTCGTACCAATGGGTTTCTCAAAAACCTGTGTACGAATTATATCGTTGGCTTGGACATCAAGACAGCGACGGGCTCACCACCTGTCACGTTGTCCCGAAAATATCTTCGGTGGAAGGTGGGTCGAAGGGACTTAATTGTCTAGACTAGACCACTGTCTACCCCTGTATTGGGAAATGCGTGAAGATAATTATTTATTTATTTTACAAGACAAGTACTTTAGCTACTTATTTTGTAATTCTTATATGTTTATGGGCATGTGTGCGCAGCGGGCGAGGAGGGGGAGGCGGGCGCGGGGGCGTGCGGGGCGGCGGGCGCGTGCCCGGCGGCCTGCGTGTGCGAGTGGGACCCGCGCGGCGTGCGCGTGGCCTGCGCCAGAGCGGGACAGACGGATGTGCCGCGCGACCTGCCCATGGCGACGCACGCGCTGTGAGTTGTGGCCAGTTCATATTCATATATTATTTTTATTATTTAATGAACTTAATAGCTTCTGGTTGCTAATCAGAAGATTTTCTTGTGTATTCTGAGAAGGCATTTGATAATGTGGTAAGGAGAAATCTCTCGGAGTTGTTGACGGGGCGTGGTGTGATGTGAGGACGACCTGTAACCCATGTTTAGCGTTTGAATGGGTATTAAACCGATATAAACCATTGCACTCAAATTTCAAAACCATTCGTTTTACTGTAGGTGGTACCACAGGGCACTCTGCTTAGTCCGTTATTTTTTATTTTATTTATTTTATATATTCTTTATTGTACACCACAAAATAGATGAAAATAAGTACAAAAGAAGTTTTTTGAATGAAGGAAGAGATGGAGCACGTCGAATATGTAAGGGCAAAGCGTTCCACAGGCGGACAGCGGAAACAGTAAAAGATTTATTATAAAAAGGAAGAGGAGTGTAGAGGAGTTCAGAGGGAAAGATTGACAGCGGAGCGAAGAAACCGATCATAGGAAAGGGACGTAAACTCAAACCGATCTTTTAAGTATTGGGGAGAGTATGGATTAAACAGCACGGAGTAGAAAGGATGTGCGTATTCCTGCGAAGGCGGATTGGCAGCCACTTGAGCTTCTTGCGAAATTCAGAAATGTGGTCATATTTGCGAAGCCCAAGTATGTAACGAATACTAAGGTTTTGAATTCGCTCAAGTTTGTTAAGCTGCTCTACAGTTATGTCGAGGTAGCAAATATCACCATAGTCAAGGATGGGCAAAAGTAAAGACTGTGCAAGCACAACTTTAGTAGGCAACGGTAGGAAGTTACGTAGTCTGCGTAAAGAACCCAGTGTTGCTAACATTTTACCACTAACTTCGTTAATTTGTGGAGTCCATGTCAAACAGGAGTCAAATATAACACCCAGATTCTTAAGTTTTTTGCTATAGGGGATATGAGTACCATTGAGAGAAATTTGCGGCATATTAGACCAATCAATTTTACTAATAATTCTTGAATTTCCAACAATTATTGACTGACTTTTCTTGGGATTGATGCATAAACCATAAGATTTGCTCCACTTCAAGATACAAGTCAAGTCAGCATTTATCGACTCAATTGCTGTTGGCAGGTCTTCCAATGAAGATTGTTTATAAATTTGGAGATCGTCTGCATACAAGTGGTAAGAAGAAGATATGTGATTGCTTACTGAATTAATGAAAATAGCAAAAAGGAGCGGAGACAACACGCCACCTTGAGGGACGCCAGCGCCAATACTAGTCCAGGTGGAAAAATATCCTGAACCTGGATACGTTGCCGGCGTCCTACTAGCTAACTACGAAACCAATCAATTGCAGCCGGAGATATGTTAAGAGAGCACAAAATACCTAACAGGATTTCAAAATCAACAGTATTAAACGCATTACTGAAATCACTGTAACTTTTTTACTTACTGACGACATTTCCATTGGCATTATATTATATTTTTATTAAATGTTAATACTGAATTTTAAACATATTGTTATTAGGTAAATTAAATGTGTTTGAGAACATTTTTATTTGCACATTTTAATGTGCTTTACAAAAATATTTAAATGCTGTCTTAGAACTTTCTTAATTTAATAAATTATTTCCGCTAATATCATAAATAATTTTGAAATGTTTTCAGACTAATGCCAGACAATAATCTGCGAATGATCAAATCGGACGGTCTCTTTGGACGACTGCCCGACCTGACAAAATTGGATTTCCGTAACAATGGTGAGTACATTAAGCCATTAAGTGATAATTTTCATACGTGTTCGTAAAATTGAAGCATAGAAAACTGGGGCATCATTTGAGCGTTTAAAATAAATGTTTTTTCATTATGAAAATGAGCATATTAAAAATCAAAATTGTGGTCTAATATTCAAAGTAATAGGTGAATAATCTTTGAATTTAAAATGTTCCAAAAACTATCATTAAATTTTATTTTATTGTTATTAAGAATTCCACAAACCATTTCGTTGCATTTGATTATATTTTCTTGTAGGAACGTGTGTCATTAATCTCTTAATCTCTTTCACCTGCAGGTATAACAGAGATAGAAGATAACGCGTTCGACGGCGCTGCCAACATGCAAGAGCTTTTGCTTGACGGCAATCTGCTCGCTACCGTCACTGATAAAATGTTCTTCGGCTTGCACAGTCTAACTACACTGTAAGTTTGCTTTTTAAAACCAATGCATGTATTTTTAACACCAATAGGAATAACAAAATAAAATAAATATATAAATATCTTCACGCAATTCCCAATACGGGGGTAGACAGAGGTCAAGTCCAGACAATTAAGTCCCTTTGACCCATCTTCCACCGAAGATATTTTCGGGACAACGTGACAGGTGGCCAACGATGAAATACGTACATAAGTTTTTTGAAAAACTCATTGGTACTGCCACCTGGGGATCGAACTCGGGTCTCTCGACTCGAAATTCCGACCACCCAACAACTCGGCTATCGTGACTTAGGAATAACAAAAATTATATATAATGCCTTAAAGTACATTATTATATTTGTTCCTTCTAACCTAATCGTTTAAATATAACTAATGGGGTATATTTAACTTTCAGGGGGACCCACGCAGCTACCGTCTATTGTTGTAAATAATTGACTCTTTAATCTAGAAAAAAATGAATTAGCAAAAATATTTTTTTTTAAATTAAATTTTAAGGATTTTTCTCATATATAACACATCTCTGCCTACCGCTTACATGCCAACTTTAATCATATAGTTTCCTCTTCTGTTTCCAGGTCCCTAGCTGATAATAAAATCAAATGCATCACGCCGGGAGCTTTCGATCATCTGAACATGTTGTCGACGCTGTAAGTATGGTTGCAGTGTATTTATATACTTTTTTGTCTATTTCACAAAGAGTATGTGTAATCTTTGATAATATTGTGTTTTTATTCTTTGTTTATGTTGTATATTTATTCTTGATGTATATTATGCTTAAGCCCCATAGATGTCGCTGTGCTGTAGGTACAACGCGATGTAGAAATCTTTTCTATGTCAATAACTTCTCTGCGCTATTTACTCATAAAATGAATTATGTCATTGTGACTACTGATGTTTCATTATCGAAAGCCTTATCTACGTTCAACCTTGAGTTCCTGAACAAAATTAGATTTTGTTCATTTCTGATACTTAAGATGAATCGGCGTTTGAGTAAAATCAGTTTAAAAAATGTATTCGACTCTAAGGACCATTGAAGTTTACATTCAAATACAGAATTTTGATGAGAATCTCAAAGAATTCATAAAAAATTAATCGACGTTGAATGGTCCTCAAATATCCTTTTATGTTAGATCAAGAAGTTTTAATATTTGTTCTTGGAATTCAAATAATTGAGATCATACATACACATACATACGCCTCTTTCTCGTAGGGGTAGGCAGAGACTACTTTCCACTTGCTACGATCCTTACATATTTGTTGAGCTTCGTCCACTTTCATTATTCCCTTCATACATTTTCTTCGATTTAGAGTACTCTTGATCTGGCCTTACGAGATCATAGGATTGGTTGAGTTGAGTTTGATTTCTTCACGCTTTTCTCAATACTGGGACAATTGAAGTTAAGATTTTTTTGATGCGTACTTTACCTTTTACGTATTGTCACACATTTTCACCAGTTGTGTGGTAATGTTTCCCGATGGTTGAACGGGATTGCTGTTCCCAGCACGCTGTCTGGCAACCCGCTGCACTGCAGCTGCCACGTGGGCTGGCTGGGCGGCTGGCTGCGCGGGCGGCGGCTGGCGCCGGCTGCCAGCTGCGCCTCGCCGCCCGCCCTGCGCGGCGCCAGCCTGCACCGCCTGGAGCTGCCCGACTTCAAGTGCACCCGTGAGTGTTGCCAGCGCGCATCCGCGCTGCTGCGTGGACCGATTGGACCTCTGCATCAGATCATTATTCATATTCAAATTATTACAGTGTACACATGTCCCAGTCATTTACATTTGCGTGTTAAAAGTTAAGAAAAAAAAATATTTTCACGCAATTCCCAATACAGGGGTAGACAGAGGTTTAGCTTAGACAATTAAGTCTCTTCAACCCATCTTCCACCGAAGATAATTTCGGGACAACGTGACAGGTGGTGAGCCCGTCGCCGTCTATATGTCCAAGCCAACGATATAATTCGTACATAAGTTTTTTTTAAAAACCCATTGGCACGAGCCAGCCACGATCTTTTGACTCGAAATTCCGACCACCCAACCATTCGGCTCTTTAAAAAGAAATATCCAGTAATGGCATCTGTTTCAAGTAATCGCCGTACACCAGTGATTCTCTTCCTCTGGTCCCCGCAGCGGAGGACAAGGGCACAATATATATTTGAAAAGAAATCCAGTGATAGCATCCGCTTGAAGCGTCCGCCGCGAGTGTGTAATGTGTCCCCGCAGCGGAGGACCGCGGCTGCCTGCCGGCGGCGGCGTGCCCGGCGGGCTGCGCGTGCGCGGGCACGGTGCTGCGCTGCGCGCGCGCGCGGCTGGCGGCGCTGCCCGCGCGCCTGCCGCGCCACACCACCGAGCTGTGAGTGCTCCGCCTCCGCCTCCGCCACTGGACTATCCGATGTGGGAACGTAGATGTCGCCAAAGTTGAACTACCAATGTGGGAGTACAGATGTCGCCACACGTGTCTTTCAGTTCCGTGAGCCCGTCGCCGCCTTTATGTCCAAGCAAACGATGAAATTCGTACATAAGTTTTTGAAAAACTCATTGGTACTGCCACCTGGGGATCGAACTCGGGTCTCTCGACTCGAAATTCCGACCACCCAACAACTCGGCTATCGTCACTTCATTCTCATTTATAATTATAACAAAAAATTTATTAAGGAAACACTTTATAAAAATAAATACATATAGATAGGGGCAACATCACATACATTGCTCTGGTACCCAAAGTATGCAGGCTTATTATGGAATCGGAAACAACTAAGGTACCATAAAGTGAACAGACTACAGAATATTGAGAAGGTGTTCTCTACATTAACCCGACCGGGAATCGAATCCTCAGAGCCGATGACACCATGAATTGTGTCACGGAGGTCTTAACTTACATCACACAATGTGTCTTACTTATATCTTCGAATGATTTGATTTGATTTGATTTGCAGATATTTAGAGTCCAACGAGATAACGAGCATCGAACCTGAGCAGATCCGGCACCTGACGCAACTGACGCGCCTGGACCTTTCCAACAACAAAATAACAGTTCTCTACAACAACACTTTCGAAGGTCTCACCAAGCTGTCCACCCTCATCGTCAGCTACAATCGGCTGAGATGTGTTCAGGTAACCACATCTAATATATCTTCTCGCCATTCCCGATACAGGGGTAGACAGAGGTCTAGACAATCAAGTCGTTACGTTGACGAAATTCCGACCACCCAACCACTCGGCTATCGTGATTTATTTTAAAAATATACAATAGCTACATTTATTATTGGTCAAATTGAAGTATATAAGTGGGTATAAGATAATAAATAAAACATTAGATACATACATAGATAGGGACAACATCACACACATTGCTCCGATCCCAATGTGCTAAAGCACTTGTGGTATGGGAATCGGACACAACGAAGGCACCACAAACACCCAGACATTTTTCTACATTAATCCGACCTCAAAACCTTAAAAACGGGTGTATACGTCACTCGTCACAAGACAATCTATTTTTTTTTATTTATGTTCAGAAATACAAATTACAAATTAAAATAATTTAATTAACATAATTTTTTCTGTTAATTAAAATAACAATACAATAGGTTTATATGCTAAAGGTCTTTTAGCTAATCGTAGGATATATTTGTTATAACATAATTATGTAATATTATTAATATTAATACTTTAATAATATCGGGATGAAGCTATTGCATTGGGTTTTTCCTGTAAGGATAGTGTATATTGGACAATAAATAAATAAATAAAAATAAATACACTGTGCTATAAAACCAAATGGTTTTGTACAGTGGAGTTCGTCCATACAAATAACATTATGTAGTAGTTTACAGATGCGATGGACTAAATGACTTACAATAATAATAATGAACATGAAATATGAATTCTTAGCGAGGTTAGATTAGGTGCGAATGTTTTTGTCGTTATGACAATGACGAGCACATAAAAAGTAGAAAAAAAAAGAAACAAATGCGTTCGAGTGTCCTACAGAATTATCATTACAACATTATTATCGTTTAAAAAAAGTATCTTCACGCAATTCCCAATACAGGGGTAGACAGAGGTCGAGTCTAGACAATTAAGTCCCTTCGACCCACCTTCCACCGAAGATATTTTCGGGACAACGTGACAGGTGATGGTGAGCCCGTCGCCGTCTTTATGTCCAAGCCAACGATATTCGTACATAAGTTTTTGAAAAACCCATTGGTACGAGCCTACCAACTGGGGATCGAACTCGGGTCTATTGACTCGAAATTCCGACCACCCAACCACTCGGCTATCGTGACACATATCGTGACTATATGGCTATTATTATCATTTATTTCATTAACTAACGATGGAAGGGGTCGATACGACTTAATTGTCTAGATCTCCGTCTACCCCTGTATTGGGAATGACGTGAAGATATTTTTTTGTACACTATTTTATCTTGCATTCTTTTCTTTTTATTAATATAAAATATCTAATTCTGTTAAAACATTTCTTTCAGCGTCTACTCCTGTATTGGGAATAACGTGAAGATATTTTTTTGAACATTATTTTATCTTGCATTCTTTTCTTTTTATTAATATAAAATATCTAACTCTGTTAAAACATTTCTTTCAGCGTCTACTCCTGTATTGGGAATGACGTGAAGATATTTTATTGTATATGATTTTATTTTGCATTCTTTTCTTTTTATTAATATAAAATATCTAACTCTGTTAAAACATTTCTTTCAGCGTCTACTCCTGTATTGGGAGTGACGTGAAGATATTTTATTGTATATGATTTTATTTTGCATTCTTTCCTTTTTATGAATATAAAATTTCTAATTATTTGAATATGTATCAATTGTTTCAGCGCGACGCACTGAAAGGCTTGACGCAGCTCCGTGTATTATCTCTGCACGGGAACAACATCTCTACGCTCCCTGACGGGGTCTTTAGAGACCTGGAGTCCATATCTCATGTGTGAGTGAAACTAATTGTTATTTGTATTATTTATCGAAGTGTAAATAATAAATAAATAAATATCTTCACGCAATTCCCAATACAGGGGTAGACAGAGGTCAAGTCTAGACAACTAAGTCCCTTTGACCCACCTTCCACCGACTCGACTATCGAACAACTCGGCTATCGAAGTGTAATATGTAAAATACTCGGCTATCGTGACTTTTTGTGTTTCTACATTGTACCCAACCGAGAATCGAATTCTCAGAGCAGATGACACCATGTAGTCACGATAGCAGAGTGGTTGGGTGGTCGGAATTTCGAGTCGGGGGACCCGAGTTCGATCCCCAGGTGGCAGGCTCGTACCAATGGGTCTTTCAAAAACTTATGTCCGAATTACATTGTTGGCTTGGACATAAAGGCGGCGACGGGCTCACCACCTGTCACGATGTCCCGAAAATATCTTCAGTGGAAGGTGGGTCGAAGGGAATTGTCTAGACTAAACCTCTGTCTTCCCCTGTATAGGGAATTGCGTGAAGATATTTATTATTTATCGAAGTGTAATATGTATAATACTCGGCTATCGTGACACATATCGTGACTATATGGCTATTATTATCATTTATTTCATTAACTAACGGTGGAAGGGGTCGATACGACTTAATTGTCTAGATCTCCGTCTACCCCTGTATTGGGAATGACGTGAAGATATTTTATTGTATATGATTTTATTTTGCATTCTTTCCTTTTTATGAATATAAAATTTCTAATTATTTGAATATGTATCAATTGTTTCAGCGCGACGCACTGAAAGGCTTGACGCAGCTCCGTGTATTATCTCTGCACGGGAACAACATCTCTACGCTCCTGACGGGGTCTTTAGAGACCTGGAGTCCATATCTCATGTGTGAGTGAAACTAATTGTTATTTGTATTATTTATCGAAGTGTAATATGTATAATACTCGGCTATCGAAGTGTAATATGTATAATACTCGGCTATCGTGACTTTTGTGTTTCTACATTGTACCCAACCGAGAATCGAATTCTCAGAGCAGATGACACCATGTAGTCACGATAGCCGAGTGGTTGGGTGGTCGGAATTTCGAGTCAATAGACCCGAGTTCGATCCCCAGGTGGCAGGCTCGTACCAATGGGTCTTTCAAAAACTTATGTACGAATATCGTTGGCTTGGACATAAAGGCGGCGACGGGCTCACCACCTGTCACGATGTCCCGAAAATATCTTCAGTGGAAGGTGGGTCGAAGGGAATTGTCTAGACTAAACCTCTGTCTTCCCCTGTATAGGGAATTGCGTGAAGATATTTATTTATTTATTTTATTTAATATGTATAAAAATATACATACGTTTCTTGATAGTCATTTAATCCACCACCCTTTCTGAGTTCCTCTAACGGATTATAAACAGGCGTAAGAAACTCCATAGGTATCCTCTTTTTTTTTGTAACTATTTTTTTTACATTGTAATGTATTATACAAATGTTATGTGATATTTTCTATAAATAACTTGGGAGCGGTCACCTCATTCCCAGGAGTTACTGTCATTAATATATTTCATTTATATTGTAATTGAATATAAATGAATATACTAATGAATATACACTTTATTAGTCACGATAGCCGAGTGGTTGGGTGGTCGGAATTTCGAGTCAATAGACCCGAGTTCGATCCCCAGTTGGTAGGCTCGTACCAATGGGTTTTTCAAAAACTTATGTACGAATATCGTTGGCTTGGACATAAAGGCGGCGACGGGCTCACCACCTGTCACGTTGTCCCGAAAATATCTTCGGTGAAAGGTGGGTCGAAGGGACTTAATTGTCTAGACTCGGCATCTGTCTACCCCTGTATTGGGAATTGCGTGAAGATATTTATTTATTTATTTATTTTTATTATAATAACCCTTCCTATAAAGATTTTCTATAATATATGTCTTTAACCTGTTATGAGGCAAGCAAAATTGACTGGGATTTTGTTGTAGAAGCCACGAACAAGTTACTTACTGTACGGAGTCTAGTAAATGGCGTAAAAAGTTTGTTCGTTTCAGATATTTACATTATTATGCACATCAGTAAAAATTATAACAATATTAGGAACATTTTAGTCGTATTTTATTGTGTATAACCCCTCTGAATGAGATGATTGCTCTCATACTGTTTCTAATTATTCATGTTCTATGTTGTAATCTTTTCTCTGTAATCTTTTAAAGTTACAAAAAAGAGGATAAGTTTCTTTCGGCTGTTTCTTCGCCGTCGGAGGAACCTCATTACGAAACTGTGGAAGATTTTATCTTTTCTTTATCTCTATCTATCTATATTGATATCGATGAATGATAATAAAAACTTATAGCTTTGAATCCATTAAATTTGATTTGTCTGTGTCTTCCAGGGCGTTGGGTTCGAATCCTCTGTACTGCGACTGCAACGCCCGCTGGCTGTCCGAATGGGTAAAGAATGCAGGCGAGTACGTGGAGGCCGGTATCGCCAGGTGCGCCGAACCGCCAAGGATGAGAGACAAGCTGGTCTTGAGCACACTTTCCAGCGCCTTCGTATGCACCGGTGAGTATTACTCCACTCCCAATCCTCTCAGCATAGGCACAAATCCTTAGTTTGAGCATAGGTGGCCTTCAAACTGAATTATTTCCTTAGTCGGGCTTCAAGGCCAATGTCAGTTATGGTTAGGCCCTCATACAAACCCTGAAGAAACCTATATGATTGCGTATAAAGCCAATTTCAGATAGACAGATTCCGAGCTTTATTATAAATAGGAGCTCACTTTAAGCCCTTTTAAGAACATAGTCTGGCTTTAGGCTACATTCTGATTATAAGAAGGCTCTAAGCCAAAGTTTAAAGTTAAGGGCTGGCTCCAAGACCAATTCATAACATAGTAGATTTCAAGCTTAATTCTGGTTTTGGCTGTAAGCAGATAAGCTTAATTATGAATATATGCAGACTCTAAGCACAATTCCAAACATACGTACATTTCAAGATGAATTTTAATATTGACCATAAGCACAGTCCAAGCCCATCTCTGAACATATGCAAGCTCTAAGCCTAATTCAGAACACAGGCACATTTCAAGCTTAGTTGTGAATTTATGGAAAATGAACTTATTGGAAAATGGCCTTTAGCCCAATTTTAAAACTACGCTGGCCGAAAGCCCTATTCAGAACATGGGTACATTTCAAGCTTAGTTATGAATTTAAACAGGTGTTAAGTACGATTCCAAACACAGATAGATATCAAAGTACACATAAATTTAAATAAAAATTCGAGCTAATACTTGGAAGGTAAACGGGTTTCCTTGCCCATTTTCTTCCACTTTTAACAGTGGTAGAGCCACGCATCAGCTTTTGTTGTTGCATGAATGGGCCGGCTCGACCGGGGAAGTACCGCGACCTCACAGAATACCGGCGTGAAGTAGAAGTCAAACAAACTTGTGCGTTTCGTCTGCTGAGTGCTGGTAACCGGAGGCCCACACACCTCCCTCCCCCAATTCTGTTGGGGAGGCACTCAAAGGCCGGCAGCGCATCTGCTGTGCCTCCGGTATTGCGGGTGTTCATGGGCGGCGGTGATCACTTACCATCACGTGAGCCACCTGCTCGTTTGCCTCCCTCTTTATGTGACATGACCCCCACCCCGTCCGCAGAGGAGCCGCCCGAGGAGGTGGCGGCGAAGTGCGACCGCTGCCGGCGCGCGCCCTGCCGGCACGGCGGCACGTGCTCCGCCACGCGCGGCGGCTTCGCCTGCGCGTGCGCGCGCGGCTACCACGGCGACACCTGCCAGCACCGCATCGACGCCTGCTACGGCTCGCCCTGCGCGCACGGCGCCTGCCAGCTGCTGGAGGAGGGCCGCTTCCAGTGAGTGCACGCCTGCCAGCTGCTGGAGGAGGGCCGCAGCCAGTGAGTGCACGCCTGCCAGCTGCTGGAGGAGGGCCGCAGCCAGTGAGTGCACGCCTGCCAGCTGCTGGAGGAGGGCCGCAGCCAGTGAGTGCACGCCTGCCAGCTGCTGGAGGAGGGCCGCAGCCAGTGAGTGCACGCCTGCCAGCTGCTGGAGGAGGGCCGCAGCCAGTGAGTGCACGCCTGCCAGCTGCTGGAGGAGGGCCGCAGCCAGTGAGTGCACGCCTGCCAGCTGCTGGAGGAGGGCCGCAGCCAGTGAGTGCACGCCTGCCAGCTGCTGGAGGAGGGCCGCTTCCAGTGAGTGCACGCCTGCCAGCTGCTGGAGGAGGGCCGCTTCCAGTGAGTGCACGCCTGCCAGCTGCTGGAGGAGGGCCGCTTCCAGTGAGTGCACGCCTGCCAGCTGCTGGAGGAGGGCCGCAGCCAGTGAGTGCACGCCTGCCAGCTGCTGGAGGAGGGCCGCAGCCAGTGAGTGCACGCCTGCCAGCTGCTGGAGGAGGGCCGCAGCCAGTGAGTGCACGCCCCGCCCCGCGGCCGCGCCTGCCAGCACCGCATCGACGCCCCTCTGAAGCAAACAAACATTAAGCTTTCTCATGCAAAAGAATAACATGGAATTCATGCAAACTTTTACTTTTCAGATGCACACATTTTTTTTCAAACTCAAATTGAATTATTTTGCACCTTACAAAAATACAACCAGAAATAGCATAAATCTTAACAGCTCAACTCTGAACATATATCATTTAACAACCCCTCCGTGATCGAATTAAAAACAGTTTTCAAGGTATTTTTGAGCTCCATATTTCTGGGTAGGTCAATGTTGAAAACATTTCTTCTACATTATCTCAATTCTTAGTGTTATACTTTGTTATACCTTCGTTGTTTCCGATTCCATACCAAGCGTGCTTTAGCTGCTTACATTGGGATCAGAGAAATGTCTTTGAAGTCCGCTGAAGGTATGGAGTATGCTCCCGTTAAGGGAAAATATTATGTATTGTTTGTTCTCGAGTCGAGTCGTGATGTTTTAATACGTATAAATGTATATATACGGTATATATGTATGATATATAAATGTATATATAGATTTTTATATATGTATATATGTTCCTTCTGCTTCTTCTTAAGAAGATGATGAATCTGATATGTGAATAATAAATATGTGCAGTAAATAAGTAAGTAAGTATATATGTAGCCATTGGTTTAAATTCAATCCGAATTTCAATTCTTCAAAAGATAACTTTTTATTTCTTATAAAACGGACCATACATCTGTGTACTCGAATCTAAAATAGTTTGAGGATCACCTGTCTATGTGTCTCCCTTGCCATCATCAAATAACAAATACACATTTTTATTTTATATTATTTAAATATATACATAGTAATGAAGGCATAGTAGGAACTAATACAGTGATAACCTCACTATTTGTATAAATAGGCTTCTGTGGAAAGGTGGGTCGGGATGGACTGTCTAGACCAGAATATGGACATATTCTGGTCTAGACAGTCCATCCGTCCAGTCCAGTCCACTGTCTTTCTTAGTATTGATAGAATATAAAAAAAAAACACATTATATTTATTAAAAAAGTCACGATAGCCGAGTGGTTGAGTGGTTGGAATTTCGAGTCGAGAGACCCGAGTTCGATCCCCAGGTGACAGGCTCGTACCAATGGGTTTTTCAAAACTTATGTACGAATTATATCGTTGGCTTGGACATAACGACGGCGACGGGCTCACCACCTGTCACGTTGTCCCGAAAATATCTTCGGTGGAAGGTGAGTCGAAGGGACTTAATTGTCTAGACTCGACCTCTGTCTACCCCTGTATTGGGAATTGCGTGAAGATATTTATTTATTTATATTTATTATATTTTAAAAATGATGAAACCCTTGAAACAAATGATGGTAGGGTTTTTATCCATGGAAAATTCATCATTTGATTAAGTTAGGCACTTTATTATGTTGATATATATAGATTAGGGAATAAAAAGTTAAAAAGTAAAAGTGGAAATAAAAATATTAGTTTACAACGCCATCTGTTGAAGTATCAAGAAACGAATTTCGTAGACATAAAACATTCATGATAATTATATTATTTTGTGTCAACATTAATACTTTATTTTTTTTTTTTTTTTAGATTATAATTCAGATAATAGCTTCCAAATTAAAGTAATACAAATTAAACTACCATAAAAGCTGTATAATTTAAGTTTCAAAGATTGAAACTAGATGTCGCTCTGCTGAAATACATCGCGGTATGGGTTAACCATTTACTAAGGCGTAACTATTTCTTTAGTAGATTACATTATTAAACAGCGACCTATACAGGTCCTGGGTTCGATTCCTATGATTTTTGAAATGGTAAGTCACGATTTCGTGAAAATACCATTATTTAAATAATTTGTGAGAGTTAGTTTTCTTTATTAGAGAAAGATGTAGGTTATAGCATAATGAGTCCAAAACTAAGATTTATAGTAAAAAAATCTGTTAGCCATTGTCAAGGTTGGAGTTGAAACCACTGGATCGGATTTTAGTTATGACTAGCTGCTCCCCGCGGCTTTGCCCGCAGTTAAACACTTACGCAGGACCCTAATTATGTATCTAAAATAAAAGTAGTCTAAAATAAATGTTACTCCTTATAACATTAGCTGCCAGTGAAAGTCCTGTTTAAATTGGACCTAGTCCTGTTAAAAACATTTATTTCAATATTACATACAGACACTCCAATTTTATTTATATGTATAGATTTCACGGTTTAATATTTTATTCTCCAAATTAAAAACTGGTGCAAGAGAAGAATTACTAAAATCCGTTCAGTGGCACAAAATCATCTCTTTCGTACGTATGACACGTACGTACGTTTGGTACGTACTTACAACAGAAAGTTCAACTTGGTACTGGGAAGGGCGTGAAGATATTTATTATTAAACGTTAAAAGAAAATAAATTGTGGAATTAATACTTCTAACAGGTTTAAGAAATTTATGAAAGAAAAACTTGATAGGACGGGTTATTACAATATAAATGGACATATTAATGACAGTAACCCCTGGGAATGAGGCGATCGCTCCCAAGCTATTTCTAGAAAATATCACATCTTAATTTGTATGATATTAAAAAAAAGAATGTGTAAAAAAAACAGGATACCTTCGGATTTTCTTTCGTCTGTTTTTAAAGTGTTTGCAAATTTTAAATTATTACATTAATAATTGTATCTTAAAATTATTATATTATGTATTAAACGTTAAATGAATTATTTCATATGGTTTCACCTAGTCTTTCTCCAGTTCTTTTTTTTTTATAGAAAAGGGAGGCAAACGAGCAAGTGGCTCACGTGATGGCAATTGATTACCGCCGCCCATGAACACACGCAATACCAGAGGCTTAACAGGTACGTTGCCTCCCTTAGTGTCCCCACACCCAGAATTGGGGGCGGGGTGTGTGGGCCTCCGGTTACCTGCACTCACCAGACGAAACGCAGAAGTTAATTAGACTTCACGCCGGTATTATGTGAGCTTTAAGTTTTTTTAATTTTTATTCTGTGAGAACTAAGCCTCTGCATTCCGCAGCTGCGCCTGCCTGCCGGGCTACACGGGCGTGCGCTGCGAGGTCAACATAGACGACTGCTTGGAGAACCGCTGCCAGAACAACGCCACTTGCGTCGATCACCTGGAGGGCTACACCTGCAAATGTGCACCTGGCTTCATGGGTGAGTGTGCATCTGCTGGTATACATCGACGAACATACACTAACTCCGTGGACGAGCGGCGTGCACGTGCATTTCGAGGTGTAGGTAGTTCCGGGGTTCGATTTCCGCTCGGGTCAATGTTGATAACACTTTTTCCAATTTCGGGTTTGGGTGTTTGTGGTAGCTCCGTTGTTTCTGATTCCATGACACAAGATCTTGAGCAATGCATTTGGTGTTGTCCCTATCCATGAATGGATTTATTAAATTATTGAGAAATATATAAATCAAGTGACTCGGCTGGGAGACGAACCCGCGAACTCTGACGTACCGTGATAAAACTAACTTCCAGGCCACCGTGTTAGTTGTTTTTTTTTTAGATTATAATTCAGATAATAGCTTCCAAATTAAAGTAATACAAATTAAACTACCATAAAAGCTGTATAATTTAAGTTTCAAAGATTGAAACTAGATGTCGCTCTGCTGAAATACATCGCGGTATGGGTTAACCATTTACTAAGGCTTAACTATTTCTTTAGTAGATTATATTATTAAACAGCGACCTATACAGGTCCTGGGTTCGATTCCTATGATTTTTGAAATGGTAAGTCACGATTTCGTGAAAATACCATTATATAAATAATTTGTGAGAGTTAGAGATGTAGATTATAGTATATTGAGTCCAAAACTAAGATTTATAGTAAAAAAATCTGTTAGCCATTGTCAAGGTTGGAGTTGAAACCACTGGATCGGATTTTAGTTATGACTAGCTGCTCCCCGCGGCTTTGCCCGCAGTTAAACACTTACGCAGGACCCTAATTATGTATCTAAAATAAAAGTAGTCTAAAATAAATGTTACTCCTTATAACATTAGCTGCCAGTGAAAGTCCTGTTTAAATTGGACCTAGTCCTGTTAAAAACATTTATTTCAATATTACATACAGACACTCCAATTTTATTTATATGTATAGATTTCACGGTTTAATATTTTATTCTCCAAATTAAAAACTGGTGCAAGAGAAGAATTACTAAAATCCGTTCAGTGGCACAAAATCATCTCTTTCGTACGTATGACACGTACGAAAGAGACTTACAACAGAAAGTTCAAGTTGGTACTGGGAAGGGCGTGAAGATATTTATATTTATTATTAAACGTTAAATGAATTATTTCATATGGTTTCACCTAGTCTTTCTCCAGTTCTTTTTTTTATAGAAAATGGAGGCAAACGAGCAAGTGGCTCACGTGATGGCAAGTGATTACCGCCGCCCATGAACACACGCAATACCAGAGGCATAGCAGATGCGTTGCCTCCCTTAGTGTCCCCACACCCAGAATTGGGGGCGGGGTGTGTGGGCCACCGTTTACCTGCATTTACTAAACGAAACGCAGAAGTTTGTTAGACTTCACGCCGGTATTCTGTGAGCTTTAATTTTTTTATTCTGTGAGAACTAAGCCTCTGCATTCTGCAGCTGCCCCGGGGGTACTCCGGGCAGAATTGCACCTTGAACGCGGACGACTGCATGAACCATATGTGCCAGGTACAGACCCATTTTTTTCCTTATTAGTTTCCGCAAAGAACGTGATTCGTATGTCACAAGTGTGTCGTTTTTTCATATAATAATGTGAAAGATCAAGTTCGTTTAAGGAGTTACCAAATGTCTAAATCTTCAGGCTTCAACTCTCAATGTCTATAAAGAATCTAATAAAGTAAATAATAAAGTAGTTCTATCTTAAGGTTATACCGGCTGATCCGCGCATCTTCGTGCGTGTTATAGTAATATTATAGACAAATTACATAAAATCTTCATAAATTGTATCGTATGTGTTATTTTAATGTGTCTCAGCTAATATTACTGTAAAGTTTAATTAAAATCCTTTCAGTAGTTTTTGAATGAAGAGAGTATCGAACATAAATCTAGCCATAAATATTTTGACAGGTCTGTTAGCTTGTTTTACATAATTCCCAAGAGAGTCACGATTGCCGAGTGGTTGGGTGGTCGGAATATCGAGTCAAGAGACCCAAGTTCGATCCCTAGGTGGCAGGTTCGTACCAATGGGTATTTCGGGCTATATAAAATATCTTCGGTGAAAAGTGGATCAAAGGTACTTAATTGTCTAGACTAGACCTCTGTCTACCGTTGATTTTTTACCGTTGATTGGGAATTGCGTGAAGACTCGAACTCTGATCACCCAACCTATTGGTAATGTATTTATACATGTCACTGCATCTCTTTCTCTCTGTATTTAGGGGAATTCTGCGAGAGGAAGATACCGTACTGCACTGCAGAATTCAACCCTTGCGCGAACGGCGCCACCTGCGTGGACCACCACAGCCATTATTCCTGCAGCTGCCCCCGGGGGTACTCCGGGCAGAATTGCACCTTGAACGCGGACGACTGCATGAACCATATGTGCCAGGTACAGACCCATTTTTTTCCTTATTAGTTTCCGCAAAGAACGTGATTCGTATGTCACAAGTGTATCGTTTTTTCATATAATAATGTGAAAGATCAAGTTCGTTTAAGGAGTCACCAAATGTCTAAATCTTCAGGCTTCAACTCTCCATGTCTATAAAGAATCTAATAAAGTAAATAATAAAGTAGTTCTATCTTAAGGTTATACCGGCTGATCCGCGCATCTTCGTGCGTGTTATAGTAATATTATAGACAAATTACATAAAATCTTCATAAATTGTATCGTATGTGTTATTTTAATGTGTCTCAGCTAATATTACTGTAAAGTTTAATTAAAATCCTTTCAGTAGTTTTTGAATGAAGAGAGTATCGAACATAAATCTAGCCATAAATATTTTGACAGGTCTGTTAGCTTGTTTTACATAATTCCCAAGTGAGTCACGATTGCCGAGTGGTTGGGTGGTCGGAATATCGAGTCAAGAGACCCGAGTTCGATCCCTAGGTGGCAGGTTCGTACCAATGGGTATTTCGGGTTAACCACCTGTCACGTTGTAAAATATCTTCGGTGAAAAGTGGGTCAAAGGTACTTAATTGTCTAGACTAGACCTCCGTCTACTCCTGTATTGGTAATTGCAGGAAGATATTTATTTGTTTATTTTTATATATTATAATGTTTAATACTAAAAAGTTTAATAAATTTTTTTAAATACGATTTTAGTACACTTTAAAAAGGTGTATACGTATTTATGCGTATGTATATGCGTTTCTGTTTTCGTCTAGGTATGTTTCTTAAATAATAAATACTTCAAATGTGTATAAATGTTTATTTGAAATCATCAGACAAAATTAAACCGGTGTGTAGGCGCAGTTATAATATAAAAAAGTAAAATATACACAAACAAGACGAGGGTAATTTATTAGATTAAGTGTGGGTACTTTCGTATTTATTATTATATAAAAAGTAATGAGAAAAATGTGAAAAAGTGTGAAGGTACCCTTTAAATGTAAATAGTAAAACCTATGTGGATTGTAAATGTAACATGTAAAAATTTATACACAACATTAAAATAAGAGCTTACTGTACCGTGCCAAGACAAACAACTTCTGTTTAATGGCACTAAGTAATTACATTGTAAATTAATTTTGGGAAATAAAGAGTAAAAATATAAACATCATCCATATGAATTCAGATGTTTCAGTCGTCAAAGCGTAACTAACTACCTTGCTTTCGCATCTAAAATATTAGTTACTATTATGAAATTCTCGCTGGATTATATACAGGGAATATAAATCCTAAAGAAAAGAAAAGGGACCAGATATGAAGGTCGCGAAAAAACATTAACAGCCATAAGTGAAAGTTGATTTTTGCAAAGTTTCAATTGTCTATCATCAACCTCGGCCGTCCCATTCTGTATCGCGCGTCTGTCTCCCGGGCGCAGAACGGCGCGACGTGCGTGGACGGGCTGGACGAGTACCGGTGCGCGTGCGCGGCGGGCTACGCGGGCCGCTACTGCGAGGCCGCGCCCCACGCCGCGCTCGGCACCTCGCCGTGCGCGCACCACGACTGCGTGCACGGCGTGTGCTACCTGCCCGCGCTCGCGCTGCAGGTGCGTGCCAGTGTTGCCAGCGCTGCCAGCGCCGCACGCCGCGCTCGGCACCTCGCCGTGCGCGCACCACGACTGCGTGCACGGCGTGTGCTACCTGCCCGCGCTCGCGCTGCAGGTGCGTGCCAGTGTTGCCAGCGCTGCCAGCGCTGCCAGCGCTGCCAGCGCCGCACGCCGCGCTCGGCACCTCGCCGTGCGCGCACCACGACTGCGTGCACGGCGTGTGCTACCTGCCCGCGCTCGCGCTGCAGGTGCGTGCCAGTGTTGCCAGCGCTGCCAGCGCCGCACGCCGCGCTCGGCACCTCGCCGTGCGCGCACATTATGCCGTGCGCCCTGCAGTCTGCGTCATGCGCCACGCGCCACGCGTTGTACCTCATTTAGTGTACAACACTATGAGAGCTAACGCAGTTATGAGATTCAGATTGTTAAGATTTTTCATATAACGTGTTCACTAACTCCACCTACAGCTGCCTAATTGAAACCCAGTTACTTGTTGCCAGGACGACATTATGATGGAGCGGCCGTTGCTGGGCGCGAGCAACGATTACTTGTGCAAGTGCGCGCCAGGATATTCTGGTATGTATCGCTCTGATAATAGCATTAATTTTACTCTGCATGCATAGGGCCTAAAAAACAACTGTGCTAGTTCAGCTCGTAAGTGACGAATTGCTGAATTGTCGACTCTTGGCAATCAGATCCCCCTGCAACTTGGACTTGGACTTCTTTTTTTATAGAAAAGGGAGGCAAACATGCAGGTGGCTCACGTGATGGTAAGTGATTACCGCCGCCCATGAACACCCGCAATACCAGAGGCATAGCAGATGCGTTGCCTCCCTTAGTGTGCCCCCCTCCCCCAGAATTGGGGGAATGGGGTGTGTGGGCCACCGGTTACCTGCACTCACCAGACGAAACGCACAAGTTTGTTAGACTTCCACTTCACACCGGTATTCTGTGAGGTCGTGGTACTTCGCCGGTCGAGCCGGCCCATTCATGCATCAACAAAAGCTGATGCGTGGCTCTACCACTGTTATAGACGCTACTGCCCGTGCCAGTCCATTTTTTGTTTTATCCTGCCGTTTTTATCCATGGTTATCCTGCAAACTGTCAGTATACATTTTCAAGTCTTTACCCTTAGTTGCCTCTTGCAATACCCACTTGAAGAAAAATCATAAAATAAGTGTGCATTATAAACATAAATAAATATCTTCACGCAATTCCCAAAACAGGGACAGAGGTAGACAGAGGTCTAGTCTAGATAATTAAGTCCCTTCGACCCACCTTCCACCGAAGATATTTTCGAAACAACGTGGCAGATTGGACTCGTCGCCTCGTGCATTCGGTACTCGTATATGGGTGCAATCGTAAGAACTTCGAAAGCGTGATGTAGGATGTCGATGTGTTACCTGAATCCGCCACAAGCGTGCTTCCAATGTGGATATATAGATGTCGCCACAGGGATAATGATAAAAAAATATAATACTGATGTCATATTTAGGTGCAAACATTATTGTGAGTACTGTTAATGTGTACAGGCCGCCTGTGCGAGTACCTCACCTCACTCACCTTCAACTACAACGACTCACTGGTGGAGCTGGAACCGCTCCGCACTTCGCCGCAAGCCAACGTCACCCTGGGTGAGTGACAAAAAAAAACTTTTTTATTTAAAGGTTACATAGAGGTCTAGAAAATTGAGTTCTTTTTCTTTGTCTATTTTGGACAACGTGACAAGCGGTGAACTAATCGCTGTCTTGTCAAAAACTTGAAATTTACTAAGATTATTGTGATTGAAGCGAAAATTTTATTCATCGTTTCATTGTTATGTACTACTACACTATATGGGTCGGGAGCGAATTAGAATTAGAATTTTTGAAATTCGCGCGGAGCAAATCAAATCAATCATTTACTTACTTACTTACTTACCTTCACGCACAGTCCCTTACGAGGTAAATTAAATAATAAATCATTTATTCATCGAAATAATAATATAAATACCTTTATCTAGAGCCATATTTTATTTTATCACCGTTTCATAATGAGGTCCTTCGAAAGGAAAAGAAACGGGCGAAAGAAACTGAATAGAGATCCTCTTTTTAGTCGATTTTTGTTTTATTATTACATAATAACTAGCTGCCCCACGCGGCTTTGCTCGCAGTTTATCACTTAACGCGGAACCCTAATTATTTTTCTAAAATAAAAGTAGCCGGTGTTACCTTGTAACATTAACTATCTGTCAGTGAAAGTCCTGTTAAAATCGGTC
Source organism: Sericinus montela (assembly GCA_029286605.1). Taxonomy (NCBI): domain Eukaryota; kingdom Metazoa; phylum Arthropoda; class Insecta; order Lepidoptera; family Papilionidae; genus Sericinus; species Sericinus montela. Next base: position 654,738 of record JAGSMR010000119.1, on the reverse strand, counting down.
CAGCCGTTTCAGAGTAACCGGAACAAACAGACAGACAGACAAAAATTTTAAAAAAATGTTATTTTGTTGTACGTACCGTACATATTCATATACATGTAGTAAAAATCGGTAATTACAGTATGAGAAACATACAATCCAATTTTATTTATATGTATAAGATATGGCTAAGATATGTATGTGAAAATAAATAGCTAGTTAAAAAAATATCTTCACGCAATTCCCAATACAGGGGTAGACAGAGATCTAAACTAGACAATTTACTCTCTTGGACCCACCTTCCACCGAAGATATTTTCGGGACAACGTGACAGGTGGTGAGCCCATCGCCGTCTTTATGTCCAAGCTAACGATATAATTCGTACATAGGCTTTTAGAAAAACCCATTGGTACGAGCCTGCCACCTGAGGATCGAACTCTGACGCGAAATTCCGTGACGGCTGAAATAATTACTTACGAACTATGTTATTGGCTTGAAAATAAAGACAACAGCAGACTCACCACCTGTCACGTTGTCCCAAAAAAAGTCTGCCGTGAACGGTGGGTCGAAAGGGCAGAGCTGTCATCTCTGTCTACCCCCGGTATCGGGTGTAGCGTATATTTTTTATACATCGAAGGAGAAAGTTCGGCTTTGACCCCGATACCATTCCCGCAGTGTTCAGCACCACGCAGCACCACGGCGTGCTGATGTACTTCGGGGACAACGAGCATCTCGCCGCCGAGCTCTTCAACGGCAGGATCCGCATCAGCTACGACGTTGGCAATCATCCCACTTCCACTATGTACAGGTGCGTGCCATCGCAACTGCCTATTGAAGAAGGAAGTAAGAAAGAAAGAAAGAGAGAGAGGAAGAGAGAGAAAGCGAAAGAGAGTGAGAGAGAGAAAGAGAGAGCGAAAGAGAGAGAGAAAGAAATTCTATTTATTTGACATCACAATAAAAAGATATGTTAACAAAAATAATATTTGTTATACATATGAAGTGCTGCAACATGAAAGAAGTAAACTGCAGGACATAGCCGACTCCAGTGAGTTTGTCATAATCGCCACGCTTGAGAAGCTGATTGGCGATCGCTGTACCAGATCCTGCATTTTACACGTCGCTGCCCCGCACCGTTCTGCTGATTTATTGTCTTCGATCGAGATGGTTATTCCGTCTATCTGTAGCCAATTGTATTTCCAAGGCTTTTCCCTTAGTCACCTCTTACGACACCCACGGGAAGAGAGGAGGTGGTGCTATTCTTACACCGATTCCACTTAGCGCAAGTACATACTGGAGCATCATGGGGCACGTTCCACTGCTTTAATCTTTCTCAAATATTTGTGACTCCATCCATCAGTGGACAGCCACAGAATACCATATTAGCTTAATCTTAGAAGTCACGGTAGCCGAGTGATTAGGAGGTCGGAATTCGAATCAAGGAACCCGAGTTAGATTCCCATGTGGCAGGCTCGTACCAATGTGTTATTACAGAAACTTATGTACATTCGTACATAAGTTTCTGAAGAAACCCATTGGTACGAATTATATCGTTGGCTTGGACATTAAGAAATCGACGAAGTCAGCACCTGTCACGTTTTCCCAAAAATGTCTTCGGTGGAAGGTGGATCGAAAAGTCTTAATTGTCGAGACCTCTGTCTACCTCTGTATTGAGAATGGCGTGAAGATATTTTCTGTTTACCACTAATTATATTGATTATATCAAACCGTTGCAGTTTCGAGATGGTGTCCGATGGTGCTTACCACAAGGCCGAACTGCTAGCCGTTAAGAAAAACTTCACCCTTCGCGTCGACGATGGACCCGCCCGATCAATAATCAACGAAGGTAAAGATACTAAAGAACTAATTATGACTTCAGCTTGTCACCTTGGCCGGCCGAAAGCGAAACGAAGAGATTCGCGATATGGTAGGTTTGAAAGACGACCTTATCACTAAAATAGATAAGGTGCGATTGTTTAGGCACGTTGATCAAAGGACCGAAGACCGAATGGTGAAGAAATAATTAAAAGGTGTCGAGGTTAGCCGAGACAAACTCTCGAAGACCATGTGAGCAAACTGCTCGAAGCGGGGAGGGTCAAGAGTACTCGGATACCTAGACGTGCATGTATAAAGAAAATGATGAATCTGAAAGAAGCGAAAGAGGTATGTAACGATCGTGACACTTGGCGATCTGTTCTCTCTGGCTACTCCTTCAGTGACTGTGCGTGAAGAGAAAAAAAATATCTTGCCACTGAACCTCTTCTTCACCATCATCATCTTCTTCTTCCTCATAACAGCCTTTTAAAAGTCTACTGCTGAACACAGGCCTAAAGAATGCTACATAAAACCGTCCTGTGCCTTCTGCATCCATCGACTCTTCACAACTTGAATAGGTCTTCACTCCATCTAAATTCTCTTAATCTTCTATTTCTTTGCTTCTCTTACAATTTATAATTGTACAATTAGTCACAAAGTCACTGCCTAAGTATAGCCCTCGCCTAAAAGAATAGAAATGGAAAAATAAAGATGTAGGAATACGATTGGGAGCATCGATTTGTCAACCACATCGATGTCCTTGTGGCAGCGACGTCGACGAGTTTGGCCTCCACGGACTTTCATGTCAAAATAGTGCCGGCAGACTGTCTCGTCACGGTTCCTTGAAGGAAATCATCCGAAAGGCTCTTGTTGCCATAAATATTCCGTCGGTTTTAGAGCCTTGTGGAATATTTAGGGAGGATGGTAAAAGACCCGACGGCTTGACTTTAGCCCCTTGGGAAAGAGGCAAAGCTCTTGTGTGGGACGCAACTTGCGTCGATACATTAGCGGCCACTCATATCAAGGGTACTTCGATAAGGGCCGGGGCGGCTTCAGAGACAGCTGAATCGGGTAAATGGCGGAAATATGAGTCTTTGAAAGGAGACTATATATTTGTTCCATTTGCCGTAGAGACAATCGGTCCGTGGGGTCCCCGCGCGATGCAGTTTCTAAAGGAATTGTATCCGCGACTTATCGTTGCCGCTGGTGACAAGAGGGCTGGTTCTTTTCTCGCTCAACGGTTAAGTCTAGCCATTCAACGTGGAAATGCAGCCAGCGTTCTTGGTACCATGCCACGAGGGGTGGGGCTCTACGATTATAATAGTTTTTAGTTAATAAGTATTGTTAATATTAACATATTTTTTTTGTAAATAAAGTATTACAATATAAAAAATGGAAAAAACATTTTCCAAAGCCCAAGGTCGCTACCACATATCCGGCACGAAGGACCAACTATTACCAAGAGTAAATTCTACAGCTTTAAATTTTCATAAGAAAGAAACAAAACACGAAAGCGTTTTGGTAAAATGTGACGCAGTAACACGAAATAGTAGATTCCCGAAAGTGATCTGAAGTGAATGGAATACTAATGGTTCAATAATATGCTGACCGGGCGTGTTATTCGGACTTGCTGCAACACTGTGGCTTAACCACCTGCAGCAGTCGACTTTCACATCATGATATAATCTATCTTCTGGACAGTTGTCTTACACTGTATTTTGCTAGGTGTGGCTTTTCCAGAGATTGCCTTTCGCGAACCTTGAACTCCAACGGTTGTGAGGTCATGACATTTCATTTTGCTAATCCTCAAGCCGTGTCAATTATTTCAATTCTTTGTTGCTAGCTTATGTTGTTATTGTTATAAATTAATATATTAATATTAAATGCCTTTATTATATCAAAATCTATTTCAAATAATCTTTTACAGGTAGCAAGGAATATCTTAGACTGGAAAGGCCCATGTTCCTGGGCGGAGTGCCGGAGGACGTGGCCAAAGACGCATTCAGCAAGTGGCATCTACGAAATATTACTAGTTTCAAAGGTAACTGAGCTAATTAGTGAAATAGACACTCCTCTCTCTCTCTCTCTCTGTATATTTTAGTCTAATTCTGAGACATTTCTTACTTCTTGATTATGATACCTCTCAGAATTAGACTTGATTGACAATCTAAGTCAAAGTAAAGATATTTTATGTTTGTCTAAAAGTAATAAAGGGGGTCTTAAATAAGAACCTTGAGGTAATAAATCAATATTTAGACATATGTAATCCCTGAGGACTAATAAAACAGATTAAAGCCCGTTTTACCTGTCAAGTTGTCCCAAAAATATCTTCGGTGGAAGGTGGGTCGAAAGGTCTTAATTATCTAGATCTCTGACTATCCCTGTACTGGGAATGGCGTGAGGATAAAGCCCGTTTTAGAAAAAAAAATTATAAATAATACGTGCTATCACGTTTTAATAGTACTATTTGAGGAACATGTAAGTGTTGTTCTGTCACAAACTACTCCTAATGAGGGCCCGCATTCAAAGCCCGAGAGGCGACATCTGTACCCTTGATTAATTGAAACTATTTTATGGGTTTCAGTAGCCACTTATTTGGTATCTGTTGGACTTTTTTTGATAGTTTTTTTTCTTAATCCTGCTTAATCTCTTGTGACAGGGTGTCTGAAAGAGGCGTGGATCAACCACAAGCGCGTGGACTTCGTGAACGCGGCGCGCTCGGTGCGCACCTCCGCGGGCTGCGGGGGGGAGGAGCCGCCGCCCGCGCCGCCCGGACACGCGCTGCAGGAGGACGGCGCGCACCGCCCGGTCAGTGCGCGGCGGGGGATGGGGGGGGATAGAGAGAGAGAGAGAGAGAGAGATAGTGTGTGAGGGAGTGCGCCGCCCGGACGCGCTGCAGGAGGATGGCGCGCACCGCCCGGTCAGTGCGCGCGGCGGGGATGGGGGATAGAGAGAGAGATATTGTGTGAGAGAGTGCGCCGCCCGGACGCGCTGCAGGAGGACAGCGCACCGCCCGGCCAGTGCGCGGCGGGGATGGGGGGATAGAGAGAGAGAGAGAGATGGTGTGTGAGAGGTGCGCCGCCCGGACACGCGCGCTGCAGGAGGACAGCGCGCACCGCCCGGTCGGTGCGCGGCGGGGGGATGGGGGATAGAGAGAGAGAGAGAGAGAGATAGTGTGAGGGAGTGCGCCGCCCGGACACGCGCTGCAGGAGGACGGCGCACCGCCCGGTCAGTGCGCGGCGGGGGGATGGGGGGGGATAGAGAGAGAGAGAGAGAGAGAGATATTGTGTGAGAGGTGCGCCGCCCGGACACGCGCTGCAGGAGGACAGCGCGCACCGCCCGGTCAGTGCGCGGCGGGGGGATGGGGGGGGATAGAGAGAGAGAGAGAGATAGTGTGTGAGGGAGTGCGCCGCCCGGACACGCGCTGCAGGAGGACGGCGCGCACCGCCAGTCGGTGCGCGGCGGGGATGGGGGGATAGAGAGAGAGAGAGAGATAGTGTGTGAGGGAGTGCGCCGCCCGGACACGCGCTGCAGGAGGACGGCGCGCGCACCGCCCAGTCAGTGCGCGGCAGGGGATGGGGGATGGGGAGAGAGAGAGATAGTGTGTGAGGGAGTGCGCCGCCCGGACACGCGCTGCAGGAGGACGGCGCGCACCGCCCGGTCAGTGCGCGGCGGGGGATGGGGGGATAGAGAGAGAGAGAGAGAGATAGTGTGTGAGGGGTGCGCCGCCCGGACACGCGCTGCAGAGGACGGCGCGCACCGCCCGGTCAGTGCGCGGCGGGGATGGGGGACAGAGAGAGAGATAGTGTGTGAGAGGTGCGCCGCCCGGACACGCGCTGCAGGAGGACGGCGCGCACCGCCCGGTCGGTGCGCGGCGGGGATGGGGAGAGAGAGAGATATAGTGTGTGAGGGGTGCGCCGCCCGGACACGCTGCAGGAGGACAGCGCGCACCGCCCGGTCGGTGCGCGGCGGGGATGGGGAGAGAGAGATAGTGTGTGAGGTGCGCCGCCCGGACACGCGCTGCAGGAGGACAGCGCACCGCCCGGTCAGTGCGCGGCGGGGATGGGGGGATAGAGAGAGAGAGAGATGGTGTGTGAGGGAGTGCGCCGCCCGGACACGCGCTGCAGGAGGACGGCGCGCACCGCGCCCGGTCAGTGCGCGGCGGGGATGGGGGGATAGAGAGAGATAGTGTGTGAGGGAGTGCGCCGCCCGGACACGCGCTGCAGGAGGACGGCGCGCACCGCCCGGTCAGTGCGCGGCGGGGGGATGGGGGGGGATAGAGAGAGAGATATAGTGTGTGAGGGAGTGCGCCGCCCGGACACGCGCTGCAGGAGGACGGCGCGCACCGCCCGGTCAGTGCGCGGCGGGGATGGGGGAGGGGGAGAGAGAGATAGTGTGTGAGGGAGTGCGCCGCCCGGACACGCGCTGCAGGAGGACGGCGCGCACCGCCCGGTCAGTGCGCGGCGGGGGACGGGGGGATAGAGAGAGAGATAGTGTGTGAGGGAGTGCGCCGCCCGGACACGCGCTGCAGGAGGACGGCGCGCACCGCCCGGTCAGTGCGCGGCGGGGGGATGGGGGGATAGAGAGAGAGAGAGAGAGAGAGATAGTGTGTGAGGGAGTGCGCCGCCCGGACACGCGCTGCAGGAGGACGGCGCGCACCGCCCGGTCAGTGCGCGGCGGGGGGATGGGGGGGGGGGGAGAGAGAGAGAGAGATAGTGTGTGAGGGAGTGCGCCGCCCGGACACGCGCTGCAGGAGGACGGCGCGCACCGCCCGGTCAGTGCGTGGCGGGGGTTAGTGAAGGGGGATAGATAGAGAGAGAGAGAGATGGTGTGTGAGGGGTGCGCCGCCCGGCTACGCGCTGCAGGAGGACTGCGCGCACCGCCCGGTCAGTGCGCGGCGGGGGGTGGGGGGATAGAGAGAGAGAGAGAGAGAGAGAGAGAGAGAGAGAGATGGTGTGTGAGGGTGCGCCGCCCGGACACGCGCTGCAGGAACATGTTGCGCACAGGCCGGTTGGGAGATAGAGGGAAATGGTGCGGGGTGCGCCTGCGCTCGACGGTGGGACTATCAGTAGATTTGCCTTTAACAACACGATTGTTTCGGAGCGCGGATGATTGAATTGAATGAGGACATTGTGCGCGCAGGACCCGTGCGTGCCCAACCCGTGCGCGCGCGGCGGGCGCTGCGTGCGCGAGGAGGGCTCGCCGTCCGACTACACGTGCCGCTGCCGCGCCGGCACCGCGGGCGCGCAGTGCGAGCTGCGCACCGGCATCGGTACGCACTGCTCGCACGCGCTCGCACGCACTCGCACGCGCTCGCACGCACTCGCACGCACTCGCACGCACTCACGTACTGTACTCGCACGCTCTCGCACTCACGAGCTGCACTCGCGCGCACTCACTCACGAACTGCTCTTACACGGTACTGCATTCACACGCACTCACGTACTGCACTCGCATACTGCACTCAAACCCACACCCACAAACATTCTGCACTCATACGCACTCACATCTTGTACTTACATTCTGCACTCACTGCACTACTGTAGTAGTACTGCATTCTATGGACGCTCACGTATTGCACACGCAAATTCAACTTAGATTCAGTACTCGCACACACACTTATACGCACTTGTTCGCACACGCATATCGAACACACGCACACGCGCACTCACACATAGATGCACACTCGTAACTCTACGAAATCCTCTACTCACGATAATAAGAAGTAATAATAAGATAATAAGTCACGATAGCCGAGTGGTTGGGTGATCGGAATTTCGTGTTGAGGGACCCGAGTTCGATCCCCAGGTAGTAGGCTCGTACCAATGGGTTTTTCAAAAACTTATGTACGAATTATATCGTTGGCTTAGACACAAAGACAGCAACCAGCTCACCACCTTTCACGTTGTCCCGAAAATATCTTCGGTGGTAGGTGGGTCGAAGGGACTTAATTCTCTAGACTAGACCTCTGTCTACCCCTGTATTGGAAATTGCGCGAAGATATTTATTATTATTTTATTTATTTAACTCTCCAAAAGTTAAAATAGACACACACACACGAAAGTTGTTGTACAATCCCTTCTAGGAGCTAACACACATACTTTGTGCTAAGCAGGTGGCGCGCCGGTGATCACACAGAGCAAGCAGCCGCTACGGAAGCAACCGGTGGGCCCCATCAGCAACGTGCAAGCGTCACCAGGTAACTGCTTTTATGGGTTTTTAATGCGATAAGCTCACCACCTGTCACAAATAGTCTTTGGTGAAAGGTGGGTCGTAAGGACATAATTGACTCTGTCCTCTGTCTACCCCAGTATTGGGAAATGGTATGAAGATATTTATTTATATTATAAAAGCTAGTTGAAAGCAGTGGAGATACAATCTCTTCGTAAATTGTGTAGTGTTATCATGGACGAACGAAAACGAAAAGTGTGTGGCAGTTTTAAAAGATGATCTTATCACCAAAATGGGCGTGCTTCAATGGTTTGGGCATGTTCAGCGAATGAGTGAAGATCGAATGGTGAAGAAAATATATAGCGCGAAAGTTATGATAAAAAGGTGACGAGGTAGACAGTCGATAAAGCAATTTGCTCGAAAAGGGGAGGGTCAAGAGTCCTCTGATACCTATACGTGGGTGAATAAAGAAAATTATGAATGCGAAAGTAACCGAAAGATGTAAGGATGTTAACATAAAGGATAAGTTATTTTACCTCTTTATTAATTGAAACTCCACGAAACAAAAAATGAATGAATGAAATTAAAAAATGAAAAAGAAAACAGCAGTACGGGGTAGCGAGTGAAGTGTATATGTATATAAAAAATGAAATTACTCATAATGAGCGAAAGAGACCAAAATTAACAAAAAAAAATCTTGTTAATGAATATGTCTAGCCATAGATGTCAGGAGAACCACCTCGAAAAATACCAAATCAAAAAACAAGACCGGCAAATGCGAGATGTCTGGTTAAAAACATCCTCACCCATGTTCCTAATACTAGGGTTGTCAGAGGTCTAGAATTGAGTCCTTTCGACAATGTGTTACACAATTAGTCTTCTACTTATTTATTGCTCTGAAACATTTCAACAAAACTTGCATGGAATTACTGTCATATTATAATTTCCCGCAAAATTTCAGCCGCGCCTGTGAGCAAGCAGATCCCGGCGGAACATGCGCCCGCGCAGCCGCCGCCAAATGGAGGCTGCAGGAAGGTACGGACAGTACACTGTATTAGCATTTTTTTTTTATAGAGTATGAAGGCAAACGAGCAGGTGGCTCACCTGATGGTAAGTGATTACCGCCGCCCATGAACACCCGCAATACCAGAGGCACAGCAGATGCGTTGCCGGCCTTTGAGAAAGGTATAGGCTGTTTTCTCGAAGGTCCCTGAGTCGTATCGGTCCGGAAAAACCGCTGACGGCAGTATATTCCATAAAGTGCAAGTGCGTGGCAGAAAATTCCGCGGAAAACGCACTGTGGTGGAATGCCAAGCATCAAGATGATGATGATGGAATTTGTGACTATGCCGTAAGGTACGATGGTGCAATTCAGCAAAAAGCATTGGGAAATTCAGTTTTTTAATAGTATAATTGCAGTTTAATTTAATAACAAAGCCCCACGTGATTTGCATTCTTTGAAAATTAAAAAAATATATATATTAACGTGTTGATGGTGCTATTTTATTTATTTACATATAAATAAATATCTTCACGCAATTCCCAATACAGGGGTAGACAGAGGTCAAGTCTAGACAATTAAGTCCCTTTGACCCACCTTCCACCGAAGATATTTTCGGGACAACGTGACAGGTGGTGAGCCCGTCGCCGCCTTTATGTCCAAGCCAACGATGAAATTCGTACATAAGTTTTTGAAAAACTCGTTGGTACTGCCACCTGGGGATCGAACTCGGGTCTCTCGAGTTTTTAATAACTATATTGTTTTATTTTTCAGTTTAACAATATTGGTACAATAGTAGTTACATAGGCTACATATTGTTCCCATATATTACATGTATGCAACTCCCAACTTATCGTGTCTTGATAACTTAAGATACCATGATTGCAGACAAGCTACTCACCTTGAAAAAAATTTTGCATTAGCATTTGCATATGTCACTGCTTTTATTGATAGAATCTTAAGAATAGATTCTCATTATTGCTAAGTCTTTTAAGTAGAGTGCTGACACGGAGAATAAACGAATTCTATCTGTATCTCGTATGGATTAACATAACTGCTAAGATTGACTTATGGCGAGGACATCTTTGGGGTATTTTAAACATAAGCTTAGAAAGTAGCTGAGGGCAGTCAACAGTACCTTGTAGTAATTTAGAGATGAAGATCACGACGATCTCTTCGGAAAGTAAGTGGTAAAATATGAAGATGAGAACATAAAGAATTGTAGTTTTCGCTCGACAGTTTGAATTTATATTTCAAAAAGCAATATTTTTTTTTTGGATTCTCTCTAACCTTGATATATGCTTATTGGTTATTCCATAGTTGTGACGCGTATTCAAGATGATTACATACAAAGGCGCAATATAGAATTTAAAGGATTTTCATATCATTAAAAGTCACGATAGCCGAGTGGTTGGATGGTCGGAATTTCGAGTCGCGACCCGAGTTCGATCCCCAGGTGGCAGGCTCGTACCAATGGGTTTTTCAAAAACTTATGTACGAATTATATCGTTGGCTTGGATATTAAGGCGGCGACGGGCTCACAACCTGTCACGTTGTCCCGAAAATATCTTCGGTGGAAGGTGGGTCGAAGGGACTTAATTGTCTAGACTAGTACCCCTGTATTGGGAATTGCGTGAAGATATTTATATTTATTTTATTAAAAGATAGCAAAATACGAAAAAGACGTAGATTTCAAAATAAAACCTAATGATTTATAGGCCTTTTTACATATGCTATCAACATGCCTGTCAAATAATAGTTTACTGTCATGTACGACACCCAAATTCTTCGTAACTTGATCTCTTAAAAACACCTTATTCTTCAAAGAATAGTTAAACTGAAAGGTAGAAACTCTTCGCGACATAACAAAAAATTTGGCGACATTTAGATCAAGTCTATTCTCGTTACAGTAGTCTGAAAATCTGAGCAGATCCTCTTGAAGAAGTGCATCTGTATAATTGTTAACAATAAAAATTTTCATATCATCTGCAAAAAGAAGACACTGTGAATTAAGAAAACAGTTATGGATGTCATTTACATACAAAATAAACAATAAGGGCCCTAAGAGGGAACCTTGGGGAGCTCCATACGGTATAGAGTTCCAAGAAGATATATAGCCATTGAGAACCACTAAGTACTTGCGCACGATTTTTAGCATAAGATGCAAACCAGCGGAAAAAGTTTCCCCTAAATCCATTCATACTAATCTTGCGAAGCAGTAATGAGTGGTCAATTCTGTCAAAAGCCTTGCTACATTCTGTATAAATGACCTATTTGGTTAGGTTAGGTTATTTGGTTACGCTTATCCAAAACGTGGCTGCTTCAGAGCGCTTTCGGATGGTTATTAATGGATTGTTTTATTTTTTCCATATATTTAGTAATAACATACTTTTTCTTCATCTGATATCGTACTGAAGTTTTACATCTGTAAATACAAATACACGGACATTGGACAAGAAGGTAATATAGTTTATGGCCGATGGCACTTATACCCGAAGGAGCGTAAGTAAAAGAGAGAGATATTTATAAATCTCTCTCTTTTACTTACGCTTCTTCAATTTCTGCATGTAGGACAAGGTGGCTCGGAGGTAAAAGCGTTACCACGGTACCGCATAGTTCGCGTGTTCTAATCCCACCCGTGTCTTATAAAGAACCATTGAATTGCATAATATTATATTAATGTTGGAATACAATTGAACCATGTGATTTTACGAAATTTGATCACAATCACCGTGTAGCTCCATGTGATCGGACGTTCGGTACTGATCCTGAAAAGGCATTAGGAGGAAAAGCGTTTTGGGGTTTTAGTGATTAGATAGATGTGTTCTTGGATTTTCATTCTTTCATTTTCATTCATCTCAAATTCGCCTTACATTCAGTATAGACACGACGAACGCACTTTGTAATTCAGTCGACCTTTGTAATTCTTGATAATATGAACATCTTCATAATTCTTTACAACGTAGTGATTATATATTCTTTGCAGTCGACATAGAGTTCGAGGCGAGGACTGCGCTTGCGCAACAAAACGGAGTAACATTTTTTTTTGAGAATTACTTACGTTTAGTTCTTACAATCTAATAAACGGGACAAATGCACATATTATTAATATGCTCATTATTGTTTTAGTAAAATGGGAAGTTAATGATGGCAACAAAAGAAAAATAATTTTCTTAAAATTACCTGTTTAACAAATTTTCTACTTTTTTATACATTACTATTAAAATTTTCATGACTGACTCATGACATGCATAGATATGAAAATAGAACACATTTATGGATAATGAAAATGTTTTGTTTTGACTTACATGTAAGTCGATCATGGCTAAATAAGGAGCATTGACGAAGCAAAAATCCAAATAGAAAGGGTACCTTTCCCTACCCTCCCGTTCCCTAAAAGAGAAGAATGTCCGAAATTAAAACTGCAGCAAAACGCAAAAAAATATCTGCTGACCTTTATTTTGGTACGGTAATTTTATAATAATAATAAATAAATAAATATCTTCACGCAATTCCCAATACAGGGGTAGACAGAGGTCGAGTCTAGACAATTAAGTCCCTTCGACCCACCTTTCACCGAAGATATTTTCGGGACAACGTGACAGGTGGTGAGCCCATCGCCGCCTTTATGTCCAAGCCAACGATATTCGTACATAAGTTTTTTTTTAAAAACTCATTGGTACGAGCCTACCAACTGGGGATCGAACTCGGGTCTATTGACTCGAAATTCCGACCCCCCAACCACTCGGCTATCGTGACTTAATAAATACGGTAATTTTGATGGAATAATAAGAATACATTTGAACAAACGTATGTTAATGCACCATTCCGCATTCAAAAAATATAAAAGGCGTATGTTACCTGGCACAAAGAAAAGAGAAGAATTCGTATGTTTAATTTCAAAGTTTTGGAAGATTCCTTTTAGATTTTATTTCTTTATACTATTATATAATTCTATAGGAGTTCATAGAAGTCTATACTCTTTAATTACATACTCTTTATTAAAATATTCAAAACCTTGGTTGACCGTTTTGCTACGTTAAAACGAAACTGAACTGCCGCGCTACGAAAACTTTCGGATGTGTGTGTGTAAGAGACATTTCATCATCGCTTGCGTCGTACGCTCGGTGCAGCCTCATAAGTTATCGGTGATCCTAGTACCAGATGTACCACAAGAAGAAAGTCGTGGAACACTCTAACGCCGATATCACATAGCGAATGTGAAAATATATGAGTAATTTCGTCGCACAGGAGGCCACCCGCGAGATAGTGACGGAAGGCAACTGCCGCAGCCGGCGCGCCGTGCGCGGGGCTCGCTGCGCCGCGCGGCCCGACGCGCGCGTCTGCGGCAAGGGGCTCTGCTGCTCCCCCAAGCGCACCAAGAAGAGGAAGGTAATGTTGGTGGCACAGCGCTCGCTGCGCGCGTCTGCGGCAAGGGGCTCTGCTGCTCCCCCAAGCGCACCAAGAAGAGGAAGGTAATGTTGGTGGCACAGCGCTCGCTGCGCGCGTCTGCGGCAGGGGCTCTGCTGCTCCCCAAGCGCACCAAGAAGAGGAAGGTAATGTTGGTGGCACAGCGCTCGCTGCGCGCGTCTGCGGCAAGGGGCTCTGCTGCTCCCCCAAGCGCACCAAGAAGAGGAAGGTAATGTTGGTGGCACAGCGCTCGCTGCGCGCGTCTGCGGCAAGGGGCTCTGCTGCTCCCCCAAGCGCACCAAGAAGAGGAAGGTAATGTTGGTGGCACAGCGCTCGCTGCGCGCGTCTGCGGCAAGGGGCTCTGCTGCTCCCCCAAGCGCACCAAGAAGAGAAGGTAATGTTGGTGGCACAGCGCTTCGCTGCGCGCGTCTGGTGGCAAGGGGCTCTGCTGCTCCCCAAGCGCACCAAGAAGAGGAAGGTATCGTTGGTGGCACAGCGCTCGCTGCGCGCGTCTGCGGCAAGGGGCTCTGCTGCTCCCCCAAGCGCACCAAGAAGAGGAAGGTAATGTTGGTGGCACAGCGCTCGCTGCGCCGCGCGGCCCGACGCGCGCGTCTGCAACAAGGGGCTCTGCTGCTCCCCAAGCGCACCAAGAAGAGGAAGGTAATGCTGGTGGCACAGCGCTCGCTGCGCGTCTGCAACAAGGGGCTCTGCTGCTCCCCAAGCACACCAAGAAGAGGAAGGTAATGTTGGTGGCTGGCGCTCGCTGCGCGTCTGCGGCAGGCTCTGCTGCTCCCCAAGCGCACCAAGAGGAAGGTAATGTTGGTGGCTGGCGCTCGCTGCGCGTCTGCGGCAGGCTCTGCTGCTCCCCAAGCGCACCAAGAAGAGGAAGGTAATGTTGGTGGCACAGCTCGCTGCGCGCGTCTGCGGCAAGGGGCTCTGCTGCCCCCAAGCGCACCAAGAAGAGGTGAAGGTAATGTTGGTGGCACAGCGCTCGCTGCGCGTCTGCGGCAGGCTCTGCTGCTCCCCCGCGCACCAAGAAGAGGTAATGTTGGTGGCACAGCGCCGCTGCGCGCGTCTGCGGCAAGGGGCTCTGCTGCTCCCCCAAGCGCACCAAGAAGAGGTAATGTTGGTGGCTGGCGCTCGCTGCGCGCGTCTGCAACAAGGGGCTCTGCTGCTCCCCAAGCGCACCAAGAAGAGGAAGGTAATGTTGGTGGCACAGCGCTCGCTGCGCGCGTCTGCGGCAAGGGGCTCTGCTGCTCCCCCAAGCGCACCAAGAAGAGGAAGGTAATGTTGGTGGCACAGCGCTCGCTGCGCGCGTCTGCGGCAAGGGGCTCTGCTGCTCCCCCAAGCGCACCAAGAAGAGGAAGGTAATGTTGGTGGCACAGCGCTCGCTGCGCGCGTCTGCGGCAAGGGGCCTGCTGCTCCCCAAGCGCACCAAGAAGAGAAGGTAATGTTGGTGGCACAGCGCTCGCTGCGCGCGTCTGCGGCAAGGGGCTCTGCTGCTCCCCCAAGCGCACCAAGAAGAGGAAGGTAATGTTGGTGGCACAGCGCTCGCTGCGCGCGTCTGCGGCAAGGGGCTCTCTCTCCCTACCTTAGATGTTTTGGAATCCAACTACCTGATCCCATGATACGTCAAAAATAATATAAAATCGTCTTGCTATCCCTAATACTGCGATAGACAGAGGATCAGACAATTCGGTCACTTCGACGAACCTTTCACCAAAGACATCTTTCGGAAAAACGTGCCAGACGGTGTGTAGGTCGCCATCTTCACGTCCAGGTCAACGACATAAATCAATTTTAAGTTTAAAAAAAACTCATTGGCGCGAGCCTTCCAACTGGGGATCTAATTCCGGTCTCTTGGCTCGAATTTCGATGGTGGCTAACTATGATACGTTTAAATTAAAATTATCTCGTCCTACAACATGTTTTATTTGTATCACCTCGTCATACAACAAATTTGTAAAACAATCAATTGTTTTTCAGATACGTCTCATTTGCGACGACGGTACGCGTTACACCAAAGAATTAGAAATAGTTCGCAAGTGCGCTTGCGGGAAGAAATGCGTCAGGACTTCGCCCTTCCAGCACTAACTGGCCACGACAGTTTGTCCGTATTGGTTCCGCGAACACATTTAAAATCTTAATATTACATAACCATTCGTTATCCTGCATAATCGAAAAGTACCATATAGATTACGACATTTAGATACCACCACTTAGTAATAGGTACATACTGTCTAATATTACTAAAATATTAAAATAATTAAGGATTAAACAATCTTTATTTAATTGTATGATTTAAATACTCATGGGCTGACTTTCTTGTCGTAGATTATCTAAAATAAGTCTTTTTGATGAAACACCAATAGACAATAAACATGGCTTCATCTGTATATAGATACATTCATGATTAATATGACAAAATGGCAGCAAATTCATTTAAAAAATAATAAAATTGTATAACACACCTTTACGTTCATCATTAAAAATGTCATTAATCCCAGATAACGCGATAATTTTTTTATAATAATGCATTATTAAGCATTAATTAGTCGTACGTTTGTATATTTAAATAATATATAAGCAAAACTACACAGAAAAGTAGGGACGGCCTAAATTTATAGAAATTGTAATCAAGACATGTACCGAATTAAACTTTTTGCCATATGTAAAATTAACACAGCATTAAATAAACCTAGTCCCCTAAATTTAGAAGGTCGACAGGTGGTAGATACTATATACCGGTAACTTAATTTAGATAAAAGTTTTTACATAGGAATATAATATGTTTACAAATATAAAACAAATACTTACGGTCATTATCAAAGAGTATCAAGATTATCTTCATATGACTGATCTTTGTTAAAATTAGTTATTAAAAAAAATTCAAAACACGAAACATTAACATTGACTGCTATCTAGCAGATTTATTTCTACTTAAATGGCAACAGCTTCAAGTTTTTTGCCAGTGGCAAAAGTTTGTTAGCAATTCATAATAATTTTTGATACCTTCTCATGCAATTAGTAACAATAAAACAGTTTGTTTTTTCCGCTTCCGACTGTTTTAATAGTTCAAATCTCGGTGTATTTCGTTCTTTACAGCGGTCTTTAAAGAACGTACTAAAATAATCTAGAAAATATTGAAAAACTACCTTGAATTTAAATACGAGTTTTAACATTCCGTATACTTTGAGGTAAAAATCATTAATGATACAGCAACAAAGACGGATAAAAAGATATTTGTAACAAGACATCACGAGTTTTCAACTAAGGTTGCCAACAAAATGCGCCAAGTTTTACAATTTTCATTGTAAAACTTGGCGCGTTTTGTAATCAGTAGAAAGTATCTCGGTTGGAAATAAAGAAGCCCTTACGCCTACTTTGAACATGTTAGTAAATATATCAGTTAGTCAAGTAAAAAACTGATATACTTATTTATATTTGAAGAAGGCGTTTACACTTTTATTTTTAATGGGTTGGGCAGAAAAATATAGATTTTTTAGCTTTTGCACATTGTATATGTGTATAATACAATTTTCTTATTAACAAAACTTTAAAACGACTAATTGAAGGGTTTTCTAAAACAAAAACAACACCATATCACAGAGTAATGTCTGTAATACGCCTCGCCGGCATAAAGAAAGCTACATGTTCGCTTTTAGGATTAAGTGTAGTAAAATACAATTATATACTCGAAATACCATAAAGTTTGTATTTTCCGTTTATTCTAATCGAAAATGCAAAAGATAGATAATCCGTACAGTTTTAATCGATACAGTTAACAGCTAAGACGTAATACTATAAAAACTGGTACACAGTGAAAATGAATAACATGTATTATTCCTTATATTTTCCTTATATAAATAAATATATAAGTATATTGAACCTCCCTTGCCATTATCTCTCTCGAAGAATATTTGAGCTCCACTTTTTTCACATTGAAATAATTATTACAAATCTCAACAGCGAGATTGTCGAATTGACTTTCCCGGCGAATAAATCACATGTGTTCATTTTTAAAGTATTTATTGTGTTGTTAGTTTGTATGGTACGAATTAGTTTAATTTAAGATTTTGTAAAAAAAATATACTTAAGTTTTTAATCTGTATTTATTGTCGTGATATAGGAAAATGTTTGTTTTACATCATAAACTGAAATCTATCTTGCCAAGTACATTGAAATTTACTGTTTTTCTTAACGTCAAAATTCATGTAAAATAAACTTTTAACAGCCTAAAACAGAGTTATTTATAGTAATTATTTTATATTTTAAGATTCGTATTTATTTCTCGTATTTATGTTTAATTCGATCCGACTGAGAATTATTTGTATAATAAATCGCGAAACACATATTTATTGCTTATCTGTTGCTTAACTTTGGCTTTAGGCTCATTGATTGTAAAGTAGTAGATTTAAGACGAATGTATAGGATTAAATGTATTGAATTAGTATAGAAGTGTTTTATACTTTTTTGTATGCATTCCGTTTTTATTTATTTCCTACCGCATTGGTAGGTTTCGTGCTAGTGTATCATTGTGAACAACGCATTTAACGACCTATAATTATAGTTATATATATTTTATAATGACAGTATTAAAGTTTTAATGAAATATTCGAGAAAAGAATCTGTTGAAAACTCTTATTGCATCTATCACTAACAAGTTAGTTGTTATTATATAAGAACAAATGTGACTAATTGAAATATTACTTAAAATGTTGCCATATTAATCTAGTGGTAACTACAATATGACAATGAATTTTTGGCAGATTTTTTTTTATTTTAAATTAAGTAAATGTTATAATAAATATGATAAGCTTTAAGTTACGTAGATAGCTATTATTAGATGGAAGTGTTGCATACAATATTGATTCAATGCTATCAGAGATTCATGTGCTTTTTTCTTATTGAAGAACAAGTAAAATGTAATAATTATTGCCTATGAACTTTATAATTTATTTGATGTAATAAAAGATGATGTTAGATAATTTGGACTTTTTTTTTCTCCATCCATATACGTTTAACAGTAAACACCGTTACTAATACAATTCGCCCTCGCTGGTAGTTTCTCGAAAATACTGACGTTATTTGTATATTGATTCTGCCTTTTGTTAGGTAAGTGACATAACCAGAGACCACTACACTTCTACTGTCTCAATTCTTTGCTTAAAGGTAAGGTTATGCAAAGCCTTTGGTTAATCAATTATCAGGTGAATCAATTGCCACCTTCTCCCATATAAAAATAATAAAACACCTGAGCATCGCGGTTTGACATTTCACGGACGATTTCTGCGGCCACTTTTTTACATACATATTAAATTAAAAATATAAAGATAAAAAAGAAGACGAAGTTCAGAATGTCTTCAATCGCGTTAGACTTTTTGCTTAAAATTCATCTGCGCCAGTACCAAACTTTTCACTATTTGTATCGTCAAACAACTGACTTGTGCCCGAGTGAAATGCGGGAACCTCGTCACTACTCTTACTGACAACATGCATGTAATCTTATTCATTTGATATTCATTGTTAGTAGACGTCGATGGGCTTCAGAAGCATTTGTCTAATCTTATTTCATAAATAATTAGAGGCAATTTGGTTCAAAATAACTCATTGTTTCTCACCTCACTTATCACATAAGTGAGGTGAGAAACAATGAGTATTTGCGACTATAAATATTTTTAAAGTGATAACAATGTAATTGAAGTGATAACTACTGTACCGTTATCATTTGTAACTCAATGAAGCTAAAAAAATAGAGAGATTGAGAACGAAAAGAGCAAAGGCTATGATTCGTAGAAATCGGGTCCTAAAATTTTGTCATTTCACGGATGGTAAACCAACGCACCATTCGATTCCAATCCTTCCGCCATTGAAGCTTAAGCTTTCGAATGATGCTTTAACGAATTATCGAAAGTTAACTTTCGAACATTCGTTACTAGGTTTATGTTTTAAATGTGAAAATTAATTAAATTTAGAACCAGAACGAAGACAACGTTCTTTAAAACTGACATTTCTTAAATAAATATAATTATATTTTGTGTTTACAATGTCTTCAGTAGGTACACGCCGTTTACATAGCAATGTATAAGTAGTGCGGTAAGTTTTAAGACGACAAAGGGAATATTTCTGATAGTCTATGGCTTCCTATAACACACAATGGCGGCGGAATAACTTTGAAAAATACCAGCCCAAAATTAAGCCAGACCGACGACAGGCAGCAGCATCCATGGTAATGCGTTCGTCAATTTGTCAAGTGTGGCAAATTGACGAACAATAGGAAAACGCTTTTGTATATAATGTAATTCTAATACCAAAGGAAATAAGCTTAAATAATAAATATTATATTAATATCTTCACGCCATTCCCAAT
>JAGSMR010000119.1:417500-627500 GCA_029286605.1 Sericinus montela | reverse complement strand
TGGGCAGCAGTGTCTGAGGAGCGAGTGGTCTGGTACTGCAATCGCCAATCCGCCTGCCAAGCGTGGCGATTGTAGCAAATCCTCCCTATGGTAGAGGCCTATGTCCTGCAGTGGACAGTTTAATAGGCTGCTATGTATTTCTGTATTAACACTTTAATTTGAGAACAAACATTGCAGTATAGTGTTTTTTTTTTTCAATCTAGTTGTTAAAAAGTTTCACACATTGAAATATCTTCCACCACAGTTTGACCGGTGACGTCATCAGTTAAAACGCCGGTAGCGAAACATACGTCTCGGGTTCATTACCGTGAACCGCACTAAACACAAGTACAGATTCTTTTTTAAACATATTGCTTAGAATGCAATTTGTTTCTTACTGATTTTAAAGCACATAAGTTACGTTGAACTTTTTGTTATTAAATTGAAGAGAGAAAATGTTTTTAAAATTTCACCTGACCCTGATCCTGTCCGTTTCAATCGAAGGGTTATTATAATATAAATGTATATATTTATTTATTTATACTTTATTGACACCTAATAAAAGGTAACAATGGGCGGATTAATTGCCTTATGGCATTCTCTACCAGTCAACCCTGGGCGAAAGAGAGAATAAACGGCAGGTGTTTTATGTGGGTATAATCTTAGTGTATATTTAATAGATATATTCGCAGATATTTTTATAGATATTAGATTATTATTTTTATAGATATTAATGACCGTAACCCCTGAGAGTGAGGTGATCGCTCCCAAGCTATTTCTAGAAAATATCACATCACATTTGTATAATAACATTACATAAAAAAAATTGCAAAAAAAAATTGCCCGAAAAAGAGTTTCTTTCGCCTGTTTCTTCTCGGTGGTAGATTACATTCTTATGTTGATGAATAAATGATTTGATTTGAAGTATTTACCATTTTCTGTCTTTAATTTTTGATATCACTTAGAATTTTAATCATTTTACTCTATAATTTAAAGGTTTCAGCGAAGAACAACACACCTGCGTGTGCACTTTGGCGGGCGGAGCGAGCGTTGTTTGGTGGGCGGTGTGGATGGCATGTGTTTGATGCGCTGCGTGGATCGCGTGGCTTGCGTGGTGCGCGTGCGCGTGCGCGTGCGCGGGCTGCGGCAGCGCGGGCGCGCGCAGCAGCAGCGCGCGCAGCTCCCCGCCGCACACCACCTGCGGACGGACACAGCAACGTGTTATAAATATTATCACGCAGTTCCCAATTCTGAGGCAGATAGAGTGGTCTAGACAATTAAGTCGGTCGACCTTCGTTTCACAGAAGACACTATATTATAAATAAATATCTTTACATTGTTCCCAATACTAATACTATATTAATATAGAATACTACTTTTAACAGTGGTAAAGCTACGCATCAGCTTTTGTTGCATGAATGGGCCGGCTCGACCGGAGAAGTAAGTAAGTAAGACCGGAGAATACAAGACCTCACAGAATACCGGCGTGAAGTAGAAGTCTAACAGGCTTCTGCGTTTCGTCTGGTGAGTGCAGGTAACTGGAGGCCCACACCCCCCATGTGTGTTCATGGGCGGCGGTAACCACTTACCATCACGTGAGCCACCTGCTCGTTTGCCTCCCTTTTCTATAAAAAAAAATACTAATACCATATTAATACTGGGGTAGACAGAGGTCTAGACAGGAAAGGCTTTCGACCCACGTTTCAACGAAGACACTATATTATAAATAAATATCTTTACGTCGTTCCCGATGCTGGGGTAGACAGAGGTCTAGACAGTTAAGTCTATCGACCCACCTTTCACCGAAGGCACTATATAATAAATAAATGTCTCTACGTCGTTCCCAATACAGGGGTAGACAAAGGTCCAGACGATTAAGTCTTTCGACCCACCCTTTATTTTACTACTATGCTCTAGGCACAATAATTCTGCCAATATCCAGTCTTTGTGATTTAGCATGTCTTTTTGAGACTTATCTCTATATATATGTGAGTAGGAGGAAATGGGATGTAAGAGGAGCTCGAGCTTCGACCCACCTTTCACCAAAGACGTTTTCGGAGACAGCATGACAACTGGTGACCCTGACACCGTCTCTATGTCCAAGCCAAGGATTATAAATCGTACATAATTTTTGAAATAACCCATCGGTTTATAAAATAGGGGGCTTATAACATAAAGGTCGAACACGGGTCTCTATATCAAAAATCCGATCGGCCAACCCTTACGTTACTATTTTAGTTATAATAAAATAATCTTTCCCACTGTTGGTGTTTTGGTGATAGCAATTGCAATCAGGTGAACCGAGTTCAATGCCATATTAATCGATGACAGCAGCAGTGACTAAGTTGCAATTTGTCTAGTACTGCGATACCAATCCGAGTGGCGATTATGCCAAATCTTTCTTAAAGAAGACGCCTATGTAACACAGTGGACATTCGCAGGTCATTATGTGTGACATACCTGGAAGTGCGGATGTAGTCTGATGGAGCCATCATTTGTCTGAGTCGCTTCATTCCTTCTGCCCTCTTGTGAGCTCTCGCCCTCACTGTAAACGAAATAAATAACTTATTAAACACTACAATCTGTTACGTTATTTTATTGATTTTTTAAAGCATATTAGTTATGCTGAACTTATGTGATTAAATTAAAAAGAGAAAATTTTAAAATGCCAATGCCAAAAACAGGCATATAAAAAATTTCAAATGATGCGTGTAAGACATGGTGGCTCTGAGGTAAGAGCGTTGCCACGGTTCGAATCCCGCCCGTGTCAGTTGAAGTTTTAAAAACATTTTTTCTTTTTAATTTAATCACTACAATCTGTGTTCAGCTTTGTGAATGATGAATTCGGGGAATGTTATAGAAATATATGAATTTGTGCTGAAACAAACCACATGCGATAATATATAATGTTTATTTACGAATTTCATCGCGTTTTTATATAGTTCTTTAAACTTTTTTTAACTTCCCGACGCCTCGGGTGCTTCACAGCATCCGTGATCCACCAGACAAGCCGAATATCTTCGTATAGGAATACCAATTCCTCCCTGGGACGATTTGGTTGGGTACTACCACCTGCTTAGGATCCAGTTGTAAATGAAATTTAATCCAAGACCAACCATGCCACTGCAAGAAATCACATGCGATAGAAGAAAAACCTTTTTTTTATATAGAAAATGGAGGCAAACGAGCAGGTGGCTCACGTGATGGTAAGTGATTACCGCCGCCCATGAACACCCGCAAGATATGACCCATGAATATGCACCCATGAATACCAGAGGCATAGCAGATGTGTTGCCTCTCTTTGACTGCCTGCACTCACCGTACGAAACGCACAAGTTTGTTAGACTTCTACTTCACACCGGTATTCTGTGAGGTCGTGGTGCTTCCCCGGTCGAGCCGGCCCATTCATGCACAAAAGCTGATGCGTGGCTCTACCACTGTTTGAACTACCTTTCGTAAAGGAGGATAGTTCACTACATATGGATAGAGAATTCTTTAGCACTTTTTCTTCTTCTTCTCTTCAAGAGCCTCCCAGACAGCCCGTTTAACATTTCAACTGTATCCCGCCCGTGTCAGTTGAGATTTTAAATTTTTTTTTTCAGTTTTTCTTTGATAAAGGCTTTGAAACTGTTAGTAGTAAGGCACGTGTAACTTACGTCCTAGGAGCCACTGACAGCACGTACACCTCAGCGGTGGGCTCGCCGCTCTCCCGGTTCGATTCACTATCTGTCAAAGAGATATATGACATATAATTAAATGACCATTTGTCTATGCAGGTTGCCAATTAAAAATTGTACGTGATAGATTAACTTCTCACTTCACGCAATTCTCGATACAGGGGGTAGACAGAGGTCTAGTCTAGACAGTTAAGTACCTTCGACCCCACCTTCTTGATGAAGATATTTTCGGGACAACGTGACAGGTGGTAAGCCCGTCGCCGTCTTTATGTCCAAGCCGACGATATAATTCGTACATAAGTTTTTGGAAAACCCATTGGTACGAGCCTGCCACCGGTCTCTTGACTCGAAATTCCGACCACCCAAGCACTCTACTTTCGTGACTTTTACAAATAAAACTACAACACTTTATACTGATCTGTTTACATGCGAATCGTGAACACTCTGTCCACCCCAGTATTGGGAATGTCGTGAAGATATTCAATTTCTTTTAAACTCATAATATGAGGTGTGTAATGTCTTCATCAAGTCGAGTACAGTAAACCAATAATTGGGTAAAGAATTTGAGCTTCTCCTGTAGAAGTGGTGCGCACACCAAATCCACATGTCTTCATAAATACAGAGAACTGGTCTGACCTGTGTTTATGACAATGGCGTCCAGCTCCCGTCTGAGGTCCCTCGCTCCCAGCGTCAGAACGGCAGCTAGCCTGAAACAGCAGATGCTAATATATACAAATGTTTTTTAAATACTACCGTCACCACTATATTTATTCATTTACAGTCAACGTAGTAATATCGAATCAGTTATAAGAATATAATGTAGTTAAGGTAAATTAGTATAATTTATAATTAAATTCGGATATTGTAAAATTAATGGTTGTAAATCAATGATAGAATTATATCAGTTGTTATTATGACTATTTCGATTTATGAGTGTCAAAATAGGCTGTATAAAGCATTTTATTAGAACTATACGTCGTTACGCTGCTCAAATATGAAGTGTTTCTATAAGTTTTCAAGTGTTTTATTTGCTATTCGATCTACATCTGTAACACGTTACAAAACTGTCCGTCTGTCTTACACTTCCAAACAGCCGAACCGATTTCGATAGAATTTGGTATGGAGTTAGTGGCAAAACCATTCATTCATACATCGCTCGAATCCCTAACTAGGATCAAGCCCTACCACTAGGTCTGTGATTCAAAACAATGGATCTGTAGGTAGGTCTAATAGGTCTCTCTCTCTCTCCTTCTCACTCTCTCTCTCTCCACCAGTCTCTTGAACATCTATAATATACAGCCAGATAATATTATAAGGTTTATTCCTTTAGGTTTAATTCTGCGGTAGAGTGGTAATGGGCATCGACCCCCCACCAGGCCATCCGAAGTGGTCTTGGTCAGCCCATTTCGGATACCTGGTGGTTGGTTGAGGAGGGAGTGCTTGCGTCGTTGCCTTCGCACAGCTCTCCGAGTAGTACACAACCGACATGGTGTCGCCGCGTGAAAGTGTTGGAATTGGGTTTCGCCATGATCCCTATCTTCGGTGGCGGTGGTGGGGGTTGAATCGCTGTGCGGTATTCGGGCCGCGGGGGTTAGGAGTGTCGACATTGTGGTGCGCCGGTCTACCTGCCGTCCGCGGCCGAAATATGGTCAATCAACCAAAGTCCAGATCGGAGATCACCAGGACAGGTGGGCTGATTCTTGGTCAAGCACCCGTCTTGCTAGGTCCCGTGGCCTCTGGGTGGCGGACTCGGAAGGAGTTCATCACTCGCGTGGGTTGGTCAGTCAGCTAAAGTCCAGATCGGCCGCGGGGTGACTGGTGGGCTGATGATGCTCGATCAAGCACCCGTCTTGCTAGGTCCCGTGGCCTCTGGGTGGCGGAAAGAGTTCACTCGGAAGGAGTTCATTGCTAGCGCGGGTTTGGAAGCTAAGGAGGTAGACGTGTCCGTGTTAGAGGCGCGTCAAGACAGGAAGGAGAAAGAGAGGATTTATTCTTTCCCGGGGCTGCTTTGCAACTTAGTCAAAAGGTTGATCCTTTTGATAAGTCCATTGCCACGCTGAAGTGGCAATGGACTTATCACATAATTTTTAAACCTGACAAACTTTAGGGTAAGAAAGGTTCTCGAATACAGGCAAACGAAGTGGTGTGTGTGTTTGACCTCTCAGAAGATGGAGTGACTTCAGCACACGGTTGCTGAAGGTAACCAGATGCAGGTGGCTCGGTACAGTTCCGTCTTGCAATGTTCGGGGCCAGGGCTAAGCCCTGCGGTGAAGTGCTCGCACAGCGGTTTTTCCAGACCGATACGACTTAGGGACCTTCAAGAGAAGAGCCTATAACTTTCTCAATGGCCGGCAACGCATCTGCTATGCCTCCGGTATTGCGGGTGTTCATGGACGGCGTGATCACTTCCATCATCACGTGAGCCACCTGCTCGTTTGCCTCCCCCTTCTCTATAAAAGGAAATATTGCTGGAGATCGAAGCATGTGTGGCGAGGTCCGAGGTAAGGCTACTCGCAGCTGTGCAGGGGATGCTGTAAGGATGATGGATGATGGAATGGGCCGAAGTACCTGTCGTCGGCGACGCGGCGGTAAGCGGTGCAGACGCAGGCCGGGCGGCGCCAGCGCCGGCGGCGGCACGCGCACTCCCGTCCGCTCCATCTGGTACAAATGAATACACACATTGACAGGGGGACAGCATCACATACACTGCTCCGATCCCAATGTAAGATGCTAAAGCACTTGTGGTATGGGAATCGGAAACGACGAAGGCGCCAACTACCCATGGGTGGTCGGGGTTTCGAGTCGAGAGAGCCGAGTTCGATCCCCAGGTGGCAGGCCCATCGTACCAATGGGTGACCACCTAACACCGAAGATATTTTCGGGACAACGTGACATGCGGTGAGCCCGTCACCGTGTTTATGTCCAAACCAACGATGAAATTCGTACATAAGTTTTGAAAAACTCATTGGTACTGCCACCGAAATCGAACTCGGGTCTCTCGACTCGAAATCTGACCACCTAACACCGAAGATATTTTCGGGACAACGTGACATGCGGTGAGCCCGTCACCGTGTTTATGTCCAAACCAACGATGAAATTCGTACATAAGTTTTGAAAAACTCATTGGTACTGCCACCGAAATCGAACTCGGGTCTCTCGACTCGAAATTCCGACCACCCAACCACTCGGCTATCGTGACTTTTTAAGAACACTAGCCAGAACAATATCTTTTCAAAGAACACCAGCATTGCCAAATAACATTAAACACTCATCGTGACTACTATTGCATTAATTTAAATACTTATAACAGGCTATTGACGCTCAAAAATTACATGTGTTCACCTGCCGTCCGCGGCCGAAATATGGTCAATCAACCAAAGTCCAGATCGGCCGCGGGGTGACTGGTGGGCTGATGATGCTCGATCAAGCACCCGTCTTGCTAGGTCCCGTGGCCTCTGGGTGGCGGACTCGGAAGGAGTTCATCACTCGCGTGGGTTGGTCAGTCAGCTAAAGTCCAGATCGGCCGCGGGGTGACTGGTGGGCTGATGATGCTCGATCAAGCACCCGTCTTGCTAGGTCCCGTGGCCTCTGGGTGGCGGAAAGAGTTCACTCGGAAGGAGTTCATTGCTAGCGCGGGTTTGGAAGCTAAGGAGGTAGACGTGTCCGTGTTAGAGGCGCGTCAAGACAGGAAGGAGAAGAGAGGATTTATTCTTTCCCGGGGCTGCTTTGCAACTTAGTCAAAAGGATCAACACGCTGAAGTGGCAACGGACTTATCACATAGTTTGTAGACCTGACAAACTTTAGGGAAGAAAGGTTCTCGAATACAGGCAAACGAAGTGGTGTGTGTGTTTGACCTCTCAGAAGATGGAGTGACTTCAGCACACGGTTGCTGAAGGTAACCAGATGCAGGTGGCTCGGTACAGTTCCATCTTGCAATGTTCGGGGCTAGGGCTAAGCCCTGCGGTGAAGAGCTCGCACAGCGGTTTTTCCAGACCGATACGACTTAGGGACCTTCAAGAGAAGAGCCTATAACTTTCTCAATGGCCGGCAACGCATCTGCTATGCCTCCGGTATTGCGGGTGTTCATGGACGGCGTGATCACTTCCATCATCACGTGAGCCACCTGCTCGTTTGCCTCCCCCTTCTCTATAAAAGGAAATATTGCTGGAGATCGAAGCATGTGTGGCGAGGTCCGAGGTAAGGCTACTCGCAGCTGTGCAGGGGATGCTGTAAGGATAATGGATGATGGAATGGGCCGAAGTACCTGTCGTCGGCAACTCGACGGTAAGCGGTGCAGACGCAGGCCGGGCGGCGCCAGCGCCGGCGGCGGCACGCGCACTCCCGTCCGCTCCATCTGGTACAAATGAATACACACATTGACAGGGGGACAGCATCACATACACTGCTCCGATCCCAATGTAAGATGCTAAAGCACTTGTGGTATGGGAATCGGAAACGACGAAGGCGCCAACTACCCATGGGTGGTCGGGGTTTCGAGTCGAGAGAGCCGAGTTCGATCCCCAGGTGGTAGGCCCATCGTACCAATGGGTGACCACCTTCCACCGAAGATATTTTCGGGACAACGTGACATGCGGTGAGCCCGTCACCGTGTTTATGTCCAAACCAACGATATAATTCGATCGTAAGTTTTTGAAAAACCCATTGGTACGAGCCTGCCACGTGGTCCCTCAGGTCTCTCGACTCGAAATTCCGACCACCCAACCACTCGGCTATCGTGACTTTTTAAGAACACTAGCCAGAACAATATCTTTTCAAAGAACACCAGCATTGCCAAATAACATTAAACACTCATCGTGACTACTATTGCATTAATTTAAATACTTATAACAGGCTATTGACGCTCAAAAATTACGTATTTCACCTGCCAGCCAGGAGAATCTCTAAAAAGAGAACAAGATTTTCCTCTCTCCCGCCCCCGCGACCCTGAATCCTCCACCGGCGACCCACCCACCTGTCAGTGACCGCGCTGACGTATCGGTGCACGCTGCTCGGAGACTCCGCATAGCGCCGCCTCTCCCACGCCCCGCAGCCGCACCCGCACTCCCCCCCACCTGGAGACACCCAAAAAGGACCAGCGTACAGATCCAGCCCCCGAGATCAGACAAGATCGTGTACAGATTTCGTCGCGTTTCACGTGACGAACGCTTGATGAATAAATGCTTTACGGAAAAGTGTGATCGGGCGATGCGATCGGGAGTTGAAATAAGGATATAAGTTAGTCAAGATAGAAAGAAAGAAAAAAAAATATCTTCACGCAATTCCCAATACAGGGGTAGACAGAGGTCAAGTCTAGACAATGAAGTCCCTTTGACCCACCTTCCACTGAAGACATTTTCGGGATATCGTGACAGGTGGTGAGCCCGTCGCCGCCTTTATTTCCAAGCCAACGATGAAATTCGTACATAAGTTTTTGAAAAACTCATTGGTACTGCCACCGAAATCGAACTCGGGTCTCTCGACTCGAAATTCCGACCACCCAACAACTCGGCTATCGTGACTTATAGAAAGAAAGAAATATAGAAAGAAATAAAGAAAGGAAGAAAGAAAGAAAGAAAGAGAGAGAGAGAGAGTTTCGTATATTACTGTAGCGGCAACAGAGAAATGCCATTCCCACACAGGGGTAGACAGAGTTCAAGACCAAGTCCTTTCGACCCGCCTCGACTCGAATTCTGATCACACAACCGCTCGGCTATCGGGACTACCTATTTGTATCATCGATAATATCACCTTGCTCGGGGTCCAGTTAATAAATAAATATCTTCACGCAATTCCCAATACAGGGGTAGACAGATGTTTAGTCTAGACAAGTTAATAAATAAATTAAATTCACCTCAATACACAGTGAGCACAAATTGCGTCTATCGGATCAAAATTAGCGACATAATTGATTAGACCTCTACCTCATTATTGGGAATAGCTTGATGATACCGTAAAACTTTAACACATTAATTCTGATCCGATTTACGCAGAGCTCGCTCGCTGTGTTCAGATCTTGCAATGGTATAAGATCTTGGACACAATTTTATGTATAACCGGACCCCTACCAGGTGACGTTAGTAGTATAGAAATAAGGTTCACTTTTCCTTGTCTATGTGGATTTTACAGAAACTACTTTTATTCCAACTTCACTCAAGTTTATTTGCGACTGAATGTATAATAAAGTATGAGAGGTGATTGACGTTTGACAAATGAGCAAGTCCACCATATTGAAATGCGTTTCCTGCGGCACTATTTATGAGTTTTAAATATAAAATTATAATAAACGGCATTAGATAGCGCGATAGTGACAGTGTGGTCGAAATGGCAATTCTCAAAACTTCACGTTCTTCAACAAAATATCTTCACGTCATTCCCAATACAGGGGTAGATAGATGTTTAGTCTAGACAAGTTAATAAATAAATTAAATTCACCTCAATACACAGTGAGCACAAATTGCGTCTATCGGATCAAAATTAGCGACATAATTGATTAGACCTCTACCTCATTATTGGGAATAGCTTGATGATACCGTAAAACTTTAACACATTAATTCTGATCCGATTTACGCAGAGCTCGCTCGCTGTGTTCAGATCTTGCAATGGTATAAGATCTTGGACACAATTTTATGTATAACCGGACCCCTACCAGGTGACGTTAGTAGTATAGAAATAAGGTTCACTTTTCCTTGTCTATGTGGATTTTACAGAAACTACTTTTATTCCAACTTCACTCAAGTTTATTTGCGACTGAATGTATAATAAAGTATGAGAGGTGATTGACGTTTGACAAATGAGCAAGTCCACCATATTGAAATGCGTTTCCTGCGGCACTATTTATGAGTTTTAAATATAAAATTATAATAAACGGCATTAGATAGCGCGATAGTGACAGTGTGGTCGAAATGGCAATTCTCAAAACTTCACGTTCTTCAACAAAATATCTTCACGTCATTCCCAATACAGGGGTAGATAGAGGTCTAGACGATAAGGTCCTTTCGACCCACCTTCCACCGAAGACATTATTGGGACAAAATGACAGATGGTGAGCCCGTCGCCGTATTTATGTTCAAGCCAACGATATAACTCGTACTTAAGATTTTGAAAAACCATACGAGCCTGCCAACTGGGTATCGAACTCGGGTCTATTGAGTCGTAATTACGACCACCCAAACACTCGGCTATCGTGACTATTATTTATAAAAATTGTTAATGTTATTTGCTACGGTAGCTTATGCGCTAAGGTAATACTTCATCTCCCATCCAATAACCGGTGTTTTGTCAGAGAAATAAAAGAAATCTTCTTACTCTTTCGCGATGTCTGCTGTCCCATGTTCGCAGGATGTTTGTACTATGAGTGGTTCGCCCAGCGAACTACCATCTGAAACAAAAAAATGCTATTATTGGTATTTAAAATAAATAATAAATAAATATCTTAATGCAATTCCAAATACAAATAGGGGTATACAGAGGTCTAGTCTAGGCAGTTAAGTCCCTTCGACCCACTTTCCACCGAAGATATTTTCGGGAGAACGTAACAGGTGGTGAGCCCGTCGCCGTCTTTTTGTCCAAGCCAACGATATAATTCGTATCGAACTCGGGTCTCTCGACTCTAAATTCCGACCACCCAACCACTCGGCTATCGTGACTTATATTATTGGTATTTAAAACAACAAGTACAAGTCGGTCACCTGGGGATCGAACTCGGATCTCTTGTCTCGAATTGCGATCACCCAACCACTCGGCTACCGTGACTACGCTTATATATGTTTTACCCATCCCAATGTATTGTGGTATGAGCATCGGGTACCTCTAACACCCAGACCCGAGAAATTCTAGAAAAAGTGGTTTTACTACATAGACCCGACCAGGAATGGAACCGGTGTTTACGTCAGTCATACACGGAGGTCGTCTATTATGTATGTATTATTAAAATATTCATAAAATTTTAACAGTCAAGTAAAACTATACAATTATAATGGAACATTTCTACCATTAAATCATACAGCAAAACACATACACAACGATTGCAGTTTGTAAACATGTTATAAAAGCAATTGTTTCAATGAACGCTACTGAGGTATAGCGCTGGCACACTAATTAGCTGAATTAATGTGGGGCGAAACGTTTAGAGTTACTGAATTGCTAAATTAGAGGCCAGAGCATGTAAAATGGTATGAAAATAGCATTCAATGTATTTAAGGGTATTGCATAAAGTATTTTTTTATCTACACGCAATTTCCCATGCTGGGGTAGGCAAAGGTCCTAACAATGAAGCACTTTTGACGTACCTTTCACTGTAGCCTGTTTAGAGTAATGTGACAATAGGTGAGCCTATTGCTGTAGTATAACAGTGTAATATACTTACATAATATATACTTTGACAGATAAATATTCATATGTATAAGACATAAGGCATTCATATACATATATCATATATATATATATAGATATAAACTTATGTGACTTAAGTTCAGATATTCATTTTCACCACACAAATGTTTGCCCTTAGGGGGATTTGAACTACCAACCCTTTAAGCAGAGGACATGCACTAGAAATGAACTTCACCCATCTGTTTAATGGATTAAAGTATTTAATATTTTATTCTACATAATATATCTCGAGTGGTTTGTCTAAAAAAAAGCCTGGTTTCACTAGGTTTAATTTAAAATTTCAAATAACTTTTTATTTAATATTGCACTGATGAGTTTAACTAATAAATTTAATCAAATGAAAGTATGGACCCAACATTGGGTTGTCTATTTTTTCATGGTGTAACTACAAACTTTTTATATAATATTTAAATCTTTAGTCAAAATTTATTGCAAATACAATGTAACTGGATTGTCTGCAAAACAAACCATCCTGAATGATGTTCAGAGGTGAAAAGTTTATGCATGTGGAAACTTGTGACAAAGAGATCCGAGCTAAATATCCCGTGAGATAGAAGAGGACAAAGCGATGTATCCAAGCAAGATGTGACCGCCTGCACATTGATGAAGTTTGATGAATAATGAATAAATACATACAAAGCTAGGGTCAACAATACATTGCTCTTATCTCAACTGCTTATGCATTTGTATAATGGAATCGGAAACAACAAAGGTACCACTAACAACAGTGTTCTACGTTGACTCAAATGGTAATTAAACCTGACTACAGAGCCTCAAGTATTTGGAATGACAATTTTGAAAATAATAGCAAAATAATATATAACTTAGTAGTAAAGGTTTGCCTGGAAGAAATTGCTATTTAAGTGATAAGGCCGCCCTTTATACAACCACTATTTATAACCTTTTTAAATGTATATCTTGTAAATAATATTTTTGTTATGGTGTGTGCAATAAAGTGTTTAAATAAATAAATAAAATAGTACAACGTGTAACTATACAAAATGTTGGAAAAACATATTACCAATCAAGATCATAATTTGGTTTTAAATAATGTTAGTAAAGATAGACATTTTGTTTACAGAATAGGGGGCAAAAATCTGGTTTGCAAAAGTTTAGATAAAATTTATATTATTTGCTTGAACATAAAGACAGCGACAGTCTCACCACCTGCCACGTCCCAAAAACGTTTTCGGCGCATGGTGGTGCTTTTTTCAACAACTTATGTATAATTTACATCATTGGCTTGGGTATAAAGACATCTACGATAAAAGGTGTCTGGTACGGTGTCCTCTAAGCTGCTTACCAAGCATGACATTTATGGCAAACCCTCCTTCATAAAGGAGGCCTATACCCAACTATAGCCAACGTAAAGTTGATTAAATAATGAATGATT
This sequence comes from Sericinus montela, assembly GCA_029286605.1. Lineage (NCBI taxonomy): Eukaryota > Metazoa > Arthropoda > Insecta > Lepidoptera > Papilionidae > Sericinus > Sericinus montela. The sequence goes on along the minus strand of JAGSMR010000119.1, from coordinate 614,059 downwards.
TAATCATTAACACAGACACAAAGTCATCAAACACTGAAATGGTACAGAAAAAGAAACGAAATAAGAAATAAAAGCATTTGTCGAGTAACAATACCAATACAAAGAGTACCGTCTCAGCATTAAGTCTCGAGGTTAACCGCAACACTGAATTTCAGTCAGTACCAGTTATTTATGTATGTAAAGTTAAAAACATGGCAGCTACAGGTAACAGATTTTAAAATCAAATTCAGTTTTAACGCTTTGCATTTTTGAAGTCCGTATAAATACCTTATACTTTACTATTCTAATTGGTAAGGCAGATACTTGATAAATTGCATATACATATATATACTTTGCAATTCTAATTGGTAAGGCAGATACTTGATAAATTGCAGAATGACCTGCATATTGAGAGGTATAAGACGCGGGAGGAAACGGTTAACATCGAGATCTAACTACTATTACGATCACTCTCCACAAACAGACTTTTTATTAAACATACATGGGCATCCAGCGATGAAGATTTACCGTTTCACCTTCAAATGGCAAGTGAATTGGTGATTACATTATCACAAATTTACACACATTCACCGGTACCACAGGTCCCACAGATCACAGGTCTGCTTAGTTTTATTATTATATTTTATAAGACCAAAGGAAAAAAGCCATGATGGTAGAGTTTGTATATGCCAACCCCTCAGATTTCTAACAATTATTAACTGTGAGCCAAATCTCAATTAGAATATTGAGCAGAAATTATTAACATATAATAATAATAATAAATAAATATCTTCATGCAATTCCCAATACAGGGATAGACAGAGGTCTAGTCTAGACAATTAAGTCCCTTCTACCCACTTTCCACCTAAGATATTTTCGGGACAATGTGACAGGTGGTGAGCCCGTCGCCGTCTTTATGTCCGAGCCAATGATATAATTCATACATAAGTTTTTAAAAAACCCATTACTACGAGCCTGCCACCTGGGGATCAAACTCGGATCTCTTGACTCAAAATTCTAAGATTCCATCTTTCTGTATATTATTAATATATACATATATCAAGTATTTAACCAGTACATTGTTTATGGCATGTGCATAAGTCCACATACAAAATATCATAATATATTCTTATCCTGTTAAACTATAAAGTGAAATGATAATGTGAAATATTGAATGATTGTCGAGTGGTTGGGTGATCAGAATTAGAGACAAGAGACCAGATTTCTAACAAAAGGTTTTGGCCAAACCAATGGGTTGTTTCAAAAATTATGTACAATTTATATTGTTGGTTTTAACATAAAGACAGTGATAGACTCACCACAACATGTCAAAAAGATTCTATTATCTAAACCACCACCCCCATGTTGAGAATGGTGTGATGGTATATTATTAACATTCCTATCCTGTTAAAATATATAAACTGTTACATTGTCTGTTTGATGACAATATTCAAGCATAGTGAGTTTGTGAGGATGGATGAATGTTTGATCTTTCACACAAAAAACTATTGAATGAATTTAGATAATATAATATAGCTTATAAATCAGAATAACACATAAGAATACAATTTATTAATATTAAAATAAATGCGGGCGGACATTAGTACTGTTATAAATGGACCTCTGTTTTGTGACAAACTTTTTATGACATTTGGTGGTTTAAATATAATAATTCTGCCAATATCTTAGTTTTTTTTTTCCGGCCAATTCAGTTACTTGACACATTTATCTACGTACGATCTACATTATTCAGGATCTGTAAGAGCATAGTAGTCCATACATGGTCGAGTCGTTGTAGACACCCAGATAGTCGCAATAACATTATAATAATCTCTATGACGAACATAAATAAATAAATAAACAATGCTGGTATAATAATAAAAAATTTTACGTACAGAGTGTTTTGTAAATTCTTCTGGTTCCTGTGTTGTCAGAGACAGGTCCTAACAAGTTCAATAACCTCATGTGACAAAAACATTAGATTAATATTAGAAACATTTTTGTGTACATTTGTTTGAGATTAATAACTTGATTCATATACACGACTGAACGCACCAAAGTTTCGACGGTAAATAAAACTGAATTCACGCAGAATAAACAAATCTGATGAGGGACTCCGCCATCTTGAAAAGGTAAATGCAAAATAGTGCATGAATAATGTATTTGAGATAAATATCGATGAAGAAACTTACGTCTATTATGTGTTCCTTTTCGTTATATGTAAATATCATTGACTATAAATTAAAATAAAATTTTCGTTTTCGGCACTTTTCATGTCATATATTTAAAATTAATTTCTTTTTCTTCACTTTTCTAAATATATAACTAACTATCCGTTACAAAAATCACTACACGTGATATTTATTTACACATTTACATGAGTAATTTACAATTCTATTCAATAATTAATCCACAAACAAAATACGCAGTTATCATGTCGTTGTCGGTCGTCCGACATTTTTTTGTTTACGTTCCGTTTCTCATTATTAAACAGAGTACATAATGACCAGTTTTTAATTACCTTACGAATTGGTAGTTAATTTTTGAAAATTTACTTTTAATTTAAATTTAAGTGGTAGAAAAGTTTAAAAACGCATCTTACTTTAAACTTTTGTACCACTTACTCCTCTTTTTTTTTATAACGTAGAGATTATATACGCCATAATAAATAAATAAAAAATAAATATCTTCACGCAATTCCCAATACAGGGGTAGACGGAGGTCAAGTCTAGACAATAAAGTCCCTTTGACCCACCTTCCACCGAAGATATTTTCGGGACAACGTGACAGGTGGTGAGCCCGTCGCCGTCTTTATGTCCGAGCCAATGATATAATTCATACATAAGTTTTAAAAACCCATTACTACGAGCCTGCCACCTGGGGATCAAACTCGGATCTCTTGACTCAAAATTCTAAGATTCCATCTTTCTGTATATTATTAATATATACATATATCAAGTATTTAACCAGTACATTGTTTATGGCATGTGCATAAGTCCACATACAAAATATCATAATATATTCTTATCCTGTTAAACTATAAAGTGAAATGATAATGTGAAATATTGAATGATTGTCGAGTGGTTGGGTGATCAGAATTAGAGACAAGAGACCAGATTTCTAACAAAAGGTTTTGGCCAAACCAATGGGTTGTTTCAAAAATTATGTACAATTTATATTGTTGGTTTTAACATAAAGACAGTGATAGACTCACCACAACATGTCAAAAAGATTCTATTATCTAAACCACCACCCCCATGTTGAGAATGGTGTGATGGTATATTATTAACATTCCTATCCTGTTAAAATATATAAACTGTTACATTGTCTGTTTGATGACAATATTCAAGCATAGTGAGTTTGTGAGGATGGATGAATGTTTGATCTTTCACACAAAAACTATTGAATGAATTTAGATAATATAATATAGCTTATAAATCAGAATAACACATAAGAATACAATTTATTAATATTAAAATAAATGCGGGCGGACATTAGTACTGTTATAAATGGACCTCTGTTTTGTGACAAACTTTTTATGACATTTGGTGGTTTAAATATAATAATTCTGCCAATATCTTAGTTTTTTTTTTCCGGCCAATTCAGTTACTTGACACATTTATCTACGTACGATCTACATTATTCAGGATCTGTAAGAGCATAGTAGTCCATACATGGTCGAGTCGTTGTAGACACCCAGATAGTCGCAATAACATTATAATAATCTCTATGACGAACATAAATAAATAAACAATGCTGGTATAATAATAAAAAATTTTACGTACAGAGTGTTTTGTAAATTCTTCTGGTTCCTGTGTTGTCAGAGACAGGTCCTAACAAGTTCAATAACCTCATGTGACAAAAACATTAGATTAATATTAGAAACATTTTTGTGTACATTTGTTTGAGATTAATAACTTGATTCATATACACGACTGAACGCACCAAAGTTTTGACGGTAAATAAAACTGAATTCACGCAGAATAAACAAATCTGATGAGGGACTCCGCCATCTTGAAAAGGTAAATGCAAAATAGTGCATGAATAATGTATTTCTGAGATAAATATCGATGAAGAAACTTACGTCTATTATGTGTTCCTTTTCGTGATATGTAAATATCATTGACTATAAATTAAAATAAAATTTTCGTTTTCGGCACTTTTCATGTCATATATTTAAAATTAATTTCTTTTTCTTCACTTTTCTAAATATATAACTAACTATCCGTTACAAAAATCACTACACGTGATATTTATTTACACATTTACATGAGTAATTTACAATTCTATTCAATAATTAATCCACAAACAAAATACGCAGTTATCATGTCGTTGTCGGTCGTCCGACATTTTTTTGTTTACGTTCCGTTTCTCATTATTAAACAGAGTACATAATGACCAGTTTTTAATTATCTTACGAATTGGTAGTTAATTTTTGAAAATTTACTTTTAATTTAAATTTAAGTGGTAGAAAAGTTTAAAAACGCATCTTACTTTAAACTTTTGTACCACTTACTCCTCTTTTTTTTTATAACGTAGAGATTATATACGCCATAATAAATAAATAAAAAATAAATATCTTCACGCAATTCCCAATACAGGGGTAGACGGAGGTCAAGTCTAGACAATAAAGTCCCTTTGACCCACCTTCCACCGAAGATATTTTCGGGACAACGTGACAGGTGGTGAGCCCGTCGCCGACTTTATGTCCAAGCCAACGATGAAATTCGTACATAAGTTTTTGAAAAACTCATTGGTACTGCCACCTGGGGATGGAACTTGGGTCTCTCGACTCGAAATTCCGACCACCCAACAACTCGGCTATCGTGACATATATACGCCATAAACCTTATTTATATGCTTACTTAAACTTTATTTACAACATGGCCACGAGCCTGCTTTCAAGCAAAAGAGAGTCAATAGAGGACAAGGAGTTTAACTGCGCTTTTAATAAATTTCATGAAACTTTAATAAAAAAAAATATCTTCACGCAATTACCAATACAGGCGTCGACAGAGATCTAGTCTAGACAATTAAGTCCCTTTGACCCACCCTCCATAGAAGATACAAACTGAAACTTTAATAATGTTTTATAACCTATGCTTTACTATTTTAAAAGTTAGAATAAGAAAATAAGGTTGTGAACTCGAGACTTCTCTGGGTTCGCTTTAAATTGGGACTGACGAAGTTATTCCTTTTGGCTGTTTATGCGCCGGTAGCTTCGTCGTCCAGAGCTGAGCTGGAGGAGTTTTGGGAGAATGTAAGAGAAGTTCTAGATTTGGTTAGAGGAAACGAAAGAATTGATGTATGTGGTGATTTGAATGGATGGGTTGGTACCGCTCGGCCAGGCCCATTGGTACGAGTCGGTGCTTGGAATGTTTGGTGATAAAAGGGTTAACGATGCTGGCAAGCTTTATGCAAGGAAAAGGGTCTTCTTGTGACAAACACTATGTTTAGTCACAAGAAAATCCATATGTATACTAGAACAAGAGAGAATGAGAGAAGTATGATCGATTTATTCCTGGTGGATGACCGACTGCGAAAACAGGTGATGGATACGCGAGTGTTCCGGGGTGCTGACCTGGGAACGGATCACTATCTAGTGGTTACCAGATTTAGGGATCTGTTCGCGGGTTGGCGCCACCGGACGGCGATACCAGAACCACAGTCGGTCGGTAGCATCCGAAGCTGGAAGCTTCAGGAAGCGGACACTAGAGATAAATATCAAGCAAGGGTAGCCGATAAGCTGGACATCATCGATGTCAGGAAAGAATGTGTTGAAGAAATATGGGATGAAGCCTTATAAATGGAATGGTTAGTGCAGCGGAAGACGTGTGTGGAACTGTGAAAAGAGGTAGTAGTAAAATAGGTGATTCATGGTGGAATGACGAAGTGAAAGAAGCAGTAAATAAGAAGAAGAAAGCATGGTTAGACTACTTGGCCTCTAGTAATGATAAGGATATGAGAGAGAAGAGGAAAGAAAGATATAAGCTCCAGAAAGTTTATACGAAAGCATTGATTGAGGAAGTGCGTGAAAGGAGTAGAATGGAAGCAGACGAAAGGTTGTCGTACAACTTCAAGGAGAACTCCAAACTCTTCTGGAAAGAGGTTGGAAGGACCCGGAGTGGTGCGACAGCCTTAAGAATGAACAAAGTGCTTTCGAGAACCAATGACGTCCTCTCAGAAAAATGCAGCGATGGAGCGAATTTTATAGAGAGATGTATGCGTGTGATGATCTTAGTGAGGGATCCGGGGCTGACGCCGTGACTGGTACGCCAGACTCGGACCTCGATGACACTGACGTCATCAGTATGAAAGAGATTGAATGTGCGATTAGAAGTTTGAAATGTGGTAAGGCTGCGGGGCGGAAAGATTTCTATGGGAGGCACAATGTGGATTTAGACCTGGAAGAGGATGCACGGATCGAATGTTTTCTCTCCGCATAATCACGGAGAAGCTTCTGGCTGCTAACCAGAAGATTTTCTGTGCTTTTGTGGATCTTGAGAAAGCATTTGATAAGGTTGTAAGGAAGAAAATGTGGGAACTGTTGCCGGGGGATGGTCGATTGCTAAGGGCTGTGCAGTCACTTTACTGTGACTGTAAAGCCTGTATGCGGGTAGGACATGACCTGTCACCCATGTTTAGCGTCCAAACGGGCGTAAAACAGGGTTGTTGCATGTCTTCCTGGCTGTTCGTACTGTATCTCGACAGCTGTTTACAGAAGCTGAAAGATAGCTGTTTGGGTATGAAATTGGGTGACATAAAAGTAAATTGTCTGCTATATTCTGATGATGCAGTGCTTATTGCACCATCAGAGGCAGAACTGCAGGCATTAGTCACGTGTATGAAAGAAGAATGTGAAATTAATGGTCTCCGTTTGAATGCTAAAGGGACGAAGTGCGAAATTTGGGTAAATCAGGAATGTCTAGAACAGGTGAATAAAATTGTATACTTGGGGAGTGCGTTTAGCCGGGATGGAAGATGTGATTTAGATGTGGACAGGCGTGTCGCTGCCGGGGACAAAGTCAATGGTGCCCTGACTGCGTTAATCAAAAGGCAAGGCGTTGTGAAAAGTGCACGCCTTGCAATACATAACGCAGTGTTGGCACCGACTTTGTTATATGGCAGCGAAACCTGGGTATGCCAGAAGAAGCATAAAAGCAGGTTGAATGTAGTGGAGATGCGATCTCTTCGTAAAATGTGCGGCCTTACCATGGCCGACCGAAAGCGAAACGTAGAGATTCGCAATATGGCAGGTTTGAGAGATCACCTTGTCTCAAAAATGGATAAGGGCGTGCTTCGATGGTTTGGGCACGTTGAGCGAATGAGTGAAGACCGAATGGTGAAGAAAATATATAGCGCGAAAGTTAATATTAAAAGGTGTCGAGGTAGACCGAGACTAACTTTCGAAGACCATGTGAGCAAATTGCTCGAAGAGGGGAGGGTCAAGAGTACTCGAATACCTAGACGTGCATGTATGAAGAAGATGATGAATCTGAAAGAAGCGAAAGAAGTATATAGGGATCGTGACACTTGGCGATCTGTTCTCTCTGGCTACCCCGTCAGGGATTGTGCGTGGATCTTTTGTTGGAAGTTTTTGAAGATCTGGGATCTTCAAAAACTTTTTTTTATTTTTATTAATTTATGTCACCAACGTAGGTATAGAGATAAAACAATACATACTATACATGAAAGCGTATTTTTACAACCATGCCCTATAAATGAAATATTAAAAATTATACAAAAATTATATAAATAACACGAAATGTTTGGGCTATGACGAAATTTCAACAAAAGCCTTAAAATCTTGTGCTGATCAGATATTTCCAATTTTAGCTTATATTATTAACTTATCATTTGAATGCGAAATATTCCCAGAAAAACTTAAAACTTCTATAATTAAACTCATATTTAAAACAGGAAATAAAAAAGACATAAATTATTATCGACCCATTGCTCTTAGTAGATTTTACAGCTTTTTAGATAAATGTAAAGTTATAAGGAAAGAACAAAACGGCTTTCAAAAGGACAAATAATTCATTACATGCTTGTTAGCCATATAACGCAGAACATTGACAAAGGTAGAAAGGTTACAGGTGTTTTTTTCGATATGAGTAAAGCTTTCGATTTAGTAGAACTAAATCAAATTGAAAACTATGAATGAGTAAAACCTTACTTATATAACAGGTAACAATACGTACAAATAACAGGAACTAATGAATGAATACGGGGAACAATTTACTTATAGCTCGAATTTAAAACGAATTTCTAAAGGCGTTCCTCAGGGCACTAACCTCGGATCCCTATTTTTTATTTTATACATTAATGATGATGAATGATCTACCATTAGCAATTTATCAACAGTGCATCTTAAATGCCGATAACATATCTGTCCTAATAACAGATGAAAAGAAACCTTCAGAGTACAAACATCTAGTCAATTATACAGTAATATCAACAATTTAAGTTATTTTAGTTAAGATAGCCGAGTGATTGGGTGATCGGAATTTTGAGTCAAGAGACCCTAGTTCGATCCCCAGGTGGCAGGCTCGTGCCAATGGGTTTTTCAAAAACTTATATACGAATTATGTTGTTGGCTTGGACATAAAGTCTTCGGCGGGCTCACCACCTGTCACGTTGTCTCGAAAATATATTCGGTGGAATGTGGGTCAAACGAACTTAATTGTCTAGACAAGACCTCTGTCTACCCCTCTATTGGGAGTTGCGTGAAGATATTTTTAAATCAACAATAAATAGGTTAGAAAAAAATAACATGTCTAAACTTACTTAAAACTATATATGTTACATTCTCCACGAATCGAGCAAACTTTCCAAAAATTATGAATCATAATCAAGAAATTGAAAATGTTACAGAAGTAAAATTTCTTGGCTTAACTGTAAACCAACATTGTAGTTGGAAAACACAAATAAGATAAATTTGTGACAAATTAAATAAGTTTGTTTATGCACTTAAGCGACTGAGAAACTTAGTTAATAAGCGACGATGTTAGAGTATCATGGTTATGTGGGATCTATTTTACGTTATGGAATTTTAATCTGGGGAATTTCCACAAATTTTAACAGAGCTTTTCAGTAAAAAAATGTCTTAGACCAATTTTAAAAAGCTAAAAATTCTTAGACTGTTTTCTTTATACATTTATGAAATCGGAACATTGGTAAAAAATATCATAAATTGTTCCTAAAATGTATTGATGCAAATGAAAGATTTCCTTCAAGTTAGCTTTTTCTAAATGCAGAACAGCTTTATTTCAGAAAAATTGTTATTTAATGCGTATTAAGATATACAATAAAATTGCCAGTGAAATTCGAGAACTAACACTTAAAAACTTTGAGACTAGAACTAAAAAAAATCTACTTATACAAAAATGTTGTTATCCCTTCCCATCTATTATCCCTATTGCAAGTGACAATTTGATAATCCTGACTTTTCAGTTAGGAATTATCAATACGATACTTTAATTTTTATTATGCAATTTTATTGATTTTTAAAGCATATTTATGCTGAACTTTTATATTTTTAAATTAAAGAGAAATCTCTTTAATTTAAGAAATAAGTATTGCTTTTTTTGTAATCGTGACTGGTAAATCTGCAAAATTAATATCCTTTTTATAAATTTATGTTTTTTTTTTTTTTGTAATTACTTTTATATACCAATATGGAATAAGTAATAAATGTATTAGCTTAATATTTTGATAATTTTGTGTAATAGATAAAACCTAATTTTAAGAAATATTACCTGACCTGGAGATTGTTATTAAATATTGGACGACTTTAGACTATGACATTAGTGTATAACTTTTCATGACAATGATTTACATATTAGTTTAGTATTTTAAATCCTTCAACTAATGTTTTTGCATGCCGACATGGCGAAATATGATTGACATATATGTATAGTTTTAACATCTGTAATTCCCATCTTTTTTACAAATAAATCAATAAATAAACGGATTCAAACAGATTAATCATGACGTCTAATATTTCAACTTGTAGAGGCAATTTTTTTAGCAAAGAATCTGCGTGTGATGCCTGATATAGCGAGGTCTGTTACTATCGAGTTTCCATCTGTTCAATCCAGTGTATAAAGTTTTCTTATTGAGGGGCTAGAGTTCAGGATAGCCTCAGTTTGTGCCTAAACCGTGTTGAAATCCTCGCAATTGAACTATTAGGATACCCTATCCTACCTTTGTTCATACCAAAATAGTGATAAAATAATAATAATAATATTAAATACATTGATATAGACATATATGAGTAACCCTGGACATTGGCGTAAAATAAGTCAGCGGCATCCGCATCGGGTGATTTGCGGATCCTCATTTTTCTGTTCGAAAAGAATGCTGTCAATAGCCTCCAAAGTGTAATTCGTACCTATTGCAAAAATGTTCAATGTTTTCTTTTTTCAGATTCCACCGAAAGCTTTTTAGATTAAATAGTCGTTTACTAACTAAACAATTTTATGATTTTATTTTTTCATCTATTTTTAAATTTTTTGCCTCTCCAATAGGTACATTACATGTAAAATGGACAATTTCCACCAAGTTACATTCAGGCAACTGGTCAACAATTGACACTACATTCAGATATCCCTATCTATTAGTTTGTACGTAAGTTTTTAATTATGTTTATTATTGACGCTCGGCTCGATCTGTCTACGGCCGCTACTTACAAATGGATTTATCACAGTCATAACAGCCCCACAGGCGATTCGGTAACCTAGTTGATTGTTACCCTGCCTTCGAAGCTGGCGGTTCGAGTCCCGCTGAATGCAAACATTTCTGCGATGAATATGAAATTTTGTACTCGTGTCATTGATTCTCTCTCTATTATTTATGTAAGTATATTGTACCAATGTAATATTTATATATCTAAATACGTATTGTAATATATAAGTCTTCCACATGGAGTCGCCGCTTGTGGTATTGATGCTGCCGTCTATAGTTCGCGCACCCACCGATGTAGTTATTTTGTGTTTGGTATTTGTAATTTAAAATAGAGATGACATATTTTTGGGGGAGGCATATGTTCAGCAGTGAACTTTTAATAGGCCGTAAATAAAGATAATGTATTTTCCTTCTCTCTGCTATTTAATGTGTAACGACCTGCCGAATATGTGACGTGACCAGTAGTGACCATAGACTATCGAGCTAAAAGCCATACAACCAAAGCAAACGTTAAGACTCAGTATCAAAGAGCTAAAAAAATGTAAACGAAAAAAAAACTGCTATCGGTCGCCATTTTGATGGTTGTTTCATTATAATACAAAATTCATAAAATAATCTTGTTTTTCATTTTAACTAGTGGTATATGTGTATTCAATAATGTCTAAAAGAAGAATTGAAGTAATGGACCCATTCATTAAAAGAAAAAGGTCTGTATCCGTATGCCAACGTATTGCTTAAGATGCCATGCTTTATGTTATTTTCCATTTTCCTTTGTTTTTCTTTTCTCCGGACAGCTACTACAAATTTTACACTTACGTTTTATAATCCAACTTGTTTAATAATATTTATGATTTAAAAAAGTGACCTGCAAATATAAATCGCTAGGTTGTTTTATAAATATAGCAGCTCATGCTTGTCATCCATAACCCTCGTTTCTTCCAATGGAAAAGTAGTTAGTTACCTTATTTCTTTCAACATCAGCCATCTGCCTGTGAAAATCCCAAAAAATAGGTCTTGGTGTTTGGTAGTATAAACGGAACATATGGATAGACACAAAAATGTAAAAAATTCCGTTTTTTTTTTATACACGTACTATATATTTTCATATCAGTTACAACAAGAAACGCCAATTTGGTTGATTTATGCTGCCTGGAGTACTCATTGTTACCTAGCACCTATTTCTGCAGCATAAATCTGTTTTGTTATTGGCTTCCCGCCTTCGGCTTCGCTCGTGTCGAGGACTGACTATAATAAACCAATTCCTATAATGATTTCTTGTATTTACGCGAATACTACACATTTAAAATAAAACTATTTTCGGATTTTACAAACTATTTTATTAGGAAATAGAACACATTTTTATTTCTAAAAATTATTTTATTTAAAAACTATTTTATTTCTCAATAAAATAGTTTGTATAAACTAATTAAAAAGACGCGATAAAATCCGAAAATCGTTTTATTTTAAACCAATTCCTATTTTGTAAAATATAAAAATTATATAAGAAAAAAATTATTTTAATCAACATTTTTAACCCATTCCAGATGTTATTTCGAAAATATGGGACATATTTAAAATTGTATCCATAGCTTGTTTGGGATAGTGACAAGCTCGTTCACAGAAGCTTTCCAGATTAGCCTTCTTAGATTCACCATAGCTGAGTGCTTGGGTGATCCACAATGTTGTGTCAAGAGGCCTGAGTTTGGTAGGCTTGTACCAATGGGTTTTTTCAAAAACTCAAGTACGATTGAATTGTTGGCTAGGACATAAAGACGACAACAGGCTCACCGCCCATAACATTGTCCCAAAAATATTTTAGGAGGAAGGTGGGTCCAAGAGACTTAATTGTCTAGACCAGACCTCTGTCTACCTTTGTATTGGGAATGGCATGAAGATATCTATAGCTTACACATTTTTCCATCTAAGGCCAAAAATTGCTAAGTTGCATATAAAGTCACATTCTACCCCTTTAAGGAAGGAGTTATTTAAAACTCTTTCTTAGCTGTCATCTTGTTCTCATAATTCATCTTTGGCCCAAAATTCACATTCACATTGGTTTTACAGATATCATGTTTAATGAGTGTATGAATGACTTATCTTTTACTTTTATGTACATATAAATTCTAATTAGATTAATAAATTTTATGTACATATATATTCTTTTCTCAGTCAAGCATTTTATATGTTATTTGGGTTTGAAAAAATTATTTGTTGTTGTAGTTATTCATTATGATAATTTTGTGTAATTACTAATGCTTATTACTAAGATGTTAAATGTTTGTAATCAAATTAAAAATAAATAAATATAAATATCTTTATGCAATTCTCAATACAGGGGTAGACAGAGGTCTAGTCTAGATAATTAAGTCCCTTCGACCCACCTTCTGGTGGTGAGCCCATCGCCGTCTTTATATCCAATCCAATGATATAATTTGTACATAAGTTTTTGAAAAATCCATTGGTACGAGACCGCCACCTAGGGATCATACTTTGATATCTAGACTCGAAATTCCGACCACCAAACCACTCGGCTATCGTGACTGACACCCTCCTGAACCAGTCTAAAATTATAGAAAAACTGCAGGGTTCTATTCCTTGCTCAAAGCACCTTACTTCATAAGGGAATAATTATGATATAGTGTTATGTGGTGTAAAAAAATTTAATCTAAGCAAGGATAATGCTTTGTTGTGTATATATATTTCAGTTGCTTAATGTTAATAATTTCCTTCTTAAAGGCAACAAAGATATATTTTAAAAACATTCAACACCCAATGTTAAACAGTGCGAAGCAAAATAAGATATCTAACTGATCTAAAATGAGCTAGAATTGTATATGTTAGTTATTTCTATAGCATAATGGCATATAGTATTTCACAATGGGGTCATGTGTTTGTTTTGTAAGAGCAAATTTACAATCTAACTTTGGAGCAAAGTTAGATTGTATTGCTAAAAAAAAATCCCTTAGGGAAGTATGAAAAAATAAACATTTTTACCTTGACCGCTCATTGTATAAATTATATGGAAATATAATGTATGTACACAAAAAAACATTGATGTTGTTTTAATGGCTAATGCTTATGATGGTAAATTAACATAAAGTATGTAAAAAAATGTTATTAAGTTAATCACTATTGTGCTGTTCATCAAAATTGTACTTTATGTATGAAAAAAATTACTCAAAAGAGTATACCTATTGAGTTATGAAACATAGGTAGATTAAAAAACTACAAACAGATTAAATGTATGTTTCTTACAATTTTTTTTCTAATAATGATCTGCAATCGGCTTCTCTAGCCATAACCAGATGCGGTAAGTAGTTTATATACAATGCTACAGTGAGCATACATTAACTCCTAAGTATATCTTCAACAGTGGTAGAGCCACGCTTCAGCTTTGTTGGTGCATGAATGGGGCGGCTCGACCAGGGAAGTACCACAACTTCACAGAATACCAGCGTGATGTAGAAGTCTAACAAACTTCTGCGTTTCGTCTGGTGAGTGCAGGTAACCGTAGGTCCTCCCCCAAGGGACAGCAACGCATCTGCTATGCCTCTGGTATTGCGGATGTTAATGGGCGGCGGTAATCACTTACCATCACATGACCCACCTGCTCGTTTGCCTCCCTATTCTATTAAAAAAAATATAAAGAGGTATTCGCAGTCTCTTTTATCTAGATCCAGTATATGCCATCTTTTTAAGCGAGTAGTGGTATGGTTATTAAGGAGGTCCTTTGCCAATCCATTTGTATGCTCCTGCTGCCTTTCCTTACATCGGGCACATTTCCTGTTTACTTCTTCTTTCACAGTGGGCATGTCTAGATATTCATGGATTTCATTGTTTCTTAGGAACCATCCTGCGCCTGTTATTGATCTAATAACTAAATTTTGAAACTTCTACAGGATTTCTATGTTTGAGTTATTGGGAGAAGCCTTCTTACTAAATAAATTTTTTTTTATATCACTATCGTAGTCAAATGCTTGTATTATAGTTATTCTTTGAATGAGATTGTCACTAACCCTAAACACGCTCTGGTTGAAGTTGGATAGAAAACAATAAATTGTCTAGACATCTGACTATCCCAGCACTGGAATAGTAGACATGACGGGAATATAAGGCAAGAGTAAATGGAAGAGTTATCATGGGCGAGAATGATGCTCTTTACTCTATAGACAGAAGTTTAATAAGGCTCATACTAATCAATAACAATCACCGAACAAACAAAAAGTTTTGTCGCCGGAAAACAAAAGACAGTTTAACATTTTTTAATATATACATAATTCTTTTTTAAATGTGCACTTAACATTCGTGCAACGCGCGACGCGCACCTCGCCAGTCTAGTAGAGATCATAGGCGTGTGCATGTTGCTCTTAACTCTATAGCATATTTCATTTTGTGTTATCTCTTAACATTGTGCCTTCAATTATTTACAATCTAAAGCTAGTCCATGTCATTAAAAGTAAAATAGGAACTCCTACTGTGTAATGAACGATACATTGTGAGTCGTAATATCATTATTTTCTATAATGACAACCGTAACAAACTAAGCCTTTAATAGGATTTGATATAACAATTATTTTTTTTTTTAGAAATAACTTTGGAGGTGATCACTTCACTCTCAGAGTTTACTGTCATTAACATAGTAATTTATAATATATATTTTTTTTTATAAAATATGTAATTTTAAATATTATATAATTTTTGTTGAGTACTCAGGCTTTGCACATTTACTTAGACATTGTAGAAGTGTATGCTTCTAACCATCTCATGAAGAAGTTATTGACTCCATGGAATCTAGTAACTGGTGTCACAAGCTTGTGATGATGTATGTGTTTGTGTGTATGTAAAGTGAAAAAAAAAATATCTTCACGCAATTCCCAATACAGGGGTCGACAGAGGTCTAGTCTAGACATTTAAGTCCCTGACATTTAAGACCTTCCACCGAAGATATTTTCGGGACAACGTGACAGGTGGTGAGCCCGTCGCCGTCTTTATGTCCAAGCCAACGATATAATTTGTACATAGGTTTTTAGAAAAACCCAATGGTACGGCTACTTTATGATCAAACTTGGGTCTCTTTACTTGAAATTCCGACCACCCAACCACTCGGCTATCGTGTTCGTATGTGTAAAGTATGTCTACAATATTACAATATATTATTATTCATGTTACGAAAGTCCTAAAGAATCTATAAAAAAGTGTATTAATATGTTTGTTATTATTTCCATAGAGAGGAGAAGGCAGCGGCAGCTGCCAAGTCTGGTAACAGCAGCGAATCATCTTCTGATGCAGTGGCAACACTAGCAACTGCAATGCCACCTACTGCCACAAGTACTCCGGGAATAAACCCTTACACAGGTTAGTTTGTTACAAAGTTCAATGGTTCAGCAGTGGACTTTTGATAGGCTGTTATGATGACAATGATCCAATGCAGGGTGAAGTGCAACAAGCTATTGTTACATACTACTAACACATATAGTTAGTAGCTAGTATTAAATAATACTAACACATAGTTAAGTCATGATAGCCGAGTGGTTGGGTGGTCAGAATTTCGAGTAAAGGGACCCTATCCCCAAGTGGCAGATTCATACCATTGGGTTTTCCAAAAACTTATGTATCTTTAATATCTTTGGCTTGGACATAAAGACGGCGACGGGCTCACAACCTGTCACGTTGTCCCGAAAATATCTTCTGTCGAAGGTGGAGGGTCGACGGGACTTAATTGTCTAGACTAGACCTCTGTCTAGCCCTGTATTCGGAATTGCGAGAAAATATGTATTATTTATTATATAATCTACATTAATATATACACTGAGCAAATCAAGCACAAGTTACTAGTGTGCAATTAATAAATTTGTTTGTTGTCAGGTCTACCGCACTCGCAACGCTACCACGAGCTACTCCGTAAACGTCTCGGTCTCCCGGTGTGGGAGTACAAAAATGATTTCATGAGATTACTTAACACTCACCAGTGCGTGGTACTAGTCGGTGAGACGGGCTCCGGTAAGACCACGCAGATACCGCAGTGGTCGGTCGAGTTCGCCACGGTGACAGCTGGCAAGTCCACGGGCGTCGCGTGCACGCAGCCTAGGAGGGTGGCAGCCATGTCCGTGGCCCAGAGAGTTGCAGAGGAAATGGATGTGGCGCTGGGCCAGCAAGTCGGTTACAGCATCCGTTTCGAAGATTGCTCCGGACCGCAAACAGTATTGAAGTACATGACAGACGGTATGTTGTTGAGGGAGGCCATGTCTGACCCAATGCTGGAGCAGTACAGGGTGATACTGCTGGATGAGGCTCACGAAAGGACTCTAGCAACGGATATACTGATGGGTGTTTTAAAGGAGGTGATTAAGCAGAGAAATGATTTGAAACTGGTCATTATGTCTGCCACATTGGATGCCGGAAAGTTCCAGCAGTACTTTGACAATGCACCTCTCATGAATGTACCAGGTAGAACGCACCCCGTGGAGATATTCTACACACCGCAACCAGAGAGGGATTACTTGGAAGCAGCGATACGTACAGTCATACAGATCCATTTGTGCGAGGAAATAGCCGGAGACATATTGCTGTTCCTAACCGGTCAGGAGGAGATAGAGGATGCTTGTAAAAGGATAAAGAGGGAAATAGACGGTCTCGGCCCGGACGCTGGTGAATTGAAATGCATTCCCCTGTATTCAACGTTACCACCCAACTTGCAGCAAAGGATTTTCGAGCCGGCACCACCTAACCGTCCAAATGGTGCTATCGGCAGGAAGGTTGTGGTATCCACCAACATCGCTGAGACATCGTTGACTATTGATGGTGTAGTGTTCGTGATAGATCCAGGGTTTGCGAAGCAGAAAGTGTATAACCCGCGTATAAGAGTCGAGTCTCTTTTAGTCTCGCCTATAAGTAAAGCCTCCGCCCAGCAGCGGGCGGGGCGGGCGGGGCGTACCCGACCCGGGAAGTGCTTCAGGCTGTACACGGAGAAGGCCTACAAGAATGAGATGCAAGACAATACATATCCGGAGATTCTGAGGTGATTGGATGTGACACGGTTTTGTATACAATTTCATTATTCTATCTTAAATTCTAATCTGTTTCTAATTTATTTTATTTTTATGTGACATTGAAATAATTTGGTAGCTGAAAAGTTTCGTAATCTAAACAGAATGACTTTGGCGTTTACACTCTGCCAGCTTGTGAACTGTGAATTGTGTGCCCAATTGTGAAACTCTTAAAAAGTGATTAGTAGAAACCACTTTCAAATTTTTAAGACATTTCCCTTAATTGCCCTTAGTTCCATTCCCATAATCGCCTCTTACGATACCAAAGAAAAGAAAAGATGATGCATATTCAAAGGCAATGTAGTAAAGGTGGTCCACATTGAACAGTCCGGGAATAACACCCTCAGAGCTGATAACATGAAAATCGGTGTGTATGCCACTTAACCAAAGAGATTGTATATAAACAAATTCTCTCAGAGATTATTCCATTCTCGATAAACTAGGAACATAAAACATTAACTAAATACAAGATGTTGTTCCATTCATTTCAAAAATTTCTTCAATAGTAATGTATTATTTTTACCATAACACAATTTCTCATACTGGGGGTAGGCAGATGCCTAAACATTGAAGTCTTTTCGGACCACTTATGACAACTTGAATTAATGGTGGTAAATATATATATAAACATCTATGATTCTAGTACAAACATTCTGAACAAATGTTTGCCCCTAGCTGTTTCTGAACCCACCTTTACCTACGAAGGCATGGTCACTACTAACTCGACTATCTGGTCACAATATAAGTAGTGATTTATACGTTTTCATATATATGTGTACAAGATTAGCTACTTTAATGTAATAAGATTTAGAAAATGTTCCCATGTAAGTAGAAGTACAGTCCGCAACACAATCTAATGCCTCGCCCGCATTGCCGTTGCAGATCAAACTTAGGATCTGTAGTTTTGCAGTTGAAGAAGCTGGGTATCGACGATCTGGTGCATTTTGACTTCATGGACCCGCCAGCCCCCGAGACCCTGATGAGGGCACTAGAGTTGTTGAACTATCTGGCTGCGCTGGGTGAGTGGAACATTACAATTATTGTAATTAAATGAAAGAGAAAAAAAAGGTTTTTAAAATTTCAACTGACACGGGCGGGATTCGACTCCCGGCCTCCGCCGAACCGTGGCAACGCACTATCATCTGAGCCACCGTGTCTTATACATAAAAAAAATTCCCTTTAATTGAATAATATAAAAGTTCATAACTTATATGCTTTAAAAATCAATAAAAAAATTGCGTAATAATTATTGTAATATAGTCACGATAGCCGAGTGGTTGGGTGATCGAGATTCAAGCCAAGATACCCGAGTTCGATATCCAGGTGGCAGGTTGGTACGACCAATGGGTTTTTTCAAAACCTATGTATGATTCATATTGTTGGCTTTGACATAAAGACGGCGACGGGCGAACCACCTGTCACGTTGTCCCGAAATCTTCGGTGGAAGGTGGGTCAAAGGGACTTAATTGTCTAGACTAGACTTCTGAAATTTATATATTCTGAAATTTTAGACTTAGAATTGTGTGAGAATATCTATTTATATATTATTTATTTGCAAACTTAGCATATATTGCGTTGTTCATGATGTGCATCATTAATGCCGCTCATGATTTGATCATCTCATTCCAGATGACGACGGCAACCTGACCGACCTGGGTGCGGTGATGGCTGAGTTCCCGCTGGACCCACAGCTGGCCAAGATGCTGATAGCGAGCTGCAACCACAACTGCTCCAACGAGATACTCTCAATCACCGCTATGCTGTCGGGTGAGTTGAAAGAATTGTCTATGCCCACAGCTGGTGTACAGGCTCCGGGACATGTAGACCATGTCCACTCAGGGAGGCGGATAAGTCTACTATGTAACTAGATTCTATCGATTGTGCAAGCATTGTTGGTTCCTTTTAAACTACATATTAAATACACTGAATTACTTGGCTATGCTGCATTAAGTACATGACATTATTTGAAATCAGATAAGAAATAAAAACTAATGTCAAATGGTAAAATAATTTGTCCAGCACAAAAAGTAAACAGCAAAATTATTCTGTCAAACACCAAGTGTAAACAATGAACTAATTCTGTTCAACACAAAGATTAAACAAGGAATTAATTCTGTCCATTACAAAGAGTAAACAATAAAATTATTCTGTCCAACATAGAGTAAAGACTAAAATAATTCTGTCCATTACAAAGAGTAAACAATAAAATTATTCTGTCCAACATAGAGTAAAGACTAAAATAATTCTGTTCAGCACAAAGAGTAAACAATGAATTAATTCTGTCCATTACAAAGAGTAAACAATAAAATTATTCTGTCCATTACATAGAGTAAAGACTAAAATAATTCTGTTCATTACAAAGAGTAAACAATGAATTAATTCTGTCCATTACAAAGAGTAAACAATGAATTAATTCTGTCCATTACAAAGAGTAAACAATGAACTAATTCTGTTCAACACAAAGATTAAACAAGGAATTAATTCTGTCCATTACAAAGTGTAAACAATGAACTAATTCTGTTCAACACAAAGATTAAACAAGGAATTAATTCTGTCCATTACAAAGAGTAAACAATGAATTAATTCTGTCCATTACAAAGAGTAAACAATGAATTAATTCTGTCCATTACAAAGAGTAAACAATGAATTAATTCTGTCCATTACAAAGAGTAAACAATGAATTAATTCTGTCCATTACAAAGAGTAAACAATGAACTAATTCTGTTCAACACAAAGATTAAACAAGGAATTAATTCTGTCCATTACAAAGAGTAAACAATGAATTAATTCTGTCCATTACAAAGAGTAAACAATGAATTAATTCTGTCCATTACAAAGAGTAAACAATGAATTAATTCTGTCCATTACAAAGAGTAAACAATGAATTAATTCTGTCCATTACAAAGAGTAAACAATGAATTAATTCTGTCCATTACAAAGAGTAAACAATGAATTAATTCTGTCCATTACAAAGAGTAAACAATGAATTAATTCTGTCCATTACAAAGAGTAAACAATGAATTAATTCTGTCCATTACAAAGAGTAAACAATGAATTAATTCTGTCCATTACAAAGAGTAAACAATGAATTAATTCTGTCCATTACAAAGAGTAAACAATGAATTAATTCTGTCCATTACAAAGAGTAAACAATGAATTAATTCTGTCCATTACAAAGAGTAAACAATGAATTAATTCTGTCCATTACAAAGAGTAAACAATGAATTAATTCTGTCCATTACAAAGAGTAAACAATGAATTAATTCTGTCCATTACAAAGAGTAAACAATGAATTAATTCTGTCCATTACAAAGAGTAAACAATGAATTAATTCTGTCCATTACAAAGAGTAAACAATGAATTAATTCTGTCCATTACAAAGAGTAAACAATGAATTAATTCTGTCCATTACAAAGAGTAAACAATGAATTAATTCTGTCCATTACAAAGAGTAAACAATGAATTAATTCTGTCCATTACAAAGAGTAAACAATGAATTAATTCTGTCCATTACAAAGAGTAAACAATGAATTAATTCTGTCCATTACAAAGAGTAAACAATGAATTAATTCTGTCCATTACAAAGAGTAAACAATGAATTAATTCTGTCCATTACAAAGAGTAAACAATGAATTAATTCTGTCCATTACAAAGAGTAAACAATGAATTAATTCTGTCCATTACAAAGAGTAAACAATGAATTAATTCTGTCCATTACAAAGAGTAAACAATGAATTAATTCTGTCCATTACAAAGAGTAAACAATGAATTAATTCTGTCCATTACAAAGAGTAAACAATGAATTAATTCTGTCCATTACAAAGAGTAAACAATGAATTAATTCTGTCCATTACAAAGAGTAAACAATGAATTAATTCTGTCCATTACAAAGAGTAAACAATGAATTAATTCTGTCCATTACAAAGAGTAAACAATGAATTAATTCTGTCCATTACAAAGAGTAAACAATGAATTAATTCTGTCCATTACAAAGAGTAAACAATGAATTAATTCTGTCCATTACAAAGAGTAAACAATGAATTAATTCTGTCCATTACAAAGAGTAAACAATGAATTAATTCTGTCCATTACAAAGAGTAAACAATGAATTAATTCTGTCCATTACAAAGAGTAAACAATGAATTAATTCTGTCCATTACAAAGAGTAAACAATGAATTAATTCTGTCCATTACAAAGAGTAAACAATGAATTAATTCTGTCCATTACAAAGAGTAAACAATGAATTAATTCTGTCCATTACAAAGAGTAAACAATGAATTAATTCTGTCCATTACAAAGAGTAAACAATGAATTAATTCTGTCCATTACAAAGAGTAAACAATGAATTAATTCTGTCCATTACAAAGAGTAAACAATGAATTAATTCTGTCCATTACAAAGAGTAAACAATGAATTAATTCTGTCCATTACAAAGAGTAAACAATGAATTAATTCTGTCCATTACAAAGAGTAAACAATGAATTAATTCTGTCCATTACAAAGAGTAAACAATGAATTAATTCTGTCCATTACAAAGAGTAAACAATGAATTAATTCTGTCCATTACAAAGAGTAAACAATGAATTAATTCTGTCCATTACAAAGAGTAAACAATGAATTAATTCTGTCCATTACAAAGAGTAAACAATGAATTAATTCTGTCCATTACAAAGAGTAAACAATGAATTAATTCTGTCCATTACAAAGAGTAAACAATGAATTAATTCTGTCCATTACAAAGAGTAAACAATGAATTAATTCTGTCCATTACAAAGAGTAAACAATGAATTAATTCTGTCCATTACAAAGAGTAAACAATGAATTAATTCTGTCCATTACAAAGAGTAAACAATGAATTAATTCTGTCCATTACAAAGAGTAAACAATGAATTAATTCTGTCCATTACAAAGAGTAA
Organism: Sericinus montela; assembly: GCA_029286605.1. Lineage (NCBI taxonomy): Eukaryota > Metazoa > Arthropoda > Insecta > Lepidoptera > Papilionidae > Sericinus > Sericinus montela. The sequence continues at coordinate 591,431 of JAGSMR010000119.1, read as the reverse complement.
ACAATGAATTAATTCTGTCCATTACAAAGAGTAAACAATGAATTAATTCTGTCCATTACAAAGAGTAAACAATGAATTAATTCTGTCCATTACAAAGAGTAAACAATGAATTAATTCTGTCCATTACAAAGAGTAAACAATGAATTAATTCTGTCCATTACAAAGAGTAAACAATGAATTAATTCTGTCCATTACAAAGAGTAAACAATGAATTAATTCTGTCCATTACAAAGAGTAAACAATGAATTAATTCTGTCCATTACAAAGAGTAAACAATGAATTAATTCTGTCCATTACAAAGAGTAAACAATGAATTAATTCTGTCCATTACAAAGAGTAAACAATGAATTAATTCTGTCCATTACAAAGAGTAAACAATGAATTAATTCTGTCCATTACAAAGAGTAAACAATGAATTAATTCTGTCCATTACAAAGAGTAAACAATGAATTAATTCTGTCCATTACAAAGAGTAAACAATGAATTAATTCTGTCCATTACAAAGAGTAAACAATGAATTAATTCTGTCCATTACAAAGAGTAAACAATGAATTAATTCTGTCCATTACAAAGAGTAAACAATGAATTAATTCTGTCCATTACAAAGAGTAAACAATGAATTAATTCTGTCCATTACAAAGAGTAAACAATGAATTAATTCTGTCCATTACAAAGAGTAAACAATGAATTAATTCTGTCCATTACAAAGAGTAAACAATGAATTAATTCTGTCCATTACAAAGAGTAAACAATGAATTAATTCTGTCCATTACAAAGAGTAAACAATGAATTAATTCTGTCCATTACAAAGAGTAAACAATGAATTAATTCTGTCCATTACAAAGAGTAAACAATGAATTAATTCTGTCCATTACAAAGAGTAAACAATGAATTAATTCTGTCCATTACAAAGAGTAAACAATGAATTAATTCTGTCCATTACAAAGAGTAAACAATGAATTAATTCTGTCCATTACAAAGAGTAAACAATGAATTAATTCTGTCCATTACAAAGAGTAAACAATGAATTAATTCTGTCCATTACAAAGAGTAAACAATGAATTAATTCTGTCCATTACAAAGAGTAAACAATGAATTAATTCTGTCCATTACAAAGAGTAAACAATAAAATTATTCTGTCCAACATAGTGTAAACAATGAACTAATTCTGTTCAACACAAAGATTAAACAAGGAATTAATTCTGTCCATTACAAAGAGTAAACAATAAAATTATTCTGTCCAACATAGAGTAAAGGCTAAAATAATTCTGTTCAGCACAAAGAGTAAACAATGAATTAATTCTGTCCATTACAAAGAGTAAACAATGAATTAATTCTGTCCATTACAAAGAGTAAACAATGAATTAATTCTGTCCATTACAAAGAGTAAACAATGAATTAATTCTGTCCATTACAAAGAGTAAACAATGAATTAATTCTGTCCATTACAAAGAGTAAACAATAAAAATGTGCTCACAGTTGTTGAATATCAGTTGCTTATTCCGAAAAGATTATGGTCCAGTTTGGGTTGGTGTCTTTGCTCCGATGCATTCTATACTTGACTAGAATTTTCTGTTACAGATGTGGATCTCAACTTTGTTGATGAACAATTTTATATGGTAGAGTATAAAAGTATAGTTTTTACCCGCGGAATTGCCTAAAATACTTTTTTTGCTAACGCCTTTCACTTCTAATCCATCTCCGTCTCAAATTTCAATGAAGGTTGAGTCCGAGACTCCCATATATATAAAACTTTCGAAATTTTTACGGGTTTTCCCTCAGTCTCCTTTTACTACAACTATGGGAAGAAATGGTGTGTGATATTTAAATGTAGGGAGTTGTCTAATGAGTTATTTGAAGAACTCCATGCATTCAGAGTAGCATACATATATTTGTTTATGGTGTTGCCAGCTCTGATGTTTCAGATACAATGATGTTTCCGATGGGAACAACGTAGAATGCTACTTTTTATATATTGCCTCGGGTCTGGGTGTTTGTGGTACCTTCGAGATGGGAGCAATGTGTGTGACGTTTGTCTCTATGTCTGTACGTTTCTATCGTCCGCAGTGCCGCAGTGCTTCGTGCGACCGAACGAGGCGCGCAAGGCGGCCGACGAGGCGAAGATGCGCTTCGCACACATCGACGGTGACAACATCACATACATAGATCTGATCCCAAAGTAACCAGTTTAGGCACTCGTATCAGAAACAACAAAAGTAACACACATTGTACCGTTAATTTGGTCAGTAAGACGGTGATAGGCTTACCGCCTGTCACGTTAGCACAGATAAGTTTAGATGAAAAATGTATTGAAAAGAGTCATTGTTCAGTCCTCTGCTTGCCCTAGTATTGAGAAATTGCGTGAAGATTTAGCCGATGTGCTATTCCAGATTATAATCTCAGTCTCTGCAGCAACTCAATATTTTTTATGGGAGTAACAAACATCCGTCTATAACGGCGACAGCCTCACCACCTGTCACGTGGTCCTGAATATGCTTCGGGGAAAGGAATTTAGTTTTTAAGGTAATGGACTAATAAATAAAACACGGAAATTTCAACGAAATGCCTTTTATTATTCATTTAACAACTACCTCTGCACATTTGCACATATCTTTACACACACACGCACACACCGTGATATTTTTAAATATCAACATTTTCTAAACTGCATCTGGGACAAAATTTATAAAAATATCCATTAAATAAACCATTACCTTATTACAAACCAAGATGGCGTCGATAATTTAACAACATAAAATATTTAGTATAAAGTGCATTCATAAATCGATAAAGTATGATCAATTTCGTCTCCTTCCAGAATAAATACACACTGGTCTATAGAGTCGTAGACGAGGTTTATGGTATCGGGTTCACTTGGATGTTTCCAATTCAATGTACAGTTACATCGTATTATACTTTAAAAAAATGCTTGCAATATGAATAAATTCACAACAGTTCTTATTCTGTCTGTCTACAGCCTTCGTCTGCCGTTTCTTTCTTTTATTGTAATGACTACATTGAATTGGCGATTCTCTAGGCCATGTGGTATCGGCGTAAGAACAACGTCACATCTCTTCCTATAAGTGACGTAAAATGCCACTAAGTGAAAAGCTTTCGACAATGGAAAGGCTTCAGACAGATGGCGGGGTTACATTTTCTGAATATACATACATAAATAACGGCTTGTTAAAGTCCACTGCAGGACTTGCAATCGCCACGCTTGGCAAGCGGATTGGCGGTCGCAGTACTAGACCACTCGCACCTCAGACGCTGCTGCCCGTACTGATCCGATTATTTCGGTCTGATATCTTTAGAGATGGTTGTCCCGCCATCTATAGGTTGCCATAACGATATTCAAGGCTGCTTCCTTATTCACCTCTTACGACACCCACGAGAAGAAAGAGGGTGGCAGTATTCTCATGCTGTTACCACACGGTTGTTTCTAAATATATCAAACCAAAATTCAGCAGATCGATGACGAGACAGCAGCCTTTAAGGTGCAAGTGTGTGGTGCAGCGAACGCTAGTCCGTAAGAAAGATCCACCATGACACCGAGACACCTCGCTGTTAAGATGCTCTTTGTCATCAGTCTGCTTAATACTTTTTATGACATTTGACTTATGTTTGCCGTCAATAACCGCCCTCACCATCCTCGCACAGCGGAGTGGCTGCTGAAGATAGCGCCGCAGTACTACGAGCTGAACAACTTCCCGCAGTGCGAGGCGCGGCGCCAGCTGGAGCTGCTGCAGGCCAGGCTGGAGTCCAAGGCCTACCAGGAGGGCTTCTAATCTCGGCCGAGACCGGGGACCGGGCGCCGCGTGCGTCGGCCGCATAGACAATCTGTGGAGTGTGACTGTGACGGTGAAGTGGACAGTGCACGTCTGTCTCCTTGCCCGTAGACCGGCTCTGTGGGTCCTGTGTGTTTGTGGACGCTGTCCTTCCGTCTGTTTGTGACACGTGACGAGTGTGCGAGGTTGTCACCGAGGGGTGAGCTGAGACGGTAGAATTAAGCTATTTGTATCGTGTAATTAGGTGTAAGTCTGCGAGTTTATTGTTATAGACGTAATGTACTATAATAAAACAATGGAGAAGTTTAAATAAATTTGTGTATTATTTATTGTGAAACCTTTTAAGTAGCATGTCTAGAACAGGTGAATGAAATTGTATACTTGGGGAGCGCTTTAAGCCGGGACGGAAGATGTGATTTAAATGCGGACAGGTGTGTGGTGTTGCCCTGTGCAACCTGGTTTTTTATACCGTCGGCTTATAGCGACGGCACTAAATATTTAGAGCAACGACATATATGATTTAGAGCAACGACATATATGATTTAGAGCAACGACATATATGATTTAGAGCAACAACATACATTGTTTAGAGCAACGACATATATGATTTAGAGCAACGACATATATGATTTAGAGCAACAACATACATTGTTTAGAGCAACGACATATATGATTTAGAGCAACAACATACATTGTTTAGAGCAACGACATATATGATTTAGAGCAACAACATACATTGTTTAGAGCAACGACATATATGATTTAGAGCAACAACATACATTGTTTAGAGCAACGACATATATGATTTAGAGCAACAACATACATTGTTTAGAGCAACGACATATATGATTTAGAGCAACAACATACATTGTTTAGAGCAACGACATATATGATTTAGAGCAACAACATACATTGTTTAGAGCAACGACATATATGATTTAGAGCAACAACATACATTGTTTAGAGCAACGACATATATGATTTAGAGCAACAACATACATTGTTTAGAGCAACGACATATATGATTTAGAGCAACGACATATATGATTTAGAGCAACAACATACATTGTTTAGAGCAACGACATATATGATTTAGAGCAACAACATACATTGTTTAGAGCAACGACATATATGATTTAGAGCAACAACATACATTGTTTAGAGCAACGAAACACTGGTTTAGGGCGACGACATTCAGGATTTAGAGCAACAACATACATTGTTTAGAGCAACGACATATATGATTTAGAGCAACGAAACACTGGTTTAGGGCGACGACATTCAGGATTTAGAGCAACAACATACATTGCTTAGAGAGATGACATACACGGTTTAGAGCGGTGACATTCAGGATTTAGAGCAACAACATACATTGTGTAGAGAGATGAACATACATTGTTTAGAGCAACGACATAAATTGTTTCGAGCGACGGTATCGAACTCGAGTCTCCGATTACTCAACCCTTTGATTATTGTTATTATGTATGTCTATCTGATATTAATATGTGTGTCTAATTCTTGTATTATTATATAAAGAATGAATATTTTAAGATATATTGTAAGAATGATGAATGAAGATGTCGTAAGAGGCGACTAAGGGAAAATGTTAATTGCAATCATCCAAGGTTCAACAGACGGTGACAATTAAGAGTCCGGTACTGTGATCGCCAAGCCGCTTGCCGACCGTGGCGATTACGTTCACTATCCCTTCAGTATAAATAAATATCTTCACGCCATTTCCAATACAGGTGTAGACAGAGGTCGAGACGATTAAGTCGTTTCGACCCACCTTCCACCGAAAGATATATTCGGGACAACGTGACAGGTGGCCCGTTGCCATGTTAATGTCCAACCCATTAGTATGAGCCTGCCATCTAGGTATCGAACTCGAGTCTCCTCAACTCGAAATTCCGACCACCCTACCACAGCTATCATGAATTTTTCCTTCAGTATGCTGTAGCAATAACACTGCAGTGTTATTATTGTACAGGTGCCTTTATATAGTCCCTGCCCCACTGAAATGGGTATAATAATAATAATAATATCACACCCTTTCAGATTCAACCTGAAGAGGACCAGTACAGAGTTCACGAGCAAAGACTACTACATCAACATACGGAAGGCGCTCGTCAATGGTTTCTTCATGCAGGTACTGTAGCGCCACCTCGGCCGCCCCCGGAGCTAGCCCTTGGCGACGCCGACGAGCGCGGGCCGCACGCAGCGCTCGTGCAGCTTGTAGCCCACCTTGCTCACCGCGCCACCGCGGCGCGGATGTTTATGTTTGTACATAATACTGTATATAATACTACATAAAAGTGCTTTAGCTAATTAGTTTGGGAGCGGAGCAATGTGTGGGATGCCGTCCCGATCTGTGCATGTATTTAGTTAGCATACAAAGTGCAAGTGCGCGACGAGCGCCGAGCGTGGCGCCCGGAGCGCACCGGGCACTACCTGACGGTGAAGGACAACCAGGTGGTGCAGCTGCACCCCTCCACGTGCCTCGACCACAAGCCCGACTGGGTCATATACAACGAGTTCGTGCTCACCACCAAGAACTACATCCGCACCGTCACCGACATCAAGCGTGAGTTCTGTCTTATATACACAGCACAACAACAACACATACATTGCTGCGATCCCAATGTGAGATGCGATGCTTTCGCATCTTACATTGGCGACACCTTGAAATCCTGTGTTTACGCTACTGGTCCACGGAGGTCTCCTCCAAAGAGCTCTTCTTCTCTTCGGTCCAGGTAACATATACCTTTTTATATTTGCATGCGGAATGTTGCGAAGTAACTTTTTCAATGACAACTTTACAATGAATTTCCGCAAACTATCTTGAGTGAGCATTTGTTCCTGTTTCAAAAAATAATGGTTTGTTAGCAGTTGTAGTAAATTAGTTAATATAGTTTTATAGAGGATATGTTTTATTTTCATATTATTTAGCATTATAAAGGCTATTTAGCAAAACTCTGAAGAGGCAGTTACTACCTATGGATGGCATAACTGTCTCGAAGGTGCGAAGTGTGTGGTGCAGCGAACGCTAGTCCGTAAGAAAGATCCACCATGACACCGAGACACCTCGCTGTTAAGATGCTCTTTGTCATCAGTCTGCTTAATACTTTTTATGACATTTGACTTATGTTTGCCGTCAATAACCGCCCTCACCATCCTCGCACAGCGGAGTGGCTGCTGAAGATAGCGCCGCAGTACTACGAGCTGAACAACTTCCCGCAGTGCGAGGCGCGGCGCCAGCTGGAGCTGCTGCAGGCCAGGCTGGAGTCCAAGGCCTACCAGGAGGGCTTCTAATCTCGGCCGAGACCGGGGACCGGGCGCCGCGTGCGTCGGCCGCATAGACAATCTGTGGAGTGTGACTGTGACGGTGAAGTGGACAGTGCACGTCTGTCTCCTTGCCCGTAGACCGGCTCTGTGGGTCCTGTGTGTTTGTGGACGCTGTCCTTCCGTCTGTTTGTGACACGTGACGAGTGTGCGAGGTTGTCACCGAGGGGTGAGCTGAGACGGTAGAATTAAGCTATTTGTATCGTGTAATTAGGTGTAAGTCTGCGAGTTTATTGTTATAGACGTAATGTACTATAATAAAACAATGGAGAAGTTTAAATAAATTTGTGTATTATTTATTGTGAAACCTTTTTAAGTAGCATGTCTAGAACAGGTGAATGAAATTGTATACTTGGGGAGCGCTTTAAGCCGGGACGGAAGATGTGATTTAAATGCGGACAGGTGTGTAGCTGCCGGGAACAAAGTCAACGGTGCACTAACTGCGTTAGTCAAAGAGCAAAGCATAGTAAAATGTGCACGCCTTGCAATAAGTAAGTAAGTAGGATGGTTGTGAGGCTCCACGGCACTGTTGCTAGAGCTCTCTTTACCCTTCAAATAAGGCAGTAGTTATATCGCTGTTTGGCGGCAGAGTGGGACAATGGTGTGTTACTGACCCAGACGACTCCCATGCAGAGTGAGACTGCCACATGTTCAATTGTATTTCTTAAGTACAAGTAACATTCTGACTCGTCTACTTTTTAAGCCAAAAACCCTCGTTAGATCATCATTTTAGACATAGAAGTATCGTTATTATTACACCTTAATGCATTCAAACAGCTGTTGAGATAAAATGAATAACCAGACAGACAAGACACTGACAGGTCCTGTCTTACACACACATACACACAAAATTCATACATACATAGACAAGGACAACATCACATACATAGCTCTGATCCCAAAGTAAGCAGTTTAGGCACTCGTATCAGAAACAACAAAAGTAACACACATTGTACCGTTAATTTGGTCAGTAAGACGGTGATAGGCTTACCGCCTGTCACGTTAGCACAGATAAGTTTAGATGAAAAATGTATTGAAAAGAGTCATTGTTCAGTCCTCTGCTTGCCCTAGTATTGAGAAATTGCGTGAAGATTTAGCCGATGTGCTATTCCAGATTATAATCTCAGTCTCTGCAGCAACTCAATATTTTTTATGGGAGTAACAAACATCCGTCTATAACGGCGACAGCCTCACCACCCGTCACGTGGTCCCGAATATGCTTCGGGGAAAGGAATTTAGTTTTTAAGGTAATGGACTAATAAATAAAACACGGAAATTTCAACGAAATGCCTTTTATTATTCATTTAACAACTACCTCTGCACATTTGCACATATCTTTACACACACACGCACACACCGTGATATTTTTAAATATCAACATTTTCTAAACTGCATCTGGGACAAAATTTATAAAAATATCCATTAAATAAACCATTACCTTATTACAAACCAAGATGGCGTCGATAATTTAACAACATAAAATATTTAGTATAAAGTGCATTCATAAATCGATAAAGTATGATCAATTTCGTCTCCTTCCAGAATAAATACACACTGGTCTATAGAGTCGTAGACGAGGTTTATGGTATCGGGTTCACTTGGATGTTTCCAATTCAATGTACAGTTACATCGTATTATACTTTAAAAAAATGCTTGCAATATGAATAAATTCACAACAGTTCTTATTCTGTCTGTCTACAGCCTTCGTCTGCCGTTTCTTTCTTTTATTGTAATGACTACATTGAATTGGCGATTCTCTAGGCCATGTGGTATCGGCGTAAGAACAACGTCACATCTCTTCCTATAAGTGACGTAAAATGCCACTAAGTGAAAAGCTTTCGACAATGGAAAGGCTTCAGACAGATGGCGGGGTTACATTTTCTGAATATACATACATAAATAACGGCTTGTTAAAGTCCACTGCAGGACTTGCAATCGCCACGCTTGGCAAGCGGATTGGCGGTCGCAGTACTAGACCACTCGCACCTCAGACGCTGCTGCCCGTACTCGATCCGATTATTTCGGTCTGATATCTTTAGAGATGGTTGTCCCGCCATCTATAGGTTGCCATAACGATATTCAAGGCTGCTTCCCTTATTCACCTCTTACGACACCCACGAGAAGAAAGAGGGTGGCAGTATTCTCATGCTGTTACCACACGGTTGTTTCTAAATATCTCAAACCAAAATTCAGCAGATCGATGACGAGACAGCAGCCTTTAAGGTGCAAGGTGTCTGGTACTGCTATCGCCAATCAGCTTGCCAAGAGTGGCGATTAAGGTAAACAGTCTATAGAAGAGGCCTATGCCCGGCAGTGGACGTCTACAGTCTGTTATGAGAGATATAATTTTTTTTTATAGAATTTTAAATCATGCTGGCCTTTTCTTTATTAGATTAAAGAGAAATTAAAAAGATTTAAGCTATTGAGTTACCATTAATAGCAATTTCACATTAATTTAAGAATTCTTCCTTTCGATATACACTTTGATTTGAACAGCTCCGTCATATTTCCCTCCTAATAATCTTCCTAATATGATACAGGATTGCGACGTATTGTGCGACATGCTGATGCATTTTGTAATTTTACTTCCATCTACAAACTTATGAGGCTTAGATTCTGAGAACATACAGCTTCATACATCAGATATAGATTTTAACTATAAATCACTAATATTCTACAATAGATAAATGGATGGTCCGTATTAATTTTACATAAATGCCTCTGAGAAATTCTTTCAAATCTTCCACACGACACTCGATGCTTCAAACATGCGCACATAAAATTTCCCCCCACACAACACTACTGTACTATAGCACTACTGTAGCGCCACCTCGGCCGCCCCCCCGGAGCTAGCCCTTGGCGACGCCGACGAGCGCGGGCCGCACGCAGCGCTCGTGCAGCTTGTAGCCCACCTTGCTCACCGCGACCACCGTGCCCGCCGCGCAGCCGCGCACCTCCTGCGCGGGTCGTCTCGTGGTGACCACAGCCGGGCGCTCGGGACTGAACCCGAGGCCCGGGCGCGTACCACTGGCCTTTTATCGTCCTCGCTCTCCAACGGTCGCGTTGTCACAGAAATGTCTTCGACGGAAGACGGATCGAGAACACTTCATAGTCTAGACCTCTCCCTACCACTGTATTGCGAATAGCGTGAAGACATTTTTTATGATAAATTTAAAAAATATTCTGACGATACTCTGTTTACATATACAACAAAAGTACATACTCTAAAACTGTAGGAAATGTATGAGGTACAATCGTGAGACCAATTTTTCAAAATGTTATTAACAGAAAATATATACCTACTTACGATAGTGAATTCGAATCAAGAGACCCGAGTTCGATCCATAAAGCTCAGGCTTGTACCAATGGGGTTTCTTCCTAAACTTATGTAAGAATTGTATCGTTGGCTTGGACGTAAAGACGGCGTCGGGCTCACCACCTATCACGTGGTCCCAGAAAATATCTTCGGTGGAAGGTGAGTTCAAAGGACTTAATAGTCTAGACGTCTGTCTACCCCTGTATTGGGAATGACGTGAAGATGTTATTTCAATAGTGTTAAACATTCTCACAATATCTTTTGAACTAACATCCTCAATCTTAAAGGTGCAAGCAATTTCTCCTTATACATAAGGCTACATCTCGGCAACAGCAGAAGAAGAATTAAGCGACTGCGTATTTAAAATAGATCTGTCTGGTACTGCGATCGCCAATCCGCTTGCCGAGCGTGGTGACTATGGCATATCCACCCATGGAAGAGGTTTATGTCCAGCAGAGAACTATTTATGTTATTTAATTATCAAGATAAGACAAACAAATGATCATTTGAACGTGGCCGAGTGGCAAACACCCCCGGTCCTGAAGTCCCGGGTTCGATTCCCAAACGGGTCAATGTACATTTTGACGATAAAGTACTAGTATTTTACAATAGATATATGGATTGTCTATATTACTTATCACAATAAAACTACATATAAGCTTTTAACAAAACTATTTTACTTTAAACTCTTTTATACGACATTTGATGCTTTAGAAAAATAAATATCTGTACATTAAATTTACCTCATTATAAAACGAGAAAAGTAAGGAAGTCTTACAGGACACATTCCGTTCTAGTACTATCTCGGATAACGGACCCCTCAGCAGTGACTACACCGCGCCACCGCGGCGCGGATGTTTACATGTTTGTACATAATACTGTATATAATACTACATAAAAGTGCTTTAGCTAATTAGTTTGGGAGCGGAGCAATGTGTGGGATGCCGTCCCGATCTGTGCATGTATTTAGTTAGCATACAAAGTGCAAGTGCGCGACGAGCGCCGAGCGTGGCGCCCGGAGCGCACCGGGCACTACCTGACGGTGAAGGACAACCAGGTGGTGCAGCTGCACCCCCTCCACGTGCCTCGACCACAAGCCCGACTGGGTCATATACAACGAGTTCGTGCTCACCACCAAGAACTACATCCGCACCGTCACCGACATCAAGCGTGAGTTCTGTCTTATATACACAGCACAACAACAACACATACATTGCTGCGATCCCAATGTGAGATGCGATGCTTTCGCATCTTACATTGGCGACACCTTGAAATCCTGTGTTTACGCTACTGGTCCACGGAGGTCTCCTCCAAAGAGCTCTTCTTCTCTTCGGTCCAGGTAACATATACCTTTTTATATTTGCATGCGGAATGTTGCGAAGTAACTTTTTCAATGACAACTTTACAATGAATTTCCGCAAACTATCTTGAGTGAGCATTTGTTCCTGTTTCAAAAAATAATGGTTTGTTAGCAGTTGTAGTAAATTAGTTAATATAGTTTTATAGAGGATATGTTTTATTTTCATATTATTTAGCATTATAAAGGCTATTTAGCAAAACTCTGAAGAGGCAGTTACTACCTATGGATGGCATAACTGTCTCGAAGGTGCGAAGTGTGTGGTGCAGCGAACGCTAGTCCGTAAGAAAGATCCACCATGACACCGAGACACCTCGCTGTTAAGATGCTCTTTGTCATCAGTCTGCTTAATACTTTTTATGACATTTGACTTATGTTTGCCGTCAATAACCGCCCTCACCATCCTCGCACAGCGGAGTGGCTGCTGAAGATAGCGCCGCAGTACTACGAGCTGAACAACTTCCCGCAGTGCGAGGCGCGGCGCCAGCTGGAGCTGCTGCAGGCCAGGCTGGAGTCCAAGGCCTACCAGGAGGGCTTCTAATCTCGGCCGAGACCGGGGACCGGGCGCCGCGTGCGTCGGCCGCATAGACAATCTGTGGAGTGTGACTGTGACGGTGAAGTGGACAGTGCACGTCTGTCTCCTTGCCCGTAGACCGGCTCTGTGGGTCCTGTGTGTTTGTGGACGCTGTCCTTCCGTCTGTTTGTGACACGTGACGAGTGTGCGAGGTTGTCACCGAGGGGTGAGCTGAGACGGTAGAATTAAGCTATTTGTATCGTGTAATTAGGTGTAAGTCTGCGAGTTTATTGTTATAGACGTAATGTACTATAATAAAACAATGGAGATGTTTAAATAAATTTGTGTATTATTTATTGTGAAACCTTTTTAAGTAGCATGTCTAGAACAGGTGAATGAAATTGTATACTTGGGGAGCGCTTTAAGCCGGGACGGAAGATGTGATTTAAATGCGGACAGGTGTGTAGCTGTCGGGAACAAAGTCAACGGTGCACTAACTGCGTTAGTCAAAAGGCAAAGCATAGTAAAATGTGCACGCCTTGCAATAAGTAAGTAAGTAAGTAAGTAAGTAAGTAGGATGGTTGTGAGGCTCCACGGCACTGTTGCTGGAGCTCTCTTTACCCTTCAAATAAGGCAGTAGTTATATCGCTGTTTGGCGGCAGAGTGGGACAATGGTGTGTTACTGACCCAGACGACTCCCATGCAGAGTGAGACTGCCACATGTTCAATTGTATTTCTTAAGTACAAGTAACATTCTGACTCGTCTACTTTTTAAGCCAAAAACCCTCGTTAGATCATCATTTTAGACATAGAAGTATCGTTATTATTACACCTTAATGCATTCAAACAGCTGTTGAGATAAAATGAATAACCAGACAGACAAGACACTGACAGGTGCTGTCTTACACACACATACACACAAAATTCATACATACATAGACAAGGACAACATCACATACATAGATCTGATCCCAAAGTAACCAGTTTAGGCACTCGTATCAGAAACAACAAAAGTAACACACATTGTACCGTTAATTTGGTCAGTAAGACGGTGATAGGCTTACCGCCTGTCACGTTAGCACAGATAAGTTTAGATGAAAAATGTATTGAAAAGAGTCATTGTTCAGTCCTCTGCTTGCCCTAGTATTGAGAAATTGCGTGAAGATTTAGCCGATGTGCTATTCCAGATTATAATCTCAGTCTCTGCAGCAACTCAATAATATTTATGGGAGTAACAAACATCCGTCTATAACGGCGACAGCCTCACCACCCGTCACGTGGTCCCGAATATGCTTCGGGGAAAGGAATTTAGTTTTTAAGGTAATGGACTAATAAATAAAACACGGAAATTTCAACGAAATGCCTTTTATTATTCATTTAACAACTACCTCTGCACATTTGCACATATCTTTACACACACACGCACACACCGTGATATTTTTAAATATCAACATTTTCTAAACTGCATCTGGGACAAAATTTATAAAAATATCCATTAAATAAACCATTACCTTATTACAAACCAAGATGGCGTCGATAATTTAACAACATAAAATATTTAGTATAAAGTGCATTCATAAATCGATAAAGTATGATCAATTTCGTCTCCTTCCAGAATAAATACACACTGGTCTATAGAGTCGTAGACGAGGTTTATGGTATCGGGTTCACTTGGATGTTTCCAATTCAATGTACAGTTACATCGTATTATACTTTAAAAAAATGCTTGCAATATGAATAAATTCACAACAGTTCTTATTCTGTCTGTCTACAGCCTTCGTCTGCCGTTTCTTTCTTTTATTGTAATGACTACATTGAATTGGCGATTCTCTAGGCCATGTGGTATCGGCGTAAGAACAACGTCACATCTCTTCCTATAAGTGACGTAAAATGCCACTAAGTGAAAAGCTTTCGACAATGGAAAGGCTTCAGACAGATGGCGGGGTTACATTTTCTGAATATACATACATAAATAACGGCTTGTTAAAGTCCACTGCAGGACTTGCAATCGCCACGCTTGGCAAGCGGATTGGCGGTCGCAGTACTAGACCACTCGCACCTCAGACGCTGCTGCCCGTACTCGATCCGATTATTTCGGTCTGATATCTTTAGAGATGGTTGTCCCGCCATCTATAGGTTGCCATAACGATATTCAAGGCTGCTTCCCTTATTCACCTCTTACGACACCCACGAGAAGAAAGAGGGTGGCAGTATTCTCATGCTGTTACCACACGGTTGTTTCTAAATATCTCAAACCAAAATTCAGCAGATCGATGACGAGACAGCAGCCTTTAAGGTGCAAGGTGTCTGGTACTGCTATCGCCAATCAGCTTGCCAAGAGTGGCGATTAAGGTAAACAGTCTATAGAAGAGGCCTATGCCCGGCAGTGGACGTCTACAGTCTGTTATGAGAGATATAATTTTTTTTTATAGAATTTTAAATCATGCTGGCCTTTTCTTTATTAGATTAAAGAGAAATTAAAAAGATTTAAGCTATTGAGTTACCATTAATAGCAATTTCACATTAATTTAAGAATTCTTCCTTTCGATATACACTTTGATTTGAACAGCTCCGTCATATTTCCCTCCTAATAATCTTCCTAATATGATACAGGATTGCGACGTATTGTGCGACATGCTGATGCATTTTGTAATTTTACTTCCATCTACAAACTTATGAGGCTTAGATTCTGAGAACATACAGCTTCATACATCAGATATAGATTTTAACTATAAATCACTAATATTCTACAATAGATAAATGGATGGTCCGTATTAATTTTACATAAATGCCTCTGAGAAATTCTTTCAAATCTTCCACACGACACTCGATGCTTCAAACATGCGCACATAAAATTTCCCCCCACACAACACTACTGTACTATAGCACTACTGTAGCGCCACCTCGGCCGCCCCCCCCGGAGCTAGCCCTTGGCGACGCCGACGAGCGCGGGCCGCACGCAGCGCTCGTGCAGCTTGTAGCCCACCTTGCTCACCGCGACCACCGTGCCCGCCGCGCAGCCGCGCACCTCCTGCGCGGGTCGTCTCGTGGTGACCACAGCCGGGCGCTCGGGACTGAACCCGAGGCCCGGGCGCGTACCACTGGCCTTTATCGTCCTCGCTCTCCAACGGTCGCGTTGTCACAGAAATGTCTTCGACGGAAGACGGATCGAGAACACTTCATAGTCTAGACCTCTCCCTACCACTGTATTGCGAATAGCGTGAAGACATTTTTTATGATAAATTTAAAAATATTCTGACGATACTCTGTTTACATATACAACAAAAGTACATACTCTAAAACTGTAGGAAATGTATGAGGTACAATCGTGAGACCAATTTTTCAAAATGTTATTAACAGAAAATATATACCTACTTACGATAGTGAATTCGAATCAAGAGACCTGAGTTCGATCCATAAAGCTCAGGCTTGTACCAATGGGGTTTCTTCCTAAACTTATGTAAGAATTGTATCGTTGGCTTGGACGTAAAGACGGCGTCGGGCTCACCACCTATCACGTGGTCCCAGAAAATATCTTCGGTGGAAGGTGAGTTCAAAGGACTTAATAGTCTAGACGTCTGTCTACCCCTGTATTGGGAATGACGTGAAGATGTTATTTCAATAGTGTTAAACATTCTCACAATATCTTTTGAACTAACATCCTCAATCTTAAAGGTGCAAGCAATTTCTCCTTATACATAAGGCTACATCTCGGCAACAGCAGAAGAAGAATTAAGCGACTGCGTATTTAAAATAGATCTGTCTGGTACTGCTATCGCCAATCAGCTTGCCAAGAGTGGCGATTAAGGTAAACAGTCTATAGAAGAGGCCTATGCCCGGCAGTGGACGTCTACAGTCTGTTATGAGAGATATAATTTTTTATAGAATTTTAAATCATGCTGGCCTTTTCTTTATTAGATTAAAGAGAAATTAAAAGATTTAAGCTATTGAGTTACCATTAATAGCAATTTCACATTAATTTAAGAATTCTTCCTTTCGATATACACTTTGATTTGAACAGCTCCGTCATATTTCCCTCCTAATAATCTTCCTAATATGATACAGGATTGCGACGTATTGTGCGACATGCTGATGCATTTTGTAATTTTACTTCCATCTACAAACTTATGAGGCTTAGATTCTGAGAACATACAGCTTCATACATCAGATATAGATTTTAACTAT
Source organism: Sericinus montela (assembly GCA_029286605.1). Taxonomy (NCBI): domain Eukaryota; kingdom Metazoa; phylum Arthropoda; class Insecta; order Lepidoptera; family Papilionidae; genus Sericinus; species Sericinus montela. The sequence goes on along the minus strand of JAGSMR010000119.1, from coordinate 574,929 downwards.
AAATCACTAATATTCTACAATAGATAAATGGATGGTCCGTATTAATTTTACATAAATGCCTCTGAGAAATTCTTTCAAATCTTCCACACGACACTCGATGCTTCAAACATGCGCACATAAAATTTCCCCCCACACAACACTACTGTACTATAGCACTACTGTAGCGCCACCTCAGCCGCCCCCGGAGCTAGCCCTTGGCGACGCCGACGAGCGCGGGCCGCACGCAGCGCTCGTGCAGCTTGTAGCCCACCTTGCTCACCGCGACCACCGTGCCCGCCGCGCAGCCGCGCACCTCCTGCGCGGGTCGTCTCGTGGTGACCACAGCCGGGCGCTCGGGACTGAACCCGAGGCCCGGGCGCGTACCACTGGCCTTTATCGTCCTCGCTCTCCAACGGTCGCGTTGTCACAGAAATGTCTTCGACGGAAGACGGATCGAGAACACTTCATAGTCTAGACCTCTCCCTACCACTGTATTGCGAATAGCGTGAAGACATTTTTTATGATAAATTTAAAAAATATTCTGACGATACTCTGTTTACATATACAACAAAAGTACATACTCTAAAACTGTAGGAAATGTATGAGGTACAATCGTGAGACCAATTTTTCAAAATGTTATTAACAGAAAATATATACCTACTTACGATAGTGAATTCGAATCAAGAGACCCGAGTTCGATCCATAAAGCTCAGGCTTGTACCAATGGGGTTTCTTCCTAAACTTATGTAAGAATTGTATCGTTGGCTTGGACGTAAAGACGGCGTCGGGCTCACCACCTATCACGTGGTCCCAGAAAATATCTTCGGTGGAAGGTGAGTTCAAAGGACTTAATAGTCTAGACGTCTGTCTACCCCTGTATTGGGAATGACGTGAAGATGTTATTTCAATAGTGTTAAACATTCTCACAATATCTTTTGAACTAACATCCTCAATCTTAAAGGTGCAAGCAATTTCTCCTTATACATAAGGCTACATCTCGGCAACAGCAGAAGAAGAATTAAGCGACTGCGTATTTAAAATAGATCTGTCTGGTACTGCGATCGCCAATCCGCTTGCCGAGCGTGGTGACTATGGCATATCCACCCATGGAAGAGGTTTATGTCCAGCAGAGAACTATTTATGTTATTTAATTATCAAGATAAGACAAACAAATGATCATTTGAACGTGGCCGAGTGGCAAACACCCCCGGTCCTGAAGTCCCGGGTTCGATTCCCAAACGGGTCAATGTACATTTTGACGATAAAGTACTAGTATTTTACAATAGATATATGGATTGTCTATATTACTTATCACAATAAAACTACATATAAGCTTTTAACAAAACTATTTTACTTTAAACTCTTTTATACGACATTTGATGCTTTAGAAAAATAAATATCTGTACATTAAATTTACCTCATTATAAAACGAGAAAAGTAAGGAAGTCTTACAGGACACATTCCGTTCTAGTACTATCTCGGATAACGGACCCCTCAGCTGTGACTACACCGCGCCACCGCGGCGCGGATGTTTACATGTTTGTACATAATACTGTATATAATACTACATAAAAGTGCTTTAGCTAATTAGTTTGGGAGCGGAGCAATGTGTGGGATGCCGTCCCGATCTGTGCATGTATTTAGTTAGCATACAAAGTGCAAGTGCGCGACGAGCGCCGAGCGTGGCGCCCGGAGCGCACCGGGCACTACCTGACGGTGAAGGACAACCAGGTGGTGCAGCTGCACCCCTCCACGTGCCTCGACCACAAGCCCGACTGGGTCATATACAACGAGTTCGTGCTCACCACCAAGAACTACATCCGCACCGTCACCGACATCAAGCGTGAGTTCTGTCTTATATACACAGCACAACAACAACACATACATTGCTGCGATCCCAATGTGAGATGCGATGCTTTCGCATCTTACATTGGCGACACCTTGAAATCCTGTGTTTACGCTACTGGTCCACGGAGGTCTCCTCCAAAGAGCTCTTCTTCTCTTCGGTCCAGGTAACATATACCTTTTTATATTTGCATGCGGAATGTTGCGAAGTAACTTTTTCAATGACAACTTTACAATGAATTTCCGCAAACTATCTTGAGTGAGCATTTGTTCCTGTTTCAAAAAATAATGGTTTGTTAGCAGTTGTAGTAAATTAGTTAATATAGTTTTATAGAGGATATGTTTTATTTTCATATTATTTAGCATTATAAAGGCTATTTAGCAAAACTCTGAAGAGGCAGTTACTACCTATGGATGGCATAACTGTCTCGAAGGTGCGAAGTGTGTGGTGCAGCGAACGCTAGTCCGTAAGAAAGATCCACCATGACACCGAGACACCTCGCTGTTAAGATGCTCTTTGTCATCAGTCTGCTTAATACTTTTTATGACATTTGACTTATGTTTGCCGTCAATAACCGCCCTCACCATCCTCGCACAGCGGAGTGGCTGCTGAAGATAGCGCCGCAGTACTACGAGCTGAACAACTTCCCGCAGTGCGAGGCGCGGCGCCAGCTGGAGCTGCTGCAGGCCAGGCTGGAGTCCAAGGCCTACCAGGAGGGCTTCTAATCTCGGCCGAGACCGGGGACCGGGCGCCGCGTGCGTCGGCCGCATAGACAATCTGTGGAGTGTGACTGTGACGGTGAAGTGGACAGTGCACGTCTGTCTCCTTGCCCGTAGACCGGCTCTGTGGGTCCTGTGTGTTTGTGGACGCTGTCCTTCCGTCTGTTTGTGACACGTGACGAGTGTGCGAGGTTGTCACCGAGGGGTGAGCTGAGACGGTAGAATTAAGCTATTTGTATCGTGTAATTAGGTGTAAGTCTGCGAGTTTATTGTTATAGACGTAATGTACTATAATAAAACAATGGAGATGTTTAAATAAATTTGTGTATTATTTATTGTGAAACCTTTTTAAGTAGCATGTCTAGAACAGGTGAATGAAATTGTATACTTGGGGAGCGCTTTAAGCCGGGACGGAAGATGTGATTTAAATGCGGACAGGTGTGTAGCTGTCGGGAACAAAGTCAACGGTGCACTAACTGCGTTAGTCAAAAGGCAAAGCATAGTAAAATGTGCACGCCTTGCAATAAGTAAGTAAGTAAGTAAGTAAGTAAGTAGGATGGTTGTGAGGCTCCACGGCACTGTTGCTAGAGCTCTCTTTACCCTTCAAATAAGGCAGTAGTTATATCGCTGTTTGGCGGCAGAGTGGGACAATGGTGTGTTACTGACCCAGACGACTCCCATGCAGAGTGAGACTGCCACATGTTCAATTGTATTTCTTAAGTACAAGTAACATTCTGACTCGTCTACTTTTTAAGCCAAAAACCCTCGTTAGATCATCATTTTAGACATAGAAGTATCGTTATTATTACACCTTAATGCATTCAAACAGCTGTTGAGATAAAATGAATAACCAGACAGACAAGACACTGACAGGTCCTGTCTTACACACACATACACACAAAATTCATACAAACATAGACAAGGACAACATCACATACATAGCTCTGATCCCAAAGTAAGCAGTTTAGGCACTTGTATCAGAAACAACAAAAGTAACACACATTGTACCGTTAATTTGGTCAGTAAGACGGTGATAGGCTTACCGCCTGTCACGTTAGCACAAATAAGTTTAGATGAAAAATGTATTGTAAAGAGTCATTGTTCAGTCCTCTGCTTGCCCTAGTATTGAGAAATTGCGTGAAGATTTAGCCGATGTGCTATTCCAGATTATAATCTCAGTCTCTGCAGCAACTCAATATTTTTTATGGGAGTAACAAACATCCGTCTATAACGGCGACAGCCTCACCACCCGTCACGTGGTCCCGAATATGCTTCGGGGAAAGGAATTTAGTTTTTAAGGTAATGGACTAATAAATAAAACACGGAAATTTCAACGAAATGCCTTTTATTATTCATTTAACAACTACCTCTGCACATTTGCACATATCTTTACACACACACGCACACACCGTGATATTTTTAAATATCAACATTTTCTAAACTGCATCTGGGACAAAATTTATAAAAATATCCATTAAATAAACCATTACCTTATTACAAACCAAGATGGCGTCGATAATTTAACAACATAAAATATTTAGTATAAAGTGCATTCATAAATCGATAAAGTATGATCAATTTCGTCTCCTTCCAGAATAAATACACACTGGTCTATAGAGTCGTAGACGAGGTTTATGGTATCGGGTTCACTTGGATGTTTCCAATTCAATGTACAGTTACATCGTATTATACTTTAAAAAAAATGCTTGCAATATGAATAAAATCACAACAGTTCTTATTCTGTCTGTCTACAGCCTTCGTCTGTGGTTTCTTTCTTTTATTGTAATGACTACATTGAATTGGCGATTCTCTAGGCCATGTGGTATCGGCGTAAGAACAACGTCACATCTCTTCCTATAGGTGACGTAAAATGCCACTAAGTGAAAAGCTTTCGACAATGGAAAGGCTTCAGACAGATGGCGGGGTTACATTTTCTGAATATACATACATAAATAAAGGCTTGTTAAAGTCCACTGCAGGACTTGCAATCGCCACGCTTGGCAAGCGGATTGGCGGTCGCAGTACTAGACCACTCGCACCTCAGACGCTGCTGCCCGTACTCGATCCGATTATTTCGGTCTGATATCTTTAGAGATGGTTGTCCCGCCATCTATAGGTTGCCATAACGATATTCAAGGCTGTTTCCCTTATTCACCTCTTACGACACCCACGAGAAGAAAGAGGGTGGCAGTATTCTTACGCTGTTACCACACGGTTGTTTCTAAATATATCAAACCAAAATTCAGCAGATCGATGACGAGACAGCAGCCTTTAAGGTGCAAGGTGTCTGGTACTGCTATCGCCAATCAGCTTGCCAAGAGTGGCAATTAAGGTAAACAGTCTATAGAAGAGGCCTATGCCCGTTTTTTTTTATAGAATTTTAAATCATGCTGGCCTTTTCTTATTAGATTTAAGAGAAATTAAAAAGATTTAAGCTATTGAGTTACCATTAATAGCAATTTCACATTAATTTAAGAATTCTTCCTTTCGATATACACTTTGATTTGAACAGCTCCGTCATATTTCCCTCCTAATAATCTTCCTAATATGATACAGGATTGCGACGTATTGTGCGACATGCTGATGCATTTTGTAATTTTACTTCCATCTACAAACTTATGAGGCTTAGATTCTGAGAACATACAGCTTCATACATCAGATATAGATTTTAACTATAAATCACTAATATTCTACAATAGATAAATGGATGGTCCGTATTAATTTTACATAAATGCCTCTGAGAAATTCTTTCAAATCTTCCACACGACACTCGATGCTTCAAACATGCGCACATAAAATTTCCCCCCACACAACACTACTGTACTATAGCACTACTGTAGCGCCACCTCGGCCGCCCCCCCGGAGCTAGCCCTTGGCGACGCCGACGAGCGCGGGCCGCACGCAGCGCTCGTGCAGCTTGTAGCCCACCTTGCTCACCGCGACCACCGTGCCCGCCGCGCAGCCGCGCACCTCCTGCGCGGGTCGTCTCGTGGTGACCACAGCCGGGCGCTCGGGACTGAACCCGAGGCCCGGGCGCGTACCACTGGCCTTTTATCGTCCTCGCTCTCCAACGGTCGCGTTGTCACAGAAATGTCTTCGACGGAAGACGGATCGAGAACACTTCATAGTCTAGACCTCTCCCTACCACTGTATTGCGAATAGCGTGAAGACATTTTTTATGATAAATTTAAAAAATATTCTGACGATACTCTGTTTACATATACAACAAAAGTACATACTCTAAAACTGTAGGAAATGTATGAGGTACAATCGTGAGACCAATTTTTCAAAATGTTATTAACAGAAAATATATACCTACTTACGATAGTGAATTCGAATCAAGAGACCCGAGTTCGATCCATAAAGCTCAGGCTTGTACCAATGGGGTTTCTTCCTAAACTTATGTAAGAATTGTATCGTTGGCTTGGACGTAAAGACGGCGTCGGGCTCACCACCTATCACGTGGTCCCAGAAAATATCTTCGGTGGAAGGTGAGTTCAAAGGACTTAATAGTCTAGACGTCTGTCTACCCCTGTATTGGGAATGACGTGAAGATGTTATTTCAATAGTGTTAAACATTCTCACAATATCTTTTGAACTAACATCCTCAATCTTAAAGGTGCAAGCAATTTCTCCTTATACATAAGGCTACATCTCGGCAACAGCAGAAGAAGAATTAAGCGACTGCGTATTTAAAATAGATCTGTCTGGTACTGCGATCGCCAATCCGCTTGCCGAGCGTGGTGACTATGGCATATCCACCCATGGAAGAGGTTTATGTCCAGCAGAGAACTATTTATGTTATTTAATTATCAAGATAAGACAAACAAATGATCATTTGAACGTGGCTGAGCAGAACACCCCCGGTCCTGAAGTCCCGGGTTCGATTCCCAAACGGGTCAATGTACATTTTGACGATAAAGTACTAGTATTTTACAATAGATATATGGATTGTCTATATTACTTATCACAATAAAACTACATATAAGCTTTTAACAAAACTATTTTACTTTAAACTCTTTTATACGACATTTGATGCTTTAGAAAAATAAATATCTGTACATTAATTTAAGAATTCTTCCTTTCGATATACACTTTGATTTGAACAGCTCCGTCATATTTCCCTCCTAATAATCTTCCTAATATGATACAGGATTGCGACGTATTGTGCGACATGCTGATGCATTTTGTAATTTTACTTCCATCTACAAACTTATGAGGCTTAGATTCTGAGAACATACAGCTTCATACATCAGATATAGATTTTAACTATAAATCACTAATATTCTACAATAGATAAATGGATGGTCCGTATTAATTTTACATAAATGCCTCTGAGAAATTCTTTCAAATCTTCCACACGACACTCGATGCTTCAAACATGCGCACATAAAATTTCCCCCCACACAACACTACTGTACTATAGCACTACTGTAGCGCCACCTCGGCCGCCCCCCCGGAGCTAGCCCTTGGCGACGCCGACGAGCGCGGGCCGCACGCAGCGCTCGTGCAGCTTGTAGCCCACCTTGCTCACCGCGACCACCGTGCCCGCCGCGCAGCCGCGCACCTCCTGCGCGGGTCGTCTCGTGGTGACCACAGCCGGGCGCTCGGGACTGAACCCGAGGCCCGGGCGCGTACCACTGGCCTTTTATCGTCCTCGCTCTCCAACGGTCGCGTTGTCACAGAAATGTCTTCGACGGAAGACGGTAGAATTAAGCTATTTGTATCGTGTAATTAGGTGTAAGTCTGCGAGTTTATTGTTATAGACGTAATGTACTATAATAAAACAATGGAGAAGTTTAAATAAATTTGTGTATTATTTATTGTGAAACCTTTTTAAGTAGCATGTCTAGAACAGGTGAATGAAATTGTATACTTGGGGAGCGCTTTAAGCCGGGACGGAAGATGTGATTTAAATGCGGACAGGTGTGTAGCTGCCGGGAACAAAGTCAACGGTGCACTAACTGCGTTAGTCAAAAGGCAAAGCATAGCAAAATGTGCTCGCCTTGCAATAAGTAAGTAAGTAGGATGGTTGTGAGGCTCCACGGCACTGTTGCTAGAGCTCTCTCTACCCTTCAAATAAGGCAGTAGTTATATCGCTGTTTGGCGGCAGAGTGGGACAATGGTGTGTTACTGACCCAGACGACTCCCATGCAGAGTGAGACTGCCACATGTTCAATTGTATTTCTTAAGTACAAGTAACATTCTGACTCGTCTACTTTTTAAGCCAAAAACCCTCGTTAGATCATCATTTTAGACATAGAAGTATCGTTATTATTACACCTTAATGCATTCAAACAGCTGTTGAGATAAAATGAATAACCAGACAGACAAGACACTGACAGGTGCTGTCTTACACACACATACACACAAAATTCATACATACATAGACAAGGACAACATCACATACATAGATCTGATCCCAAAGTAACCAGTTTAGGCACTCGTATCAGAAACAACAAAAGTAACACACATTATACCGTTAATTTGGTCAGTAAGACGGTGATAGGCTTACCGCCTGTCACGTTAGCACAGATAAGTTTAGATGAAAAATGTATTGAAAAGAGTCATTGTTCAGTCCTCTGCTTGCCCTAGTATTGAGAAATTGCGTGAAGATTTAGCCGATGTGCTATTCCAGATTATAATCTCAGTCTCTGCAGCAATTCAATATTTTTTATGGGAGTAACAAACATCCGTCTATAACGGCGACAGCCTCACCACCCGTCACGTGGTCCCGAATATGCTTCGGGGAAAGGAATTTAGTTTTTAAGGTAATGGACTAATAAATAAAACACGGAAATTTCAACGAAATGCCTTTTATTATTCATTTAACAACTACCTCTGCACATTTGCACATATCTTTACACACACATACACACAAAATTCATACATGCATAGACAAGGACAACATCACATACATAGCTCTGATCCCAAAGTAACCAGTTTAGGCACTTGTATCAGAAACAACAAAAGTAACACACATTGTACCGTTAATTTGGTCAGTAAGACGGTGATAGGCTTACCGCCTGTCACGTTAGCACAAATAAGTTTAGATGAAAAATGTATTGTAAAGAGTCATTGTTCAGTCCTCTGCTTGCCCTAGTATTGAGAAATTGCGTGAAGATTTAGCCGATGTGCTATTCCAGATTATAATCTCAGTCTCTGCAGCAACTCAATATTTTTTATGGGAGTAACAAACATCCGTCTATAACGGCGACAGCCTCACCACCTGTCACGTGGTCCCAGAAAATATCTTCGGTGGAAGGTGAGTTCAAAGGACTTAATAGTCTAGACGTCTGTCTACCCCTGTATTGGGAATGACGTGAACATGTTATTTCAATAGTGTTAAACATTCTCACAATATCTTTTGAACTAACAGCCTCAATCTTAAAGGTGCAAGCAATTTCTCCTTATACATAAGGCTACATCTCGGCAACAGCAGAAGAAGAATTAAGCGACTGCGTATTTAAAATAGATCTGTCTGGTACTGCTATCGCCAATCAGCTTGCCAAGAGTGGCGATTAAGGTAAACAGTCTATAGAAGAGGCCTATGCCCGGCAGTGGACGTCTACAGTCTGTTATGAGAGATATAATTTTTTTTTATAGAATTTTAAATCATGCTGGCCTTTTCTTTATTAGATTAAAGAGAAATTAAAAAGATTTAAGCTATTGAGTTACCATTAATAGCAATTTCACATTAATTTAAGAATTCTTCCTTTCGATATACACTTTGATTTGAACAGCTCCGTCATATTTCCCTCCTAATAATCTTCCTAATATGATACAGGATTGCGACGTATTGTGCGACATGCTGATGCATTTTGTAATTTTACTTCCATCTACAAACTTATGAGGCTTAGATTCTGAGAACATACAGCTTCATACATCAGATATAGATTTTAACTATAAATCACTAATATTCTACAATAGATAAATGGATGGTCCGTATTAATTTTACATAAATGCCTCTGAGAAATTCTTTCAAATCTTCCACACGACACTCGATGCTTCAAACATGCGCACATAAAATTTCCCCCCACACAACACTACTGTACTATAGCACTACTGTAGCGCCACCTCGGCCGCCCCCCCGGAGCTAGCCCTTGGCGACGCCGACGAGCGCGGGCCGCACGCAGCGCTCGTGCAGCTTGTAGCCCACCTTGCTCACCGCGACCACCGTGCCCGCCGCGCAGCCGCGCACCTCCCGCGCGGGTCGTCCGTGGTGACTACAGCCGGGCGCTCGACTGAACCCGAGGCCCGGGCGCGTACCACTGGCCTTTTATCGTCCTCGCTCTCCAACGGTCGCGTTGTCACAGAAATGTCTTCGACGGAAGACGGATCGAGAACACTTCATAGTCTAGACCTCTGCCTACCACTGTATTGCGAAAAGCGTGAAGACTATTTTTATGATAAATTTAAAAAATATTCTGACGATACTCTGTTTACATATACAACAAAAGTACATACTCTAAAACTGTAGGAAATGTATGAGGTACAATCGTGAGACCAATTTTTCAAAATGTCATTAACAGAAAATATATACCTACTTACGATAGTGAATTCGAATCAAGAGACCCGAGTTCGATCCATAAAGCTCAGGCTTGTACCAATGGCGTTTCTTCCTAAACTTATGTAAGAATTGTATCGTTGGCTTGGACGTAAAGACGGCGTCGGGCTCACCACCTGTCACGTGGTCCCAGAAAATATCTTCGGTGGAAGGTGAGTTCAAAGGACTTAATAGTCTAGACCACTGTCTACCCCTGTATTGGGAATGACGTGAAGATGTTATTTCAATAGTGTCAAACATTCACACAATATCTTTTGAACTAACAGCCTCAAACTTAAAGACAAAAAAGCACTTTTTCCTCATGTAACGTCTCGGCAACAGCAGAAGAAGAATTAAGCGACTGTGTAATGAAATTCGATCTGTCTTGTACTGCGATCGCCTGATATTTTCGTGACCACGTGACAGGTGGTGAGCCCGTCGCCGTCTTTATGTCTATATTGATGCTGTGATTACCTATTCAAATTTCTAGTTTTCTAAAACTCTACATTGACCTCAAGGAAGCAACTTTGGCGAAGGAAATTATCATTACCTGCTCGAAAAGAGCTTCGTGTAAATTGGGATCGAACTTCTCTCTCAACGGAGACACGGCGACCAGCCCGTGCCGAGCAAACACCTGCAAAAATTAATTAATTAATAAAATAAATAAATATCTTCACGCAATTCCCAATACAGGGGTAGACAGAGGTCTCGTCTAGACAATTAAGTCCCTTTGAAACACCTTCCACCGAAGATATTTTCGGGACAACGTGAAAGGTGGTGTGCTGGTCGCTGTCTTTATGTCCAAGGCAACGATAATATTCGTTCATAAGTTTTTGAAAAACCCATTGGTGCGAGCCTGCCACCTGGGGATCGAACTCGGGTATATTGACTCAAAAGTCCGACCACCCAACCGCTCGGCTACCGTGACTTTTAAAATTAATTTCATTCGCATCATTATTGTGATACTTCATTTAACCTGTACCTTGTGGTATCGTATTAAGTAATTCACTATAATTTCATGAAATTAATGTGAATTTCAAACTAACTGCCCATCACTTAATTCCTCATAAAGTGGCCAGTTAGTTCGAAACTACTATACGCGAGAAAAATTCCATCAACACCATCTTGATGCTTGGCATTTCACCACAGTGCGTTTTTCGCGGAGTTTTCTGCCACGCACTTGCACTTTGTGGAATGTGTTGCCGTCAGCGGTTTTTCCGGACCGATACGACTTAGGGACCTTCAAGAAAAGAGCCTATACCTTTCTCAAAGGCCGGCAACGCATCTGCTATGCCTCTGGTATTGCGGGTGTTCATGGACGGCGGTAATGACTTACCATCACGTGAGCCCCCTGCTCGTTTTCCTCTCTTCTCTAGAAAAAAAAAACGTTTTAACAAGAAAACGTATCAGCAACCTTAAAAGGTGGGTACCTGGTCGAGCTGCGCGCGCGACAGCCACAGTCCGTCGTGCAGCTGACGCAGCGCGGCGGTGGGTACCTGGTCGAGCTGCGCGCGCGACAGCCACAGTCCGTCGTGCAGCTGACGCAGCGCGGCGGTGGGTACCTGGTCGAGCTGCGCGCGCGACAGCCACAGTCCGTCGTGCAGCTGACGCAGCGCGGCGGTGGGTACCTGGTCGAGCTGCGCGCGCGACAGCCACAGTCCGTCGTGCAGCTGACGCAGCGCGGCGGTGGGTACCTGGTCGAGCTGCGCGCGCGACAGCCACAGTCCGTCGTGCAGCTGACGCAGCGCGGCGGTGGGTACCTGGTCGAGCTGCGCGCGCGACAGCCACAGTCCGTCGTGCAGTTGATGCAGCGCGGCGCTGGGTCCTGGTCGAACTGCGCGCGCGTCAGCTTCAGTCCGTCGTGCAGTTGATGCAGCGCGGCGCTGGGTCCTGGTCGAACTGCGCGCGCGTCAGCTTCAGTCCGTCGCAGCTGACGCAGCGCGGCGCTGGGTCCTGGTCGAACTGCGCGCGCGTCAGCTTCAGTCCGTCGTGCAGCTGACGCAGCGCGGCGCTGGGTCCTGGTCGAACTGCGCGCGCGTCAGCTTCAGTCCGTCGCAGCTGACGCAGCGCGGCGCTGGGTCCTGGTCGAACTGCGCGCGTCAGCTTCAGTCCGTCGTGCAGCTGACGCAGCGCGGCGCTGGGTCCTGGTCGAACTGCGCGCGCGTCAGCTTCAGTCCGTCGTGCAGCTGACGCAGCGCGGCGGTGGGTACCTGGTCGAGCTGCGCGCGTCAGCTTCAGTCCGTCGCAGCTGACGCAGCGCGGCGCTGGGTCCTGGTCGAACTGCGCGCGTCAGCTTCAGTCCGTCGCAGCTGACGCAGCGCGGCGCTGGGTCCTGGTCGAACTGCGCGCGCGTCAGCTTCAGTCCGTCGTGCAGCTGACGCAGCGCGGCGCTGGGTCCTGGTCGAACTGCGCGCGCGTCAGCTTCAGTCCGTCGTGCAGCTGACGCAGCGCGGCGCTGGGTCCTGGTCGAACTGCGCGCGCGTCAGCTTCAGTCCGTCGCAGCTGACGCAGCGCGGCGCTGGGTCCTGGTCGAACTGCGCGCGCGTCAGCTTCAGTCCGTCGCAGCTGACGCAGCGCGGCGCTGGGTCCTGGTCGAACTGCGCGCGCGTCAGCTTCAGTCCGTCGCAGCTGACGCAGCGCGGCGCTGGGTCCTGGTCGAACTGCGCGCGCGTCAGCTTCAGTCCGTCGTGCAGCTGACGCAGCGCGGCGCTGGGTCCTGGTCGAACTGCGCGCGCGTCAGCTTCAGTCCGTCGTGCAGCTGACGCAGCGCGGCGGTGGGTACTGGTCGAGCTGCGCGCGCGTCAGCTTCAGTCCGTCGCAGCTGACGCAGCGCGGCGCTGGGTCCTGGTCGAACTGCGCGCGCGTCAGCTTCAGTCCGTCGTGCAGCTGACGCAGCGCGGCGGTGGGTACCTGGTCGAGCTGCGCGCGTCAGCTTCAGTCCGTCGCAGCTGACGCAGCGCGGCGGTGGGTACCTGGTCGAGCTGCGCGCGTCAGCTTCAGTCCGTCGCAGCTGACGCAGCGCGGCGGCGGTGGGTACCTGGTCGAGCTGCGCGCGTCAGCTTCAGTCCGTCGCAGCTGACGCAGCGCGGCGGTGGGTACCTGGTCGAGCTGCGCGCGTCAGCTTCAGTCCGTCGTGCAGCTGACGCAGCGCGGCGCTGGGTCCTGGTCGAACTGCGCGCGCGTCAGCTTCAGTCCGTCGCAGCTGACGCAGCGCGGCGGTGGGTACCTGGTCGAGCTGCGCGCGTCAGCTTCAGTCCGTCGCAGCTGACGCAGCGCGGCGGTGGGTACCTGGTCGAGCTGCGCGCGCGTCAGCTTCAGTCCGTCGCAGCTGACGCAGCGCGGCGCTGGGTCCTGGTCGAACTGCGCGCGCGTCAGCTTCAGTCCGTCGCAGCTGACGCAGCGCGGCGGTGGGTACCTGGTCGAGCTGCGCGCGTCAGCTTCAGTCCGTCGCAGCTGACGCAGCGCGGCGGTGGGTACCTGGTCGAGCTGCGCGCGTCAGCTTCAGTCCGTCGTGCAGCTGACGCAGCGCGGCGGTGGGTACCTGGTCGAGCTGCGCGCGTCAGCTTCAGTCCGTCGTGCAGCTGACGCAGCGCGGCGCTGGGTCCTGGTCGAACTGCGCGCGCGTCAGCTTCAGTCCGTCGTGCAGCTGATGCAGCGCGGCGGCGGTGGGTACCTGGTCGAGCTGCGCGCGTCAGCTTCAGTCCGTCGTGCAGCTGATGCAGCGCGGCGGCGGTGGGTACCTGGTCGAGCTGCGCGCGTCAGCTTCAGTCCGTCGCAGCTGACGCAGCGCGGCGGTGGGTACCTGGTCGAGCTGCGCGCGTCAGCTTCAGTCCGTCGTGCAGCTGACGCAGCGCGGCGGTGGGTACCAGGTCGAGCTGCGCGCGTCAGCTTCAGTCCGTCGTGCAGCTGACGCAGCGCGGCGGCGGTGGGTACCTGGTCGAGCTGCGCGCGTCAGCTTCAGTCCGTCGCAGCTGACGCAGCGCGGCGGTGGGTACCTGGTCGAGCTGCGCGCGCGTCAGCTTCAGGCCGTCGTGCAGCTGACGCAGCGCGGCGGTGGGTACCAGGTCGAGCTGCGCGCGCGTCAGCCTCAGTCCGTCGTGCAGCTGACGCAGCGCGGCGGTGGGTACCTGGTCGAGCTGCGCGCGTCAGCTTCAGTCCGTCGCAGCTGACGCAGCGCGGCGGTGGGTACCTGGTCGAGCTGCGCGCGTCAGCTTCAGTCCGTCGTGCAGCTGACGCAGCGCGGCGCTGGGTCCTGGTCGAACTGCGCGCGCGTCAGCTTCAGTCCGTCGTGCACCTGACGCAGCGCGGCGGCGGTGGGTACCTGGTCGAGCTGCGCGCGCGTCAGCTTCAGTCCGTCGTGCAGCTGACGCAGCGCGGCGGTGGGTACCTGGTCGAGCTGCGCGCGCGTCAGCCTCAGTCCGTCGTGCAGCTGACGCAGCGCGGCGCTGGGTCCTGGTCGAACTGCGCGCGCGTCAGCTTCAGTCCGTCGCAGCTGACGCAGCGCGGCGGCGGTGGGTACCTGGTCGAGCTGCGCGCGTCAGCTTCAGTCCGTCGCAGCTGACGCAGCGCGGCGCTGGGTCCTGGTCGAACTGCGCGCGCGTCAGCTTCAGTCCGTCGCAGCTGACGCAGCGCGGCGGCGGTGGGTACTGGTCGAGCTGCGCGCGCGTCAGCTTCAGTCCGTCGTGCAGCTGATGCAGCGCGGCGGCGGTGGGTACCTGGTCGAGCTGCGCGCGTCAGCTTCAGTCCGTCGCAGCTGACGCAGCGCGGCGGTGGGTACCTGGTCGAGCTGCGCGCGCGTCAGCTTCAGTCCGTCGTGCAGCTGACGCAGCGCGGCGGCGGTGGGTACCTGGTCGAGCTGCGCGCGCGTCAGCTTCAGTCCGTCGTGCAGCTGACGCAGCGCGGCGGTGGGTACCTGGTCGAGCTGCGCGCGTCAGCTTCAGTCCGTCGCAGCTGACGCAGCGCGGCGGTGGGTACCTGGTCGAGCTGCGCGCGCGTCAGCTTCAGTCCGTCGTGCAGCTGACGCAGCGCGGCGGCGGTGGGTACCTGGTCGAGCTGCGCGCGCGTCAGCTTCAGTCCGTCGTGCAGCTGACGCAGCGCGGCGGCGGTGGGTACCTGGTCGAGCTGCGCGCGCGTCAGCTTCAGTCCGTCGTGCAGCTGACGCAGCGCGGCGGTGGGTACCTGGTCGAGCTGCGCGCGCGTCAGCTTCAGTCCGTCGTGCAGCTGACGCAGCGCGGCGGCGGCGCTCTCGGCGCTCGCCTCCGCGCGCTCGGGCACGCTCTCCGCCGCGGCCGCCAGCGTGTCCGCCACCTAAACCGTCACTCCCGCGCTTACTCATCAAACAATGTATGCTATAATGCTGGAGAAACTGAAGTGAGCTTGGTTGAGTTGGAGGATCTTCTAATGAATGCTCGCACTTAGCTCCAACTTAACCAATTTAAATGGGCGTAAGTTCGAATAAATAACTCTTTGTATTTTTTGTAGAGACATTACATACATTGCTCTGATCCCCGAGTAAGTAGCTTATCAAATCAAATCAAATCATTTATTCACCGACATAAGTAATATACAATTACATTTTACAAGAAATATAGAAAAAATGATATCTACATTGACCAAGGAATCGAAACCAACACCTCAGAGGTGGTGACGCCATGAAAATCTGTGCGTCTCATCTCCATGTACACTCTACTATGATAGTAATTATAATAATATACATTGAATTTAATGATTACAATATATATATAATATAATAATATACAATGGATCAAATCAAACCAAATCATTTATTCGTCGACATAAGAACATACATTCGTTGATCGATCGTCATTTTTAATCTACCACCGTTTCGTAATCAGGTTCCTCTGACGGAGAAGAAACAGGCGAAAGAAACACCGTAGGTATCCTCTTTTTTATCAATATTTTTAACAATATAGTGCATTATACAAATAATGTGATATTTTCTAGAAATAGCTTGGGAGCGATCACCTTATCCCAGGGGTTACTGACATTAATATATTCATTTATATTATAATAACCCTTCCTTTTCTTTAATAAATTTCTTAAACCTGTTAATAGACAGACTTTGCACATTTACCGGGACTTTATTGTAGAAGCGTATACACCGCCCTATGAACGAGTTACTTACTCTATGGAGTCTAGTAACCGGTGTTACAAGCTTGTGTTTGTTCCTAGTATTTACATTATGTACATCAGAAGTCTTGCTAAAAGTATTAATGTTTTTATGCACATAAATTAAATTTTCATATATGTATTGAGAGGCCAGTGTTAATTGCTTTAAATTTCTCTCTAAGAGTTGCTCGGGAATTTAGACAATATACAGCTCATATGGCCCTCTTTTGTGAAACAAATACTGTTTCTATGTCAGCTGCATGACCCCATATCAGAATACCATTTGACATTATGCTATGGAAGTAACTTAAATAAACAAGTCTAGCCATTTGTTCATCAGTTAAGAGCCTTATTTTTCTTACAGCATATGCTGCAGAGCTTAACCTACTCGCAAGTTGGGATATATGGGGACCATTGAAGCCTCGCATCAAGTACAATTCCGAGAAAAACAGCTGTATCCACAAAGCTCAACTCTCCCCCATTTATTCCTACATTGGTATCACCCAAATGTTTAACATTAGGTGTTGAAAATTTTATACATTTAGTCTTATTGCTATTTAAATGTAAATTATTAGCATTGAACCAATGGACTATTTTTGACATAGCATCATTTATCTCGTCAAGTGTAACAATATGTCGTTTGATTTTATATATTATAGAGGTATCATCTCATCATCTATATCGTGTTTATTCCTAGTAAGGAAGGTAAATCATTAATATAAATGAGAAAAAGAAATGGACCGAGAATTGAGCCCTGTGGTACGCCCATAGCTACCGTCGATCCAGAGGAACACGCACCGTTGATTGCGACTCTCTGAATTCTATTATATAAATAAGAATTAATTAGGTCAAGAGCCATATCTCTGATACCGTAATGGTGTAATTTCCTGACAAGTGTTTCAGGATGAACGCAATCAAAAGCCTTAGAGAGATCACAAAAGACACCCAAAGCATCCTGTGATCAGTCCCAAGCCTCACATATATGCTTAATTAGCTCAACACCAGCATTGGTTGTTGAGCAACTCCTTGTAAAACCAAACTGATTGCAATGTAATAGTTTGTTTAAATTAAAATATCTTGTATTATATTTGGATAGGAAATACCTATCTTTTATTAAAGAATTCTTAATAAGAATGTTAGTATAAGTTAAATGGAATTTATCAATGTTATTATTTTGACATGTCAAATGTTTACAATTATTACACAATAAATTATTTAATTGAATGTTTATGTGAAATCTTATTTTGTTGGTGGTCTTCATGCGGCAAATCCTTTAAATATGGCAACGTGAACAAGACAATTTTATTGACATTTAGGCTATTTAAATACTCTATTTTAACATTTATCTTTTGTTATGATTGCCCTATCAATAGTACTAAAATAGAATTAGGACAGAAAGTACTTGAGATAACTTTTTTCATTATATCATTAAATGATGCTTCTGGCATACAATAATTTGTAATTTGTCCCTTAAAGCTAGTATTTAACAATGTGCCAATATTTTTTCCTAATTCATCACTATAAACAATAATATTATTTTTACTTTTAATTTCATCTTACAACCGAGTCACATACCAACCCTGAAAGAACTGGCACTTGTTATATGTTATTTGACTTGATACTTGTTATATGTTATGTACAATTGTGTATATTGTGTTGACTATAAAGGATTAATATATTTAAGGATTATAAATTTACATACGTCCAGGAGGTCTTTGCAGAAGCTCTGTATCGCAAATGACTTGGCGTCCTCCAC
Organism: Sericinus montela; assembly: GCA_029286605.1. Taxonomy (NCBI): domain Eukaryota; kingdom Metazoa; phylum Arthropoda; class Insecta; order Lepidoptera; family Papilionidae; genus Sericinus; species Sericinus montela. The sequence continues at coordinate 556,954 of JAGSMR010000119.1, read as the reverse complement.
CTGCTTCATCATGCGCCGTCTGACATTCTCGCCATCAGCTAAAGCGCGCTTGTATTTATCCTGGAACGAACATTGTGATGTTATTTTTATAATATAATATAAGGCGGCGACGGGCTCACCACCTGTCACGTTGTCCCGAAAATATCTTCGGTAGAAGGTGGGTCAAAGGGACTTAATTGTCTAGACTTGACCTCTGTCTACCCCTGTATTGGGAATTGCGTGAAGATATTTATTTATTTATTATTTATTTATTTTTATAATATCATCATGCTATTCCCAATACAGGAGTAGACAAAAGTCTTAACTAATAATATATGTGGGCGTAAGTTCGTATAAATACATAGATAGGGACGACAGCACATACATTGCTCTGATCCCCATATAAGTAGCTTATTAAATCAAATCCTTTATTCATTGATATAAGTAGTATACAATTACATTCATCGATTGTCATTTTGTTAATCTACCGCCATCTTTAATTAAATTTTTTCGGACCCCTGTTTAAGTTTCTTTAAGTTTTTTTGCAACAAAGTGAGAAGCGGTGAGCATGATGTTGTCTTAATGACCAAGCCAACGATATAGTTTATCAAAGTTATCAATCAATCAATCATCAAAGTTATATATACTTATATATATGTGTAACTTTAAAAAATTCTAATTTCAAATTCAAATGGAAAATGATTATTTGCAAGAACACAGTACACTTATGCATGTTAATATAGTATTTAAATCATAAATGTACAAAATCAAATAAAAAACCTAAAACAATAAAGTAAAAATGCCTTAATTAGAAAAAAACATAAAAGTTAATAATAAACAATAATAAAGAAAAAAAATATACAAAAGTCATCCATGTAAGTCATGGATGACTTTTGTATATTTTTACAAATATAAAGAAATATAAAGAAATATAAAAGCCTATCCTATCTACTATACTAGCTTTTACAGGCTGTTGAGTAAATTAAGTTTTCTTGGATCTATTAATCGGGGGTTAACACATCAAACCAGCCAGAATGCATCTTCATGCATTTTCTAATACACTGGTAGCCAGCTATGTAGACAATTTAGTCTTTTTGACTCACATAACACCTAACTGTTGACAATGTTTGCAACATTGTCAAAAGGTATTGAGCCTATTGCCTTCTTTATATCTAACCCTCCAATAAAAAATTAACTCATTCTTAAGAGCCTACCTCCTGGGGATCGAACACGAGTATCTTGACTCGAATCCTGGGTCAATACAAATCATACATAAGTTTCCTATTGGACAAGACTCAAGCCAAGTGGTTGGTTGGTAGAAATTTGCATTTGGAGACCAAATGCGAATTTCTACCAACCAACCACTTGGCTAAGTAAGCATTAAAGTCAACTGCTAAAAATTGTCACGATAGCCGAGTGGTTGGGTGGTCGGAATTTCGAGTCAATAGACCCGAGTTTGATCCCCAGGTGGCTCGTACCAATGGGTCTTTCAAAAACTTATGTACAAATTAAATCGTTGGCTTGGACATAAAGACGGCGACAGGCTCACCATCAGTCACATTATCCCAAAAATATCTTTGGTGGTAGGTGGGTCTAAGGGACTTCACTGTCTAGAGTACACCTCTGTCTACCCTTGTATTGGGAATTGCGTGAAGATATTTATTTATTCTTTTAATAATTGAAAATACTTACTTCATAATCCTTAACTTGTTGCTTGAATGTGTTGACTTCTGTGCTGAGGCTTTCGATTTGTTTGTGACACTCCTCCAGAGTTGTAGGTAATTGTTTGTCACCAGGTGCATCTTCTGCTGCCTTCTGTTCTGTGCTGTACCCAACAACTGATGATCTGTAGCAAAAAAACATAATTAACTATTATAATGGACTTTTCACGGATGCATAAGTAAAGTAACACTAAATCTATGTAACACCAAAGCAAAATTACAAATTATATTTGAATTTGAAATATTTGAAAATAACTATGTAAAATAATATTTAAAGCTACACCCTTTGTTATTGTGTATTCTTTATGAAATTAATCTGACTTTTAGTTTAAGTGGATGGTAAAAAAAATACCAGTTAAAACATTCATTACTCTTATCAGAAAATGTGGAATGATGAAATAGCTAAAATAAATTACAAAAAACAAATAATTGTGCTCTTCAGCAGAATTAAAAGTAAAAAATACATAAATAATCTTTATAAAATATTTTTATGAAACTATGTGTTTTTTTCTTAATTTATCCATTTTTAGAAAAAGAAATAGGTTGTATAATGTTACATTGCGCAATAATACCTGTAAATATTTGTTCGCAAACTTCGAAGACTTGAATCTGTCACATATTTAACTAATCTACCGACTGAATACACTTTCAATGATGCCATTTTCTTAAGAACGAACGAATTAATTTCCTGGGAATTAACAAAAGTAACGTGAAACAAAATAGGTTAGAGGCAACTTCCACTACCATATCAATATAACCTCAACTGTCACTGTCAGTGTTAGCCAAAGAATATAATAATATAATGGGAAGTTTTAGCTTTCGTCTAAATTTTTTTTATTGCACTTGAATAGCAACCACAGACATATAATAGTTTCTGGAATGTTGGAGCACTACGCTACAAATATAGCGAATTCCGAGGCTTCTGGTCTTTACTGCCTATCAATAATATGTCTGATATACTTAATAGCAACGGTGGCAATACCTAATAAAGTAAAAAATAATGTAATCAGTACATTAAGTCCCGTTTTCTTATGTTTTGCATATAACGTAGTGATTATATTCTCTTTGGTTTTGCACATAATAGTCACAATAATTCTGCTAAAACAAAACATTCTGACGCAATATGAAAGAACTTTCGTAATTATCGCAATATATTGTGATATAATCATAAATAGAGTAATAAAAAATAAAAGAACACTATCACGAACAATCCTTCACGGGGTACCCAGACAGAACAGATCGCCAAATGTCACACTAATCCTTACATACTTCTTTCGCTTTTTTCAAATTCATCAATTTCTTCATACATGCATGTCAAGGTATTCGATTATTCTTAGCCATTCTCTCCTCGAATAAGTTGCTTACGCTGTAATCGTCTAATGGTTACGGCTCTATATTGAAATAAACAAAATGGAGAAAAGCATTTTTCTCATAATCATGATCATGATAACCTGTACTAATCCTTTGTAGGACTTAGGCCTCCTGTACGGGAGGGTTTGCCATATTCACCACGCTAGGCGAGCAGATTTACGGTCTGAGCACCAGAACTTTAGAGCTGCCCGTGTCTGAATTCTAGTAAGATATTTTTCAAAATGATTGTCTATCGGTAGCCAATGGAATTTTCAAATCTTTTCTTTTAGTATTTTACGACACCAACGAATCGAAAAGGCGTGTCTTAGCGCCCTAAGATAAAAGTCATCTGTTTGTGCCAGAACACACATATTGAACGCACTGCATTTGCGTGTCAGCCCAAAAAGCACCGCGAAGCCATTATTAATTGAAGTCGCAGGGTGTCGATGACCTTTCGCATATAGCCTTAAATGAAAAAATATTTAGATTTAAATTTGTGTTGTAATTGTTTTTCTTTATTTCTCTAACATTTCGAAACCATCTATAAATATATATAAAATTGGACTGTCTGTTTGTAATCATGAGTATATGGTTGGTTAGTGATTACCGCCGCCCATGAACATCTGCAATACCAGAGGAATAGCGGATGTATAGGCTCTTTTCTTGAAGGTCCCTAAGTCGTATCGGTCCGGAAAAATAGCTGATGGCAGCTCATTCCATAAAGTGCAAGTGCATGGTAGAAAATTCCGCGAAAAACGCACTGTAGTAGAATGCCAAGCATCAAGGTGGTGTTGATGAAATTTTTGACTATGCCGTAAGGTATGATGGTGAAATTCAGCGGCTGGGATTAATCCCAACAATTCCTCGGACCACTCCCTGATGTAGATCTTGTAAAAAATGCAAAGAGATGCAACATCTCTTCGCAAAGCCAGGGGATCTAGCCGATCGGATTGAGAATGGTCGTCGACAAATCGAACCGCTCGTCTTTGGATACGGTAAAATTGAAGGAGCTGACACTGGGATACCCCCGCCCAGAGATGAAAACAGTACTCCATGTGCAGCCGAACCTGCGCCTTAAAAAGTTGCAAGCGGTGGACCGGCATGAAGTACTGTCACGCTCTACTGAGTACGCAAGCTTTTTAGAGGCCAATTTGGCCTTTCCTTCCAAATGACCGCGAAACTGAACGTTGCTCGATATGTCGACGCCAAGGATTCCGATGCTGGCTGAGGCAACTAGGGGAGTACTCTCAAAACAAGGTGATACGACGATACGTTACATACTATAAATAAAATTTTTTGAAATAACAAAATATAAAAAATGTTGTTTGTCAACATTGTCACAAACAAAATTTTTTTTATATTTTGTTATTTCTTTATTTCATTATTTCTTTATTAGTTATATTTTATTATTACCATATATTCATATACATGTAGTAAATAGGGTTATTTCAATATTATAAACAGACACTCCAATTTTATTTATGTATATGGACATCCCTTTGGTTCTCCGCTATTTTCAACTGTCATCCGAGTCATTATTTACTCTTTGCTGTCTACGTCCACTGTCAGATGTCAGTAACGTAACACAGGTCAAATCCAAGCGAGTCGAACAGACTGAAAATAATGAAAAAATAAAAATGCATATTGTCGGACGCTACACGACGTTTGCCTGTAAAAAATCTCATTTATTGCGCAATGGTTAAAAATGTATTTCATTTTGTATTACGTCACATGAGTGTAGTGTCACGTTGAGATAGTTGCTATTTTCCTCTTCCCCTTCAGTCAGTCCGCGACTGCGGTCATTTGCGCGCGCATTTTAAAAGAAAATATGGCGTCTTTAGCTGTATTTGATTTCGATCGTACGATAGTCGACGATGATTCGGACGCCACAATTATCAATAGATTACGCGAAAAGAACCCACCACCTGAATGGGAAGCTAGCAATCATGACTGGACACCTTACATGAGTAATGTAAGTAAATAATTTTTACTTTCAATAAGTTTTTTTTAAGGAAAATAAAATATTACATATATCATTTAGTTTTTAATTAACAATAATGAAATATAACAACTTATTTTGTGAATATTTATCAGTTTTATCTTTTAAACTAATGTTATAACGAGCCAATATTTGATGTAGTATATTTATGTAACATAGACAAACTCAAAAATAATTAGATAGGTAACATAAACATATAAATTATTTATTTTTAAAAATTCGCTTAGATTTAAGCAGTGGAATCAATTTAGTAGGATAGCATTTCAAATAAAACACCAATTTTTAAAATCAATTTATATTTAATGTCCGTTTGGCTAATACGCCGGATTTTCATGTAGTCGCCGGCTCTAAGGTCCCGGGTTCTGTTATACACCTAGTAAAAATTAGATTATTCTACTAAGTTATAATTGCATTGTCCGATTTGATAAATTATCGTTCCTTAATAAAAAAAAATAAAAAAATTCACGATAGCTGAGTGTTTGGGTTGTCAGAATTTCGAGTAAAGAGAACCGAATTCGATACCCAGGTGGCAGGCTCGTACCAATGGGTTTTTCAAAAACTTATGTACAAATTATATCGTTGGCATGGACATAAAGACGGCGACGGGCTTACCATGTCACGTAGTTCCGAAAATATTTTCGGTGGAAGGACCTCTGTCTACCCCTGTATTAGAAATTGCATGAAGATACCCATTTTATTTATTTATTCTTAATAATCACGATAGCCGAGTTCTTGGGTGGTCGGAATTTCGAGTCGAGAGACCCGAGTTCGATCCCTAGGTGGCAGTACAAATGAGTTTTTCAAATACTTATGTACGTATTTCATCGTTGGCTTGGACATAAAGGCGGCGACGGGCTCACCACCTGTCACGTTGTACCGAAAATATCTTCGGAGGAAGGTGGGTCAAAGGGACTTAATTGTCTAGACTTGACCTCTGTCTACCCCTGTATTGGGAATTGCGTGAAGATATTTTTATTTATTATTCTTAATAATTTTGCGAAGTTTCAATTCAAGCGTCGACGTTTTAAATTGGGAAACCACGTTCATAGATTCCGTGACATACATACATACCAATCTATATATAACTGATAAAGGCGTATTAAGAACCACTGCGCTATATCAAATCAAATCATTGTTTCATCGAAAGAAGAATATACATTCTTTAATCGGTAGTGATTTGATTAATCTACCACCGTTTCGTAATGAGTTTCCTCTAACGGAGAAGAAACAGACGAAAGAAACTCCGTAGGTATCCTCTTCTTTTTATGATGGTATATATTCATTTATATTATAATAACACTTCCTATAAAATGTCTCTATAGTTATTTTCTTAATAGGCAGGCTTTGCAAATTTGTAGTTCATGGGGTGGTGTACCCCATGAACGAGTTACTTACTAGTAATAAATAAAAAAATATAAATTAATATCTTCACGCAATTCCCAATACAGGGTTAGACAGAGGTCTAGTCTAGACAATTAAGTCCCTTTGACCCACCTTCCACCGAAGATATTTTCGAGACAACGTGCCGGGTGGTGAGCCCGTCGCCGTCACTGTACTTACTAGTAACTGACCTTTCTCGATTGCGCTTGATTAAAATAGGTTGTTAATCTGTCAATCTCTCAGTTTTATCTCCCTTATCAGCATTGTTTGTTGCCAGAGCTGTTCAATTAGAGGCGGACTGCGGGCGAGGTCGAGTGGATGCCATTGTAAAGGTTGGATAGTGCGGTGTTGTTTAAAAAAGCCACGATAGCTGAGTGGTTAGGCGATCGGGATTCGATACAAGAGACCCGTTCGATCCCGAGGGTCGTGCCAATGGGTTTTTTTTAAATTTATACGTTTTATATAGTTGGTTTGGATATAAAGACGGCGACGGGCTCAAAAAATGTCTTCGGTGGAAGGGAGGGTCGAAAGAACTTAATTTTAAAATAAAGAACTTAGTTGCCTACCTCAATGTGGGACATTGCGTGAAGAGATAACAAAAAATCATCACGCCCCACGGACTTTTGCTATTTATTGTATATAAAAAAATAATAGTTTAAAAAAACTAACAAAACGTGCTTTTTATAGAAAACCGAACTAAAAAAATAGAAAATAAATTTAAATTAAGAATAGCGTTAAAAATTTCAATAAATATAAATCAATAACAGTGTAAATAAAAAAAATGTTTTAAAAATTATTTTAAAATTATATTAAAAATTTCAATAAATATAAATCAATAACAGTGTAAATAAAAAAAAATTATTTTAAAAAAGCGTGGGATGCTTTTTAAGGTATTATCAAAATGATAATCACTCTACTCATATCTGTCAATAAAATATTTATAACTATTGACAACTTGCGCTTTTTTTTTAATATTTTTTTTTTAATAATTTAATGTTCATTAAAATTTTGAACACTGTTCTTAATTTAAATTTATTTTCAATTTTATTTTCTGTTTTCAATAAAAAGCGTTTTTTTTTAGTTTTTTTTTTAACTATTATTTATTTTTTACTTTTTAGTTTTTTTTTTTTATCAAATTAGTGTTTTGTCATCGGTCCTCGATAAATCCACAAAGTTTGTACGAAATCTTGCCGTTTAAAGTGGGTCAAAATCGCGCCCAAAGAAGTCGGTTACAAACATGCAAACATACAGGTGAAGCTAATAAAAGCGTGTTAATAATATATAATATATCTTCACGATATTCCCAATCCAGTGGTAGATAGAGATCTAGACAATATAATCCTTTCGGCCCACCTTCCACCACAGACAACACAAAATTTTATTATTTGTACCCCACAAAACACAAAATCGAGGAAACATTAAAAGTAATTAAAGGTTCAAGTATCTTATTCAAACTAGCTGTATAGCGATTTCTTCTAGGCAACCAAACATACAAATCGGATTAAGTAATGTACGGTTTGTTTACGTCGTAAGAATATGTTAGAGTGCTATTAGAGTTAGACAGGTCTGTGGGAAAAGCTTAGACAAATATTGCCTCTATCTGGAATCGAACCAGAAGCTCGTAGTTAAGTAACCCGTGTCACCAGCAATCGGGCTCTCGGGCCATCTAACTAGCATGTACATGCGGAAATCATGACATGCGAGCATGTGCGTGACGTCACCGCGCTAACCACAGCAACCTTACGAACGAGACTCTATTACAGGCGAGTTAGCATCGTCCAGTGAAATGTTCGCGGAAATTGTGACGCAAATGTTTATACAATGGGAAGAAGTGATCTAATAGGAAAATTATTATAAACACGCTCGTGGATGTAATATTATAAGATTCATTTTCATATCAAATCAAATCATTTTTTTATCGTACAAAACGCCGGTTTTCATGGTGTAGCTATCTGAGGTCACGGGTTCGATTCCCGGACGAGTCAAACAATATAACAAGTCGGGCCAGAAATAATATTACATAAGAACTTTTCTTTTTTTAACTTGTTATTTGTTAAAAAAAAGTCCCGATAGCCGAGTGGTTGGGTAATCGGAATTTCGAGTCAAGAGACCCGAGTTCGATCCTCATGTGGCAGGCTCGTACCGATGGGTTTTTCAAAAACTTATGTACGAATTAGGCTTGGACATAAAGACGGCGAGGGGCTCACCACCTGTCACGTTGTCCTAGCGGATTGGTGATCGCAGTACCAGACCACTCGTACCTCTGATGCTGCTGCCCGTCATCACTTGCCATAACGATATTCAGGGCTGTTTCCCTTAGTCGCCTCGTAAGACATCCTCGGGAAGAAAGGGAATGGCAATATTTTCACGCCGTACCACACGGATTTTTTTATTAAGTAATGTAATGTTATTAAAATTTATACCCAAATTTATATTACTCTCAGCAAGAAATAAAAAAAATGTTCTATTCGAAATGGCCACCTTTTTGGCTCCTTTGGCTCTATATCTGTTTGGCCACGAATCTATGGATTAACGCACTGTTTCCAAGGGAAATATCGCCAAGGCTTGCTCCAAAGATTTCTTAAGAGACTCAATGTCGACGTGTCCTTTAGAGCATATTTAAAACTATCCATGATTTGAAGTCTGAAGGGTTTAGGTCTGGGTTAGATAAGGGCCAGTCTACAGGTCTTAAGGGCCCGGAAAGTTGGTTGCGAGCCAGGCTAGGGTAGTTCGTGCATTGTGACCAGGTGCAGAGTCCTGCTGGAAGTCCACGGTATATTTATATAAAGTGTATTACTGAGAGGTGTAGTTGACGACCTCCGTGGACGAGTGGCGTAAACACTGGTTTTCAAGGTATCGCCGCGTAATCATAGGTCCCGGGTTCGATTCCCGATCGGGTAAATATAGAAAAAACTGCTTTTACTACATTTCCACGGGTCTGGGTGTTTGTGGTCCCTTCGTTGATTCCGATTCCCATATCTCAAGTGCTTTAGCATCTTACATTGGGAGCAATGTATGTGATGTTCGTCCGATCTATATGTTTTACATTATAACATAATAACATTTTATTTCTGTTTAGCCTGATGGTTGACTGGTAGAGAATGCCACTTGACATTAAGTCCGCGTAAGTGGCGTATGTACTGCACTGTGCATTGAAGCTTAAATAAATAAATATGTGAAAGGTTTCACATGATCCAAGACTGTATCTTGAGAAATTTTGCCTGAAGTTTTCAGATGAATGCAAGAAACTCGTGATGATTTTTGAGATGTTAGAAGATCACCTTCAAACAGTAAATACAGACAGAGTCAAATACGTACAGACAAACATGATACGAGATGCATAATGTATGTTTACTTTCCTAAATGTCACATTGTTTGTGTGTACTTAAAGATTTAGTGGTAACTTTGCTCAATCATTCTGAGATAGAATGTTATAATGTTTATTACTAGCTGACCCCGTAAACGTTTTTTTTTGCCATATAAATGCTTAATATGGCTATGAAAAATAGGGTGACAGAAGGTATTAGAGAAGGTATTTTTTAATGCTGTTTTATCATAAAAACATGAAGTTTGACTAAAAAAAAAAAAATGTTTTTAAAATTTCAACTGACACGGGCGAGACTCGAACCCGCGACCTCTACCGAACCGTGGCAACGCTCTTACTTCAGAACCTCCGTGTCTTACACGCATCAGTAAGTCTGTATTCTCTTTATTTATGCCTTGTTTTTGGCATCACTTGCAAAAGGGACAATAGATGGCGCCGGGGAAGTCGAGGGTTCGTATGAACCCACCCGTGTCCGTTGAAATTTTAAAAACATTTTTTCTCTTTAATTTAATAACATAAAAGTTCTGAACTTATATGATTTAAAAATCAATAAAAAAATTGCTTTGTAAAAAAGACAATTTAGGTAAAGATGGTTAAAAAAATCCTTAACATTTTGGGGGATAAAAAATAGATGTAGTCCGATTCGCAGACCTAACCGATATGCATACAAAATTTCATGAAAATCGCTCGAGCCATTTCGGAGGAGTTTAATTACAAACACCGTGATACGAGAATTTTATATATTAGATGGTAATTTTTAATTTAAGCCACGATAGCCGAGTGGTTGGGTGATCGGAATTCGAGTCACGAGACCCGAGTTCGATCCCCGAGGCACGTACCAATGCGGTTTTTCAAAAACTTATGTACGATTATATCGATGGCTTGGACATAAACATGGTGATGGGCTCACCTCCTGACACCTTGTCCCAAAAATTACTTCGGTAGAAGGTAGAAGGGACTTAATTGTCTAGACTTCTGACTACCCCTGTATTATCTTCATCATCATGTATTAAATTTGTCATTTATTTCATAACAAAAAAACGCAGCATAGCTTACAGGCTTTAAACTCAATAAAATTGCAACATTAAATGCAATAAGGATTATTAAAAACCATTTTCTGTCTCCCATTATCACCAAATTCAGACGGCATACTTTGGTTAGATTGAAAAGTAACCCTAGCTTCATTCTTAAATAAAAAAATATCTTCACGCAATTCCCAATACAGGGGTAGATAGAGGTCTAGTCTAGACAATTATGTCCCTTTGACTCACCTTCCACCGAAGATATTTTCGGGACAGCGGGATAGGTGGTGAGCCCGTCGCCGTCTTTATGTCCAAGCCAACGATGGATTTCGTACATAAGTTTTTGAAAAACTCATTGGTACGGCCACCTGGGGATCGAACTCGGGTCTCTTGATCGAAATTCCGACCACCCAACCACTCGGCTATCGTGACTTTTTTCATTCATTCATTCTTCTTGGCACGAAATATACAACAAACCAAAAACCACTAAGCGAAATCATGTTTCACACCTTCCCCCAACATGAACCGTGGACTTTTTCGCTATAAAAAGTATATACCATGTTTTATCAAACTCAAATCTTTTGTTCATCGGCATTAGTAATATACAATTACATTTATCGAAAGACATTTGTTTCATCTACCATCATTAAGTAATGAGGTTCCTCTAACGGAGAAGTAACAGGGGAAAGAAACTCCGCAGGTATCCCCTTTTTCATAAAATAATTAGAACCAGATTGGAAGCGATCGCTTCATTCCTTAGGGTTATTATCATTAATACAAATGAGTTATAGCATAATAAACCTTTTTATAAAGTTTGTCTTTAATGACCCGAGTTCGATCCCCTGGTGGCAGGCTCGTACGAACGGATTTTTCAAAAAACTTATGTAGGAAATATATCGTTGGCTTTGACATTAAGACGGCGACGGGCTCACCACCTGTCACGATGACCCGAAAATATCTTCGATGGAAGGTGAGTCTTAGGGATTTAATTGTCTAAACTAGACCCCTGTCTACTATATTGTACTACTAAATTTGTATTATATGTAGATATTTTTGTCTGCAATAAATTTCTTGTAACTGTTAATATGTAGATTCTGCACATTTATTGGTATTTTGACCGTGATGGATCATCCCATTTCTTTCCTTGGGCATCGTAAGAGGCGATTAGGAAGAATACTTGAGAATCGTAATTTTTATTAACATATAGCTGGATAACTATTTCGATAAAAAATAACAGACCATAATAAGCAAACCGGTGATGGGCAGCAGCGTCTAAGGCGCATGACATCTCGTATTGCTATCGCCAATCCGCTTGCAGAACTTGTCGATAACAGCAAAACCCTGCCACGGGAGAGGCCTATGTCCAGCTGTGGACCAATATAGTTGCTCTGCAGCTCTTGAAAAACATTACCCTCCTTCTGGGTAGTCGGGTAGTATGAGGCTCCAATAGGCCACAGTTTTAATAGCTATTTCCATATAGTCTCGAGTACTTCCGCTATCGGCTACGGAAACTGTGTTTCTTTGTCGCCAATAAACCACTTTAATCTAAGACAAAAATGAGGGTTATCAGATGACGTAACGTGAATAGGTTTTAAGTGAAAAGCGGTAGGCATTACATTTATATGCTGATTAGTTTCTACCCGCGTGTTACCTCGAAAATTTATACCAATTGTTATCTATACATGTAAATAAAATTACAGTGTCTGTTTGTTATATTGAAATAACCGTTTTTTTTTTACATGTATATGAATACATACGGTACATACTGTGCACACACCAAAATAACATTTTTTACAATTTTTGTTTGTTACTGTCTGTTTGCACCGATTTTAACAGGACTTTCACTGACAGATAGCTAATGTTATAAGGAGTAACATAGGCTACTTTTATTTTAGAAAAAAAAAATATCTTCACGCAATTCCCAATACAGGGGTAGACAGAGGTCAAGTCTAGACAATTAAGTCCCTTTGACCCACCTTGCACCGAATATATTTTCGGGACAACGTGACAGGTGGTGAGCCCGTCGCCGCCTTTATGTCCAAGCCAACGATATTCGTACATAAGTTTTTGAAAAACTCATTGGTACTGCCACCTGGGGATCGAACTGGGGTCTCTCGACTCGAAATTCCGACCACCCAACAACTCGGCTATCGTGACTTTTTAGAAACATAATTATATTATATATTAGGGTTCCGCGTTAAGTGTAAAACTGCGGGCAAAGCCGCAGGGGGCAGCTAGTATAATATATACTGTAAAACATAGCACAAATAACAGTGGTAGAGCCACGCATCACCTTTTGTTGTTGCATGAATGGGCCAGCTCGACCAGGGAAGTACCACGACCTCACAGAATACCGGCGTGAAGTAGAAGTTTAACAAACTTTTGCGTTTCGTCTGGTGAGTGCAGGTAACCGGAGGCCCACACACCCCCTTCCCCCAATTCGGGGGGGGGGGGGTCACTCTATATATACCCATACGTATCGCCGCCTTTATGTCCATTTGTCATTATGTTTTTTAGATTTAAATTTACATTTGTAGAATTTGTAGAAATAAATATATATATATATATATATATATATATATATATATATATATATATATATATATATATATATATATATATATATATATATATATATATATATATATATATATATATATATATATATATATATATATATATATATATATAAATATTTATAATAATAAAATATATATATGTTATTATAACAGTGTATAAGGAGAAAAGATACTAACGCCATTTCACTTCTTTTCCGAAACATTCTCTTTAAAAATATTCCCTGCTCACGCTTATGGATTGCGTCAATCCGCGTCAACCTCGGCCAAGGTCAGCAGAGTCATATTGATACGGAGCCAAGCGGCACGCGACCGCTGTTCCGCGAATCTAACGCCGCATTTAAATAGAAATGGCGATTGCCTTGTTAACACCTTCGTAGCGAGTTCAAACCCCGCGCGAAACTGTTTATGTAGCATAGATATTTCTTTATGTTCGAGTCCCAATACTGTGGAAGTCAGAGGTCTTGACAGTTTTAGACCTCACATTTCCCTGCCTCCGAACCTGAAGGTTCTGAGTTCGAATTCCGCTAGGAGCTAATATTTATGTGATGGATATAAATGTTTGTACTCGAGTCAGTGGTGTTTTTATGTATATATGAATTATACGTATGTTTATGCATGTAATTACCTAGGCATTTTAGTGTAAAAATAATATCTTCACGCAATTCCCAATACAAGGGTAGACAGAGGTCGAGTCTAGACAATTAAGTCCCTTCGACCCTCCTTCCACCGAAGATATTTTCGGGACAACGTGACAGGTGGTGAGCTCGTCGCCGTCTTTATGTCCAAGCCAACGATATTCGTACGAGCCTACCAACTGGGGATCGAACTCGGGTCTCTCGACTCTAATACAAGGGTAGACAGAGGTCGAGTCTAGACAATTAAGTCCCTTCGACCTCCTTCCACCGAAGATATTTTCGACAACGTGACAGGTGGTGAGCCTGTCGCCGTCTTTATGTCCAAGCCAACGATATTCGTAATGAGCCTACCAACTGGGGATCGAACTCGGGTCTCTCGACTCTAATACAAGGGTAGACAGAGGTCGAGTCTAGACAATTAAGTCCCTTCGACCCTCCTTCCACCGAAGATATTTTCGGGACAACGTGACAGGTGGTGAGCTCGTCGCCGTCTTTATGTCCAAGCCAACGATATTCGTACGAGCCTACCAACTGGGGATCGAACTCGGGTCTCTCGACTCTAATACAAGGGTAGACAGAGGTCGAGTCTAGACAATTAAGTCCCTTCGACCCTCCTTCCACCGAAGATATTTTCGGGACAACGTGACAGGTGGTGAGCCCGTCGCCCTCTTTATGTCCAAGCCAACGATATTCGTACGAGCCTACCAACTGGGGATCGAACTCGGGTCTCTCGACTTTAATTCTGATCACCCAGCCACTCGGCTATCGGAACTATAATAGGCTAAAATAATAGCTAAATGTAGGCTAAAATAATTATGGTAAATAGCTTGGGCACGTTGAGCGAATGAGTGAAGACCTATTGGTGAAGAAAATATAGCACGAAAGTTAGTATTAAAAGGGGTCGAGGTAGACCGAGACTAACTTTCGAAGAGCATGTGAGCAAATAGCTCGAAGAGGGGAGGGTCAAGAGTACTCGGATACCGAGACGTTCAAGTGTAAAGAAAATTATGAATTTGAAAGAAGCGTGAGATATGTAAGGATCGTTACACTTGGCGATCTGTTCCCTCTGGCTTCTCCGTCAAGAATTGTGCGTGAAGATAAGTGAAGTAAAAGTGTATCTAAAGGACTTAATTGTCTGAACTACGTCTACCCCAGTATTGGAAACATGCATGAATATATCTTCATCAATCATTTAGCCCATACGAACAATGCGCCTTAAAAATCAATCATTTAGCCCATACGAACAATGCGCCTTAAAAATCAATCATTTAGCCCATACGAACAATGCGCCTTAAAAATCATTTAGTGTCTTTGAGAATGACGGCTTCCTTCGGACGTTTACCCCACAGTTATGTATTTTCAATCTCATATTAAAAAGTGTCGATAGCCGATTGCTTAGGTGGTTGGAATTTCGAGTCAAGAGTCCCGAGTTCGATCCCATGGGGGCAGGTTCGTACTAATAGGTTTTTCAAAAACTTATTCACGAATTATATCGTAAGCTTGGCGGACATAAAGACGGCGACGGACTCACCACTTGTCACGTAGTCCCGATAATATCTTCGGTGGAAGGTGGGTCAACGGGGCTTAAATGTCTAGACTAGACCTCTGTCTACCCCTGTATTGGGAATTCGCCTTACATACTGCAAAGAAAGAGTCACGGTAGCTGAGTGTTTGGGTAATCGGAATTCGAGTCAAGAGACCCGAGTTCGATTCCCAAGACCAATGGGTTTTTCAAAAACTTAAGTACGATTTATATCGTTAGCTTGGACATAAAGATGTCCCAAAAAATGTCTTCGGTGAAAAGGAACTAATTGTCTACTCTTCTACCGACTACTCCTGTGATGCGTGAAAAGAAACAGAGATGAAGAATTGCAGAGCTGAAGGTAGAAACGGTCCATCCGCAGGTCTTCGAGCACGCCTACTCGGCGGGCATGCACCCCGACGACATTCTGGACTGCATCGCGTCGATGCGCCCCACCCCCGGCGTCGAGGAGCTGATGAGGACCCTGGCTGCTAACGACTGGGACGTGGTCATCCTCACAGACGCCAACACGGTGTTCGTAAACCACTGGCTCCAGACCCATGGCCTGCTGGTGAGCTTAGATAGATGGATAGACGGACTGTTCATTTGGTCACTACACCACACATACTATTATCATCTATACATAAAAGTCTCGATAGCCGAGTGGTTGGGTGATCGGAATTTCGAGTCAGAGACCCGAGTTCGATCCCCAGGTGGCAGGCTCGTACCGATGGGTTTTTCAAGAACTTATGTACGAATTATGTCGTTGGCTTGGACATAAAGAAATCAGTCAGGTTGTCCCGAAAATATCTTCGGTGGAAGGTGGGTCGAAGGGACTTAAATGTCTAGACTAGACCTCTGTCTACCCCTGTATTGGGAATTGCGTGAAGATCATCTACGAGGGTTGATCCAAAAGTAATGATAATGAAAATAAAACACGGCAATTAAAGTTAAAATAATAATTTATTTTTCTGCATAGTCTCCTAACAAAACAATACATTTAGTCCATCTTTTTTTCTAAACCCAGGATTCCCTTTGAAAAAAATTCTTTGTCTTGACTCTCCCAAAACGCTTCAACAGCGGCCATTACTTCGCTGTCGTCTTCGATACATAAAAGTCACGATACCCGAGTGGTTGGGTGATCGGAATCTCGTGTCAAGAGACTCGAGTTCGATCCCCTGGTGGCAGGCTCGTACCGATGGGTTTTTCAAGAACTTATGTACGAATTATATCGTTGACTTAGACATAAAGACGGCGACCTGTCACGTTGTTCCGAAAATATCTTCGGTGGAAGGTGGGTTGAAGGTACTTAATTATCTAGACTAGACCTCTGTCTACCTCTTATTTTATAGAAAACGGTGGCAAACGAGCAGGCGGCTCACGTGATGGTAAGTGATTACCGCCGCCCATGAACACCCGCAATACCAGAAACATAACAGGTGCGTTGCCAACCTTAGATTGCCCCCTCCCTCCAAAATTGGGGGAGGGGGGTGTGTGGGCCTCCGGTTACTTGCACTCACCAGACGACACGCAAAAGTTTGTTAGACTGCTACTTCACGCCAGTATTCTGTGAGGTCGTGGGACTTCCCCGGTCGAGCCGGCCCATTCATGCAACAACAAAAGCTGATGCGTGGCTCTACCACTGTTAAACTGTTACCTCTGTATTGGAAATTGCGTGAAGATATTTATTTATTTATAATACAGAATTATTTGCAATACCAGAAACATAACAGGTGCGTTGCCAACCTTAGATTGCCCCTCCTCCAAAATTGGGGAGGGGGTGTGTGGGCCTCCGGTTACTTGCACTCACCAGACGACACGCAAAAGTTTGTTAGACTGCTACTTCACGCCAGTATTCTGTGAGGTCGTGGGACTTCCCCGGTCGAGCCGGCCCATTCATGCAACAACAAAAGCTGATGCGTGGCTCTACCACTGTTAAACTGTTACCTCTGTATTGGAAATTGCGTGAAGATATTTATTTATTTATAATACAGAATTATTTGCAATACCAGAAACATAACAGGTGCGTTGCCAACCTTAGATTGCCCCCTCCCTCCAGAATTGGGGGAGGGGGGTGTGTGGGCCTCCGGTTACTTGCACTCACCAGACGACACGCAGAAGTTTGTTAGACTGCTACTTCACGCCAGTATTCTGTGAGGTCGTGGAACTTCCCCGGTCGAGCCGGCCCATTCATGCAACAACAAAAGCTGATGCGTGGCTGTATTGGAAATTGCGTGAAGATATTTATTTATTTATACATAAAATTAATTTAGAGTGTCTGTTTGTAATATTGAAATAACCGACTACATGTATATGAATGTACACGGTACATACACCAATATAAATTTTTTTTACAATTTTTGTCTGCCTGTCTGTCTGTTTGTTCCAGCTAATCATTGAAACGGCTGGATCGATATTAACTGGACTTTCACCGACAGATAATGTTATAAGGAGTATAATGGGCTACTTTTATTTTAGAAACATAATTAAGGTGACGCGTTTAGTGATAAACTGCGGGCAAAGAGGCGGGTGTTTGTTTTAGTTTCACCACAAGGTGTCCAGTGGTGAAACTAAAACAAATTAAAAGTGAACTGTTTTCGAATAAAACAACGAAAAATCATTATAATAGCTCAGTTGTTGTGTGATTGAAATTCGAGTCAAGAGATCCGAGTTCGATCCCCTGGTGGCAGGCTCGTACCGATGGGTTTTCAAGAACTTATGTACGAATTATATCGTTGACTTGGACATAAAGACGGCGACCTGTCACGTTGTTCCGAAAATATCTTCGGTGGAAGGTGGGTTGAAGGGACTTAATTATCTAGACTAGACCTCTGTCTACCTCTTATTTTATAGAAAACGGTGGCAAACGAGCAGGCGGCTCACGTGATGGTAAGTGATTACCGCCGCCCATGAACACCCGCAATACCAGAAACATAACAGGTGCGTTGCCAACCTTAGATTGCCCCCTCCCTCCAGAATTGGGGGAGGGGGGTGTGTGGGCCTCCGGTTACTTGCACTCACCAGACGACACGCAAAAGTTTGTTAGACTGCTACCACGCCAGTATTCTGTGAGGTCGTGGGACTTCCCGGTCGAGCCGTCCCATTCATGCAACAACAAAAGCTGATGCGTGGCTCTACCACTGTTAAACTGTTACCTCTGTATTGAAATTGCGTGAAGATATTTATTTGTTTATAATACAGAATTATTTGCAATACCAGAAACATAACAGGTGCGTTGCCAACCTTAGATTGCCCCTCCTCCAGAATTGGGGAGGGGGTGTGTGGGCCTCCGGTTACTTGCACTCACCAGACGACACGCAAAAGTTTGTTAGACTGCTACCACGCCAGTATTCTGTGAGGTCGTGGGACTTCCCGGTCGAGCCGTCCCATTCATGCAACAACAAAAGCTGATGCGTGGCTCTGCCACTGTTAAACTGTTACCTCTGTATTGGAAATTGCGTGAAGATATTTATTTATTTATACATAAAATTAATTTAGAGTGTCTGTTTGTAATATTGAAATAACCGACTACATGTATATGAATGTACACGGTACATACACCAATATAATTTTTTTTTACACTTTTTGTCTGCCTGTCTGTCTGTTTGTTCCAGCTAATCATTGAAACGGCTGGATCGATATTAACTGGACTTTCACCGACAGATAGCTAATGTTATAAGGAGTATAATGGGCTACTTTTATTTTAGAAACATAATTAAGGTGACGCGTTTAGTGATAAACTGCGGGCAAAGAGGCGGGTGTTTGTTTTAGTTTCACCACTAGGTGTCCACTGGTGAAACTAAAACAAATTAAAAGTGAACTGTTTTCGAATAAAACAACGAAAAAATCATTATAATAGCTCAGTTGTTGTGTGATTGAAATTCGAGTCAAGAGATCCGAGTTCGATCCTCAGGTGTTAGACTTGTAACAATGATTTCGCCGTCCGGCAATCAAACCGGGGCCCTCAGAACTGACGACACCTTATAAGTAAATAAAATAATTATAAATATCTTCACGCAATTCCCAATACAGGGGTAGACAGAGGTCAAGTCTAGACAATTAAGTCCCTTTGACCCACCTTCCACCGAAGATATTTTCGGGACAACGTGACAGGTGGTGAGCCCGTCGCCGCCTTCATGTCCAAGCCAACGATGAAATTAGTACATAAGTTTTTTTTGAAAAACTCATTGGTACTGCCACCTGGGGATCGAACTCAGGTCTCTCGACTCGAAATTCCAACCACCCAACAACTCGGCTATACCTTGAGAGATACCTTGAGAATCATTTTGATAGCCAGTCGTCCACGAAGGACGTCTAATAAATATACATAACTACCTTGCTTCTGCTCGGAAAGAGGAAATGAAAGAAAGGAGTGGGAGCCGAGGGGACTTTGATTACCTTACTCACCCGATGGTATGAAGTAGCGCAAAATGCCGTTTTCCATCTGGCATCGAAGACATTTTTTTTTAAACTTGACAGGCGGTGAGCCTGTCGCCGTCTTAATGCCAACTGTATAAATCGTACATTTGTTTCTGAAAAAAAAAAACCCGTGTGGTTGCCACTACATCAGTCTTAATGAGATACATGAGACTACAATGCCAAAAGCAGGCATAAATAGAGAAAAAAGTACACAGATTTTAAAATTTCGACTGATGCGTGTAAGACACGGTGGCTCGGAGGTAAGAGCGTGTCGGTTGAAATTATAAAAACATTTTTCTCTTTATAGATAAATAAATAAATATCTTCACCGCAATTCCCAATACAGGGGCAGACGGAGGTCTGGTCTAGACAATTAAGTCCCTTCGACCCACCTTTCATCTGAGATAATTTCGGGACTCTTTTCCTCTTTAATTTAACAAAAAGACTACGGATTGTTTGTTTTTAATGGAGGACTCGGTCACGTCCGTGATAACCAACCGTGCGTTCTGGCGCAACGGGCGGCTTTACATCGAGCCGTGCATGCAGCAGAGCGCGTGCGCGCGCTGCCCGAGGAACCTGTGCAAGTCGCTCGCGCTGCGCCGGTGGCGCTCTGGCCGCGCGTACACCGGCCTTCTGTACGCGGGCGACGGCCGCAACGACTACTGCCCCGCCGCCGGCCTGCCGCCGCACGTGAGCGCACTCACCTCGCACGCACACACACACACACACACACACACACACACTCACTCACACGTACTGCGGCCTTCTGTACGCGGGCGACAGCCGCAACGACTACTGCCCCGCCGCCGGCCTGCCGCCGCCGGCCTGCCGCCGCACGTGAGCGCACTCACCGCACGCACACACACACACACACACACACACACACACACACTCACTCCACGTACTGCGGCCTTCTGTACGCGGGCGACAGCCGCAACGACTACTGCCCCGCCGCCGGCCTGCCGCCGCCGGCCTGCCGCCGCACGTGAGCGCACTCACCTCGCACGCACACACACACACACACTCACCACACGTACTGCGGCCTTCTGTACGCGGGCGACGGCCGCAACGACTACTGCCCCGCCGCCGGCCTGCCGCCGCACGTGAGCGCACTCACCTCGCACGCACACACACACACTCACTCACACGTACTGCGGCCTTCTGTACGCGGGCGACGGCCGCAACGACTACTGCCCCGCCGCCGGCCGGCCGCCGCACGTGAGCGCACTCACCTCGCACACACACACACACACACACACACACTCACTCACGTACTGCGGCCTGCTGTACGCGGGCGACGGCCGCAACGACTACTGCCCCGCCGCCGGCCTGCCGCCGCCGGCCTGCCGCCGCACGTGAGCGCACTCACCTCGCACGCACACACACACACTCACTCACACGTACTGCGGCCTTCTGTACGCGGGCGACGGCCGCAACGACTACTGCCCTGCCGCCGGCCTGCTGCCGCACGTGAGCGCACTCACCTCGCACACACACACTCACCACACGTACTGCGGCCTGCTGTACGCGGGCGACGGCCGCAACGACTACTGCCCCGCCGCCGGCCTGCTGCCGCACGTGAGCGCACTCACCGCACGCACACACACACCACCACACGTACTGCGGCCTTCTGTACGCGGGCGACGGCCGCAACGACTACTGCCCCGCCGCCGGCCTGCTGCCGCACGTGAGCGCACTCACCTCGCACGCACACACACACCACCACACGTACTGCGGCCTGCTGTACGCGGGCGACGGCCGCAACGACTACTGCCCCGCCGCCGGCCTGCTGCCGCACGTGAGCGCACTCACCGCACGCACACACACACCACCACACGTACTGCGGCCTTCTGTACGCGGGCGACAGCCGCAACGACTACTGCCCTGCCGCCGGCCTGCCGCCGCACGTGAGCGCACTCACCTCGCACGCACACACACACACTCACTCACGTACTGCGGCCTTCTGTACGCGGGCGACAGCCGCAACGACTACTGCCCCGCCGCCGGCCTGCTGCCGCACGTGAGCGCACTCACCTCGCACACACACACTCACTCACACGTACTGCGGCCTTCTGTACGCGGGCGACGGCCGCAACGACTACTGCCCCGCCGCCGGCCGGCCGCCGCACGTGAGCGCACTCACCTCGCACGCACACACACACACACTCACTCACACGTACTGCGGCCTGCTGTACGCGGGCGACGGCCGCGTACAGCAGGCCGCAGTACGTGCCGTACGTACGGCCTGCCACCGCACGTGAGTGCACTCACCTCTTGCACACACACACACACACACACACGTACTTTCTCTCTCTCTCTGTCATACATACGCACCACACACATTCACAACCACATACATAGAATGTACTATTGTCTTATATAGCCGAGTGATTTGGTGATCGTAATTCGAGCCAATGGACGCGACGTTGTTTTTTAAACTTAAGTACTATTTATATCGTCTCGGCTTGGACATAAGACGGTGACAGGCTCACCACATATGGTCCTTCCACTTTGTCCCAAAAAAAACGTCTTCGGCGAATGGTGGGTCGAAAGGACTTAATTGTCTGGACCTCTGTCTACCTCTATAGAACCTACCCTACTTGGGAAAAGTGTGAAGTTATTTTTTAAACATACAAAGATGAGGAAAACTTAACATAAATTGCTCTAATCCCAAAGTAAGCAGCTAAACCACTTGTATTATGGAATCGGAAACAACGAAGGCACCACAAACACCGGACCCGAGCCCACCAGCACTACGGTGCGCCCCTAATGACCTGCTCATATTCATGAGCAGCGATTAGATATTACTGGAAGAGGCTCGACCTCGAGCAGTTTCCCTGCAGCCATCACATGGCTGCAAGCGAAGACTTCACACCGGACCCGAGACTATGTAGAATAAATAATAGTTTAAAAAAAAAAAACTAAAAAAACACGCTTTTTATAGAAAACCGAACTAAAAAAGAGAAAATAAATTTTGATAAATATCAATAATATTGTGAATAAAAAAAATTATTTTATATAAAAAAACACTATTCTTAATTTAAATTTATTAAAATTTACTTTCAATTTTTAAGTTCGGTTTTCTATAAAAAGCGTGTTTTTTAGTTTTTTAAAACTATTATTTATTTTTTACTTTTTAGTTTTTTTTTTATCAAATTAGTGTATTGTCATCGGTCCTCGGTAAGTCTACAAAGTTTGAACGAAATCTGGCCGTTTAAAGTGGGTCAAAATCGCGCCCAAAGAAGTCGGTAACAAACATACAAGTGAAGCTAAAATAAAGCATGTAAAAAGAACAATGGTTTAACAGTGGTAGAGCCACGCATCAGCTTTTGTTGTTGCATGAATGGGGCGGCTCGACCGGGGAAGTACCACGACCTCACAGAATACCGGCGTGAAGTAGAAGTCTAACAAACTTCTGCGTTTCGTCTGGTGAGTGCAGGTAACCGGAGGCCCACACACCCCCTCCGCCAATTGGGGGGGGGGGCACTCAAAGGCCGCTCGAGTATCTGCTATGCCTCTGGTATTGCGGGTGTTCATGGGCGGCGGTCAATCACTTACCATCACGTGAGCCGCCTGCCCGTTTGCCTCCCTTTTGTATAAAAAAAAAGGAAGGAAACATTCCCTATTCCATCACCAGGCGACGGTGTTCCCGCGCCGCGGTTACCCCTTGGACGAGCTGATAAAGAAGACCCTGGCCTCCCCCAACCCTCAAGTGATGGCCAAAGTGGTACCGTGGGACGACTGCTACCGGATACTTAGCGAAGTCTTTCCCGAGAGATCGCACAATGTCGCATAGCTAAAGGAAATTATTAATAAAAAAGGAAAAAAAATTGTTTAAAACTTCAACTGAGACGGGCGGGATTCGAACCCGCGACACTAGCCGTACCGTGACAAATGAGGGTAGGTTTGCCACGGTACGGCAAGGGGCCCGTGGCAGTTGAAATTTTAAACACTTTCTCAAATAAAAAAGGTCATAGCTTAATTCTATGCAGTGATTATTGAATTATTTAATAAACTCTGTTCACCCTGAAAGGGATGGCACGTGATGCACAAAATTATGTTATATACGGGTTCCTTAAAGAAATTAGTATGAAAAGATGTTATATAATGACGGCGAAGGGCTCACCACCTGTCACGTTGACTCAACTTCTTTGAACTTTGAAAAATGTTTATCAAAGCTTATTTGGTACAAAGGACATTATCTAGACCTCTGTCCACTCCAGTATGTTACATTGCCTGAAGATATAAAATTAAGAAATAGCTAGAGCATTATTTTTGAGAGGGATCAGCACGAGAATAGAACTCGCAACACTATGTTATAAACATATGTTATGAATATATATTATAGTTAATATGTTATAAATATGTGATAGTTATATGTCGTTCCGCGCCAGTATTCATTATTTTAAAAGTATTCAATTACAGTTAAGTTTTAAATGCACAAAATGGCAGTCATAAAGGCAGTCTTAGATAGACAATAGCTACAGAATAATTTCTTATCAATACATATGTATGTGTATTTATATATATTTGTGCTATTTTTTATATTATATATTATATTAAACGCGGAACCCTAAATATGTTTCTAAAGTAAAAGTAAAGTAGCCTATGTTACTCCTTGTAACATTAGCTATCTGTCAGTGAAAGTCCTTTTAAAATCGGTCCAGCCGTTTCAAGGATTAGCCGGAACAAAAATTGTAAAAAAAATTTTTGGTGTATATACCGTATATATTCATATACATGTAGTAAAAAAACGGATATTTCAATATTACAAACAGACACTCCAATTGTATGTATGTATAGATAAGAATTGTTGGTGATTTTCGCGAGGTTGCAACCCCTATTTGATACAAAATTCGTCCGCTATTCGCTTCTAGATTGATCTTTCTATAGCTTTATAATATAATTGAATGGAATTTTACAATTTCCGAAGTTGTTGTTATGATATTAATAAATAAATATACTGCATTAAAAGTTTTGTTGATTTTTCATTCCTACCATAAACCTCCTACATTAAGTAATACCTTTAAAAGGATACAATATAAAAATATACGGTGCTGTCAAATATATGCTGGTCAGTAATGAGGGGTTAACAGAGGTCCACACAATTAACTTCTTTCAACTCGCCTTTTCAGAAGACATTTTATAGGACAACGTGACAGATGGTGAAAGTGTTGCCATCTTTACGTCGAAGCTAGCGATATAAATCGTACATAATTTGAAAAAAAAAAAAAACCTATTGGTATGAGCCTACCACCTGGGAATCGAATTCCGAACACCCAACCCCTCGCCTGTCGAGATTTATATGTGATAGTAATCAAGGTCCTGGTTTAAATATTTCATACGCGTGTTACCCAGATTTTTTATTTATTTATTCTTTATTGTTACACCTTATACTAAGGGCTACAATGGGCGGACTTAATGCCTGGTGGCATTCTCTACCAGTCAACCTTTGTTGAAAGCTTGGAACGGTAAGAGGAGATATGGTCATATTTACGTAAACCGAAAATAAATCTAATACAGTTGTTGAGAAGGCGCTCCAGTTTGTCGAGACGTGTTTGGGATAGATCTGGATAACATACATCGGCATAGTCGATAATGGGCAATACCAGGGACTGAACCAGCAAAAGCTTAGTTTTAAAGGGAAGGAAATTTTTAAGGCGGTAGAGTGAACGTAAAGTGGCATTGACTTTTCTGCTTATTTCCGCAACCTGAAGTTCCCAGCTTAACGACGGATCCAAATGCAAGCCAAGATCAACTACGGTATTAGAAAATGGAATTAATGTTCCATTATAATAAATAGGAGAAAGGTTACCGTAATCAATCCTGGCCAGCATCCTAGGACCACCCATTACTATGGCTTTACATTTTGTTGGTTTGACGGTAACACCATATCTAATGGACCAATCCCTAATTAACTCAAGATTTTTATTGAGCTTAAAAATACAATTATTGAGATCACCCACTTCCGATTTATCGTAAAGCTGAAGATCGTCTGCATACATATGATACGAACAGTTTAAGACAGTGGTGATAGAGTTAATAAATAACGAAAACATTATTGGAGAAAGTATACCGCCTTGCGGCACCCCAGAATCTATATCCGCCCAGGCAGAACATTGCTGTCCTAAGCGGACTGACTGTTGGCGGTCGCGAAGATATGATGAGAACCAATCCAAAGCTTGGGTCGAGAATCTAAGGTAAGTAAGGTAGGATATAAGGATATCGTGTTCAACTGTGTTAAAAAAAAGTCCTTATGTCATCTGTGACCTTGACAAGTGCTGTAGTGGTACTGTGACCTGGACGAAAACCTGACTGAAAGTCATTCAGTAGGTTATGTTTGTTAACGAACGTAGAGATTTGCTTATGTACACAGGCTTCAAGAACTTTAGAAAGGAAAGGAAGTATAGAGATCGGTCGAAAGTGATTAGGCAAGGTAGGATTATTTATTTTAGGAAGTGGAAGTACAAAAGCCTTTTTCCACAGGGTCGGGTAAACACCAGAGTCTAAAGAAAAATTAATAATATGTGTAACTACTGGTAAAAGGTACTCAAGTATTAAGGATATCATTTGCTTACTAACCTCGTCGCTTCCCACAGCCTTCGATTTAATTGCACATATAATGTTTTTAACTTCTGTAGGAGTTACTGGTGTGAATTCAAAGTCGGCAATGTGAAGAGGTGATATACAACCAATAGAAGCAATAGTCGCTAAGCGAATTAGAGGATTAATAGTTGGGGGAGAGATAAAGTGCTGGTTTATGTCATTTAATGTGAGAGACGAAATGTGATCCAATGATGTTGGCTTGGATATGCCTAGAGATTTGAGAAATTTCCACACATCAGCAGTCGAAGAATTAACAATATTTTCATGGATATAACGGCGTTTAGCATTTCGTATCATCTGGTTGCATTTATTTCTCAGCAATTTAAAATGGGACCAGTTCTCCACGGTACGGTTTCTCTTAAATTTGCGAAAAGCCCAATCCCTTCTTGTCATAGCCACCCTCACACCTCTTGACATCCAAGGGGCGGGAGGACGCTTTACCCTCACACGATGTACTGGTGCATGGATGTTGTAAAGATTGAGGACAGCATTATTAAGTAGGGACACCTTATCATCGACTGATGTCGATTCTACTAAAGGAGTCATATCGATGAGAGATGCATCACTTAAGAGTTTTTTTAAATCTATTTTTTGGAAATTGCCGATTCGAACCCAACAACACCATCTTGAAGTCTGACAAATTATTAACTAAGAATTGACCTAAATTACACTCCAACATTAAGTTGCTGTAAATAATTTACCCTTCATTGTTTGAAGATGCTTTATTTAGGAATCGAACCCACGGTCAAAGCGCTTAGCCAATGCGCAATTGTTCATTTAACAAATTTTTTATTGAAGACTTCAAAAGTTTAAACAGTGTTTCCATATAAATACGTCACCATCATCCTCCGAAGTCTGTCGTTGCAACAGTGTCCAAGACAATGATACAAATTAAAAATATATAGATAGGAACAACATCATATACATTGCTCCGATCTCAATGTAAGATGCTAAAGCACTTATGGCATGGGAATCTGAAACAACGAAGATACCACAAAACATACAGAAACACACACTACAAAACATACCCGAAAAAAAAATTTGAAAAAGTGGTTTTTCTACATTGACCAGACTGGGAATCGAACCCTCGAGACGGCGAAAACGTATAAAACTTTCCAAAAACTTATCCTTTCGAGCCTTCCTCAAAGGGATCCAGCCCGAAACTTCTAATTCAAAATCCGATCTTCCCTGCTACTGAGATTTTTCTTGTATAATCTAAATATTTTTTTAGACTATCACGCATTTTTAATACTGAGGTAGACAGAGGCCTAGAAAATTAAGTCTCGACTCTCACTTTCACAAAAGCCTATTTGGGACAACGTGACAAGTACCACGACCTCACAGAATACGGCCTTGAAGTAGAAGTTTAACAAACTTCTGCGTTTCGTCTGGTGAGTGCAGGTAACCGGAGGCCCACACACCCCCTCCTCCAAAACATGGTAGCGGAAGAAAAAGTTCCGCTCTGTTCCCATTCTGTTCGAGGCAAACTATGCAAAAAACCTTCGGCACCCCTTACCACGCTTGCCGTGGATTTCTGCAATATCAGGGGACTCCACTCTAATCTTGATGCCGTCCACTACCATCTGGAAATGGCAAAGCCGGCCTTGCTCTTTGTTACTGAGACGTCCTCTCCGGCGGATACCTCTTATCTTTCCTACCCGGGGTACAAGCTAGAACATTCTTTTGTGCCTCGGGCCGGATTTTGCGTGTTCGACAGAGAGGATATATGTTCTCGAATCCTCGGCAGCCTTTAAGGTAGGGACCTGTCCACTCTACGCATAGACAGCGACGACCACCCTCGCGTCTATGGATGCCTCTATAGGTCCCACAGCGGTAATACCGAAACTGACCGACTCATCGACCACATCCAAATGGCTGCAGATTCCGTGCTACAGCAGATCCAACAGCCTGATCCGGAGTAAAGTGCCCATGATGTGCCCATTGCGGTCGCGATTTGCTAGCCACCGCCGTGTATGGCACTACAGATCGGCGGATTGGGAAGGGATGCGGTCTTTCTTTGCATCCTATCTATGGGGGCAGGTTTGCTTCTCGCTAGATAGTCCCGACGCCGTTGCAAATTCCGTCGCCGATGTGGTGGTCCAAGGAATGTAACTCTTCGTTCCTTCCTCTGTGGTGCTCATCGGTGGATCTACCACCGATGGGCACCACAGAGGAAGTCTTGGTTTGGTGGCACCTACAGAATGGCATCTCGCCAAAAGCAGCAGTGCCACCGACCTGGGTTAAAGCATTGGCGTCTCGGGACTCAAAATATAGCGTTTTTAAGAAGGAGTATAACTCTGCCGCCAGATCCTTCAAAAGAGTAATTACTGCGGCAAAGTCCGAGCACATTGGCAGAATTGGCGAGAAACTAGTTCGTCTTGCTTCAGGAACTCGTGCGTTCTGGTCCCTCGCCAAGGCTGTCCAAGGGAATTTATGTCAGCCATCACTACCATCTCTGCACAGGGAGGACAACCCGCTGACCCATGACGCAAAAGAGAAAGCCGATCTTCTAGGTTCTCTTTTTGCGTCCAACTCGACTCTCGATGACAGGGGGAACTCAACCCCGACCATCCCGTGCAGTGAGTACTCTATGCCGGACATCCGGATTCTTTCAGAGCTCAGTGCGAAAATCACTCCTCTCCCTGGACATCCAGAAGTCGAGTGGGCCCGATGGTGTCCCCCCTATTGTGCTGAGGATGTGTGCTAACGGTTCTAACGCGACTTTTTCTGTACTCCTACTCTGAAGGCGTCGTCCCGATGCCATTGAAGACAGCTTTGGTGCACCCGATCCATAAGAAAGGCGACCGCTCAGATCCGGGTAACTACAGACCGATCGCCATCACGTCCTTGTTCTCCAAACTAATGGACTCCCATTGTAAACTGCCAGCTCTTGAGGTACTTAGAGGAGCACCAGTTGATCAGTGACCGACAGTACGGCTTCCGTCAGGGTCGCTCGACTGGTGATCTTCTTGTGTACCTCATACCTCACTCATCGATGGGCGGAGGCAGTAGAGAGCAAAGGGGAGGCCCTGGTAGTTAGCTTGGATATAGCAAAAGCCTTTGATCGGATGTGGCACAAAGCGCTTCTCTCGAAGCTTCCATCATATGGGCTTCCCGAGAAGCTTTGCAATTGGGTCACTAGTTTGCTCACAGACCGAAGCATCAAGGTCGTAGTTGACGGTGCATGCTCGGACTACAAGTCTGTGAACGCTGGTGTCCCACAAGGCTGTGTGCTATCGCCAACCCTGTTTCTTCTGCATATCAATGATTTGTTACAAATTAGTAACATCCATTGCTATGCAGATGACAGCACTGGTGATTCCCTTTATACCGGCCGTACCAATATTTCTCGGGAACACGTCGACGAGTACCGGAACAAACTTGTGTCTGAAGTCGAGGTTTTGTTGGATAAAATCTCAGACTGGGGCCGACTTAATTTAGTTCAGTTCAACCCTAAAAAGACACAAGTTTGCGCGTTTACCACTAAAAAGAAACCCTTCGTCGTATCCCCTCGTTTTGAGAGCACTCCCCAAGTTGCCTCAGTCAGCATCGGAATCCTCGGCGTCGACATATCGTGCAACGTTATTGGAAGGGAAGGCCAAATTGGCCTCTAAGAAGCTTGGCGTGCTCAGTAGAGCACGACAGTACTTCATGCCGGCCCACCGCTTGCAATTTTATACGGCGCAGATTGGGCCGCACATGGAGTACTGTTCTCATCTCTGGGCGGGGGCACCCCAGTGTCAGCTCCTTCCATTTGACCGTATCCAAAGAAGAGCGGCTCGATTTGTCGACGACCATTCTCAATCCGATCGGCTAGATCCCCTTTGCTGGCTTTGCGAAGAGATGTTGCATCTCTTTGCATTTTTTACAAGATCTACTACAGGGAGTGCTCCGAGGAATTGTTTGGATTAATCCTAGCCGCTGAATTTCACCATCATACCTTACGGCATAGTCAAAAATTTCATCAACACCAACTTGATGCTTGGCATTCCACCACAGTGCGCTTCTCGCGGAATTTTCTGCCACGCACTTGCATTTTATGGAATGAGCTGCCGTCAGCGGTTTTTCCGGACCGATACGACTTAGGGACCTTCAAGAAAAGAGCCTATACCTTTCTCAAAGGCCGGCCAGGTGAGCCTGTCGCTGTCGTTTTTTTGTCCTAGCTGACTGTACAATACGTACATACGTATGTACATAACGGCCTGTTAAAGTCCACTGCAGGACATAGGCCTCTCCCATAGGGAGGATTTGCCATAATCATCACGCTTGGCAAGCGGATTGGCGATCGCAGTACCAGACCGATTGGTCTGGTACTGCGATCGCCAATCCGCTTGCCAAGTTTTGTCACAACTGTCGCTGCTGCTACATCCTGGGTCCGATTATTTTGGTCTGATA
This sequence comes from Sericinus montela, assembly GCA_029286605.1. NCBI lineage: Eukaryota > Metazoa > Arthropoda > Insecta > Lepidoptera > Papilionidae > Sericinus > Sericinus montela. Next base: position 526,022 of record JAGSMR010000119.1, on the reverse strand, counting down.
CTTTTAGAGATGGTTATCCCACCATCTGTCGGTTGCCATAACGATATTCAAGGCTGTTTCCCTTAGTCGCCTCTTACGTCACCCACGGGAAGAAAGGGATTGTACAATATACTTATGTAAATATTTGGGTAGATAGATATATAATTAACATTCACATTCGTCACATAAGTATTATCCCCCAGCAGGATTATGAACCTGTAAAAAAGTCACGATAGCCGAGTTGTTGGGTGGTCGGAATTTCGAGTCGATCCCCAGGTGGCAGTACCAATGAGTTTTTCAAAAACTTATGTACGAATTTCATCGTTGGCTTGGACATAAAGACGGCGACGGGCTCACCACCTGTCACGTTGTCCCGAAAATATCTTCGGTGGAAGGTAGGTCAAAGGGACTTAATTGTCTAGACTTGACCTCTGTCTACCCCTGTATTGGGAATTGCGTGAAGATATTTATTTATTATAGGATTATGACACCGCAACCTTCAGCTTTAAATACCACTACCAACTCGGCTATAGGCTAAATAATGAAACACAAAGTTGTGAAATAATTTTATTTAATAAATATCGAAATATTTACAATCATTAATTTAAGTATGTTTAATAATAATACGTATAGATTATACAAAATATACAAATAAAATGAAATGGACTACGTTATAATCCATTTTTTTATAATATGACTTTCACATCTCTAATGTACAAACATCTAATAAACAATGTAAATAACGATAGTTTTATCTACATTATAAAGCGGAACCTTAATTATTTTTCTGAAATAAAAGTAGCCAAGTTACGTCATAAAGTCAGCTACCTGCCTGTGAAAGTCCAGTTAAAATTGGTACAGCCGTTTCAAAGATAAGCCGGAACAAACGGAAATTTAAAAATTAGTGTATTTATGTACTGTATACACTTTAATGCACTTAGTGAAAAGCTGTAAATTTTACAACAGGATTACCAACAGACACATCAATTTTATTTCATGTATAAATGAGGGTAGAAGTAAAATACCCTTTCAACCTAGCAATATATGAAGGCATCATGAACATGTATTCAGTTCACAAGTAATGAAATTTAGACCAATCTGACGGTATTAAGCACATTTGCAAGAGAAGGACAGCTGTCCAGGTTAGAAGAGAACAAAAAAATATATATATAAATGGACAAATCCCTCAACTATTTGATTAAATAGTTCCTTCTAATCCTTCTAATTCTTCCGCTAATTTTATTTTTTTCGTGGTTCCGGAAATGAAGCGTACCAACTCAGTAAATAAAATAAAAATAAATATCTTCACGCAATTCCCAATACAGGGGTAGATATTTTCGAGACAACGTGACAAGTGATGAGCCCGTCGCCGTCTTTTTAAAAAAGCCAATGATATAATTCGTACATAAGTTTTCGAACTTATGTACTATTTCTACATTTTCACGGGGGACAATGACATTGACCGCTAATTTTGTTTTCAAACAACTATGCGCTTTCGATTTTTTCGATTTCCATTCGAATATTTCTACTATTTGAACCGCGAAAAGCGTTTATAAAGGAAATAATGAATTTAATACGAGAGGAAGCAAGAGAAGTATTAAAAACAGACACTGAGATCTGTACTCTCTGACTTTCTATAATCTCTGAGAACCCCGTCCAGGTTATGACGCGTGAATAAACGCATCTTTATACGTATTAACGTATTCTTCATATCCAGAACCATAAAAACCAAATATAATAAAATCATCACTTCTAAATATTACAGACTTTGGGATGAGAATTCATTGGTATGAAAACATTAATACTACATATTTGACACATCTCCAATATTTACTTACTGAACAGATTGTAAAGCCAAAGTAGATATAGACAAAGGCTTCACATAGGGAGCCCTAATCGCCACACTTGGCGATCACAATACCAGACAACTGCCCGTCATCGGTGTACTTAGTTTAATTCTGGTATTTAGTAAGGTAACGCCAGAAACTGTTGGTGGGAAACTGACTATTTACAAGACTCCAGTGCTACCCACCCAGTCCCCGTCTCACCTGCCTCCCCTCCCACAAGAAAGGGACGGGTATATCCCACCACCACACGGCAATATGTAAATCATACACATAAATAATCCCACGTACTAATAATTCTCCAAGTACTTTGCGATTTGAACAATAAAAAATCACTTTTAACGTCCGATTTAAAGAACGGCAAACCGCCGGTGCGTGTTTTGAAATATCAAATATAAATATCTTCACGCAATTCCCAATACAGGGGTAGACAGATGTCTAGTCTTGACAATTAAGTCGCTTCGAACCACCTTCCATCGAAGATATTTTCGGGACAAATTAATAATCAGAAAATGATTCTATTATTAAGTAACGGACTAAGAAAGTCTGTTTTGTATGATGTACATAAAAAATACTAGCTTAAATAAGATTGAGATAAATAATAGCTTTCATAAGATTGAGTTACATTGGACCAGACTGATGTCTGATAGATAACATCTATTTAACTATCTGACCCGGCAAACGTTTTGCCAAATAAATTATTAACATGCCAATACACATTAAGAGGCTGGTAGAAGGGTGAAAATTTAGGGTTGTATGTAATTTTTAATGCCACATCATGTAAAAAAATAAGGGTGGGTCACCCTTATCAATTAAAGGTTGAAAATATTGATTATAATCGATTCTCAGACCAATCGAAAAACAATTTCATAAGAATCGATCATGTCGTTTCGGAGGTGAGGACAAACTAACACAAAGACACGAGAATTTTATATATTAGAGAATACCTGTAAATTTATTTTTATTACAAAGATTTTTTTCATTCGAAACTATTAAAAATATTATTTTCTTGTTATTGTTTTAAAAGAATATAACAGCAAAGTTGAAATGACATCGGGTAGTTTGGGTGTCCCACAAGGGTCAATACTCGGACCATTCTTGTTCCTAGTCTACATAAATGATTTTCGGTACATAGAACAAAAAACATTTCCGATGAGATAGATGATGGCACCTTATTGCTGCTTCTAGTTAAAATAAAACTATTTAGGTTTCAAAAATAGGTGGGCTACAACTAGAAAATCTTTTAATACCTTCAAATATGATGGAGCGTTTTTAAGTTCGCAGAATGGCGGGGCAGCAGAAATGTATAAAGTTTTGTCTCAATTAATTTCAATATTGTCGATAAAACAAGTCAATTAGGAAAAAGTTTGGAAAAATTGAGAAAATCAACTATCGCACTGTGATCTGGTTTCTTATCAATGAGGGAAAATTTGTTCAACTTATACTGGAAGAAATGTCATTGATTTAAAGGGGACTCTTGCTCTGGTAAAACCAGGGTATTGCACTCTCTATTTGGACTCTCTAACACTGGAGAATACTACTACTCAAAAATTTCTGTAGCGGTTAAATAAAAAAGGAGTGAAACATTTAGCAAAGGCGTCACACTCTTGCACGACAATGCGCCGCCCTAGCAGAGCAGCAAGTATTTTATATTTTAAAAGGCAAAGGAAAAAAATCTACATTACGGGAAAACTAGATGTACTTTTTATGAGATATTGTTGCTAATAAACACTTACTTTAGCAGAAATATTTTTCTTTCTTATTTTTTCTGATCGTATCTGATAACTTTCGCTAAATTAGCAAACAAATCTAAAAATTTTGTAAAAACTTTCAAATATCCGAGAGACATTTCAAAACACGCACCCATTCTACAAATCGACAGTCTAAAACTCATTCAAAACCTTTGCGAACAACGAATCGAATCAGGAGAGGTCGACATCGGAGAAATCCTGCAAGGGGTCCATTTCTCCCCTGTCGCACGATTTTAAACTCTCGCCATTCGGTACAGAGTCCACTTTCGCCTGATCGTCCTGTACACTCCCACCACCAGAGTTCACGTGAACCTCAACACTCCCCACCACTTCCCCCTCCCCGTCACCGTCGCGAACAACCGTCACGCCCTGTACAACATCCGGGTATACGCCCTTAGACGTTTCCAGAAGGTCGGAGCCGTTGCTACAGTTGTCTGTGTCCACCATATCCCTGTCAGTGGGCGTGTCCGCGCGACATTTCGACGGCGACAGGTTCTGTACGGCGCTTTTCGACACGGTTTTGAATATATCGCCGATGTCCGGCTCCGTTGACAGTTTCAGCGCGCTCTGCCAGCCCTGTAATGTCTGCGAGTGGGTGCTCAGCTGCCTATCGGCCAGCTCGAGGAGTATGGACTTGATCTCCGCCCGGGTTTTGGGCGACCAGTCGGAGAGCTCGGAGCGGAGTGCCTCCGAGGCCTGTTCCAATCTGGGAATTTAATTTTTTTTTTTTTGTGTGGGTAGTACGACATTTTTCCCGTCATCTTTCCCAAAAAAAAAATTCAAAACACGACTGCAGACGCAATTATGATTTTTTCTTGTAACACAGAAATTTTAATATAATTGGGTTTTAATTAGTCAAAGCTTTAATAAAAAATAAAAACTTGTGTTGCTTTGTGTTAAGTACTGAGTCTATGTGGGCGACCTCCATGGACGTATGGTGTACACACTCGTTTTCAAGGCTCTGTGATCAGAGCAATGTATGTGATGTTTATCCTATCTATGTACGTATTTATTTATTTTTATGACCCCACACAATCTCCTTCAGTCTGCATTGATATTGTGATTTAATAATTAACTATAATATCTCACCTGTTATGTAAATCGCCAGTGTTGTTCCCTGCCACATAGGCGGCTGCGGACAAACATAAACAAGTAATCAGCAACTTGGAAGTAACACATTCATTACGTCAGCTCTTATGTGAATCACGTAAGTTATGTATGTCGACATGTGACTTGGATTGCTATGCCAGCCGAGAATTAAGTCATGTTGCAATGCCACCTGAAATCTACGTTAGGTGGCAATGTTCACCTAAAATATTGTTATGTCAGCCGAAAACTGAGTCATGTCAACGTGCCAGTCAAAAAGTGTGTCATCTCGCTAATCCAGTGGAAAGTGAGTCATGTCAATATGCCAGCCGAAAAGAGTAGCATCTCCGTGATCCAGCCGAAAAATGAGTCATGTCAACAGGCCAGCCAAAAAGTGTGCTTTTTCATAAATCCAGTCGAAAAGTGAGTCAACATGCCAGCCGAAAAGAGCGTCATCTCGATAATCCAGCCGAAAGGTGAGTCACGACAACATGCCAGCGCAAAAGTATGTCTTTCACTAATCCAGCCGTAAAGTGAGTCACGTCGCTATGCCACTTGAGATGCAGTGCGGTGCGCGTGCGCGGCGGCGGCAGCAGCGCACTCACCGTGCAGCGCGTCCCGCTGGCGCAGCTTGTCGCGGTGCGCGTGCGCGGCGGCGGCAGCAGCGCACTCACCGTGCAGCGCGTCCCGCTGGCGCAGCTTGTCGCGGTGCGCGTGCGCGGCGGCGGCAGCAGCGCACTCACCGTGCAGCGCGTCCCGCTGGCGCAGCTGTCGCGGTGCGCGTGCGCGGCGGCGGCAGCAGCGCACTCACCGTGCAGCGCGTCCCGCTGGCGCAGCTTGTCGCGGTGCGCGTGCGCGGCGGCGGCAGCAGCGCACTCACCGTGCAGCGCGTCCCGCTGGCGCAGCTTGTCGCGGTGCGTGCGCGGCGGCGGCGGCGGCAACAGCGCACTCACCGTGCAGCGCGTCCGCTGGCGCAGCTGTCGCGGTGCGCGCGTGCGCGGCGGCGGCAGCAACGCACTCACCGTGCAGCGTCCCGCTGGCGCAGCTTGTCGCGGCGCGTGCGCGGCGGCAGCAGCGCACCACCGTGCAGCGCGTCGCTGGCGCAGCTGTCGCGGTGCGCGTGCGCGGCGGCGGCAGCAGCGCACTACCGTGCAGCGCGCGTCCCGCTGGCGCGGCTTGTCGCGGTGCGCGTGCGCAGCGGCGGCGGCAGCAGCGCACTACCGTGCAGCGCGTCCCGCTGGCGCAGCTTGTCGCGGTGCGTGCGCGGCGGCAGCAGCGCACTCACCGTGCAGCGCGTCTCGCTGGCGCAGCTTGTCGCGGCAGGCGTGCGCGGCGGCGGCGGCAGCAGCGCACTACCGTGCAGCGCGTCCCGCTGGCGCAGCTTGTCGCGGTGCGCGTGCGCGGCGGCGGCAGCAGCGCACTCACCGTGCAGCGCGTCCCGCTGGCGCAGCTTGTCGCGGTGCGCGTGCGCGGCGGCGGCAGCAGCGCACTCACCGTGCAGCGCGTCCCGCTGGCGCAGCTTGTCGCGGTGCGCGTGCGCGGCGGCGGCAGCAGCGCATCACCGTGCAGCGCGCGTCTCGCTGGCGCAGCTTGTCGCGGCGCGTGCGCGGCGCGGCGGCGGCGGCAGCAGCGCACTCACCGTGCAGCGCGTCCCGCTGGCGCAGCTGTCGCGGTGCGCGGCGGCGGCGGCGGCGGCGGCGGCGGCGGCGGCGGCAGCAGCGCACTCACCGTGCAGCGCGTCCCGCTGGCGCAGCTTGTCGCGGTGCGCGTGCGCGGCGGCGGCAGCAGCGCACTCACCGTGCAGCGCGTCCCGCTGGCGCAGCTTGTCGCGGCAGGCGTGCGCGGCGGCGGCGGCAGCAGCGCACTCACCGTGCAGCGCGTCTCGCTGGCGCAGCTTGTCGCGGTGAGGCGTGCGCGGCGGCGGCGGCGGCGGCGGCGGCGGCGGCGGCGGCAGCAGCGGCAGCAGCGCGCGGTGGCGCAGCGGCGCGCGCGCGCGCGGCGCGGCGGCGGCGGCGGCGGCGCCGGCGGCCAGCGCGGCCGCGCCGCGCGCGCTGCGCCCGCCCACCTGCGTGGCCCACGCGTCGCACGTGCGCCGCATGCTGGCGGACATACGCACAGTCAGCTCGCTAACTAACTCAAGCTATGCCATAGATATCTTATACATTTTTTTTTCTGATATTTGTGACGTTGCTCAAGGTTGCTGTTTAAGGAAGAAAAGTGAAGCATGTCGATACGGATGACATTTTCTGGGTGCATTTCGGAGGTTGCGAAATAAACATCAATTGTTCTGGTTTTGTTGGGTTTTTTAGCTAAATTAAGATTTAAGTTTTCTGCTAACAACGTGGATTCAAAATCTTATATTTTTAAATTAATTAAATGAATCACTTCTACTTACCCCATGTACTCTGCGCTTAGAGCCACAGACCCCTTATAGAGCTTGGTTGTTAAGGTACATAGTGTAGTAAGTTTCTGCTGTAGAGACTGTAAGTAATCCGCCGCTGATGTGAACTCGGGGTCTTTCACCCTGAAAACATTAAGAACATTGCATATTGTTAGAATTAATCAAAGGTTCCGACCGATTTTTGTCACAGCACTGTTACAACATTACGGTAACCATCCAACTAAACTATATTAAATGATTATACTGTATTTATAATTAGATCTTACGTTGTATATTTTATAGTATTAGTACGAATATATTGGTAAAATTTTGGTTTAAAAACAACAAGTAATATCATTAAAGAATATCTTAAATAGTATCGGACTAAGATTCGACCCTTGCGGCACCCCTGATAGAATATATTACGTGAGTATAGAGACGTAAATATTAAAATTAAACAGTTTGGCATAAATGTTCAATATATCACATGAAAAGCACGTAAGGCGGTTCTCCAGATACCCATAGACGAAACTTTATAAGGAAGTATAATATAATATGCACAATGCTGTCAAAGGCCTCACTATTATTATCTGTGTAAATTATATATTGTTTTCAATGATTTTGACACAACTGAAATGTACGAATAATAGACATAATTGCCACAGGAAACAGGATTATTATGCTACACTTAACTTCACTAAATAAAATAAATAAATATCTTCACGCAACTCACAATACAGGGGTAGACAGAGGTCTAGTCTAGACAATTAAGTCTCTTCAAACCACCTTCAACAGAAGATATTTTCGGGACAAATCAAGAATCAGAAAATGATTATTAGTAACTAACTAACTAAGTAAAGGACTGAGAAAGGCTGTTTTGAATGAAATAAAAATCCACTTGGACCCGCCTTTCACCAAAGATTCTTGATTATTACTACCGGGCTACAAACTTACCGAGGTCCGTTCCCGGGTTTGGACTCCCCGCTACCGTATATGGCACTACTGAGTCCCCACAGGTTGAGAGCGCTGTTCTCACTTTTGAACACCTGTACACATAAAGACGACTAATCATAAGAAAAATATAGAGGTTTAAGAACTTCCCGTGGACGACTGAGAGAAAAACCTTTAAATAGCAATTAATAAATATTTTTCCACTACTAATATGTATAACCGTAACGTTAACACGTAACGTTATAAAAATTTTAAAAATCACACATCTAAAATAAAACCATTTTCGTACTTTATCGAGTGTATTTTCGTGTAGAAAATCGTTTTGGGAAATTTAAAAAGAATATAGTTAGTTAATTATTCAATAACAACAAGAATATAGTTTGTAAAAACTAAATAATACCCGCGATAAAATACGGAAATAGTTTTATTTTAGATTTTTTAAAAATCGTTTTGACTTTTGCCATATTAAATGTAAATTTCATGTGTAAGGATGAAAAACCTGACAAAGGTAATAAACAGTATAATATAGTCCTACCTTATCCAACTCATCGTCCGGCGTGGTGACGAACAGACGGAAGTCTTCGCTGTGCGTTAGAATTGGGTGCTTCGCTACTCGGTCTGTGGACAAGTTAGCCGGTATAACCTCACCTAACCCCGACGTAAATAAATATATAAATGGGGACAACATCACAAACATTGCTCTGATCCCAAAGTGGCTGAAGCACGCGTGTTATGGATTCGGAAACAACGAAGTTATCATAAACACCCAGACTGGCATTACCTACATTAGACGAAATATATAGCTGTGTACTATCGCCAACCCTGCTTCTTCTGCATATCAATGATTTTTTACAAATTAGTAACATTCATTGCTGTGTAGACGACAGCACTGGTGATGCCTTATACACCGGTCATGCCAATATTTCTCGGGAACACGTTGACGTACCGGAACAAACTTGTGTCTGATGTCGAGAATTTGTTAGACAAAATTTCGGACTGAGACTGACTAAATTAAGTCCAGTTCAACCCTAAAAAGACACAAGATTGCCCGTTTAGCGCTAAAAAGAAACCCTTCATCGCTTCGCCTTGTTTTGAGAGCACTCCATTAGTTGTCTCAGTCAGTATCGGAATCCTTAGCGTCGACATATCGAGCGACGTTCAGTTTCGCGGTCACTTGGAAAGGAAGGCAAAATTGGCCTCTAAAAAGCTTGGCGTGCTCAGTAGAGCACGGAAGTACTTCACGCCGGCCCACCGCTTGCAACTTTATAAGGCGCAGGTTCGGCCGCACATGGAGTACTGTTCTCATCTCTGGGCGGCGGCACCCCAGTGTCAGCTCCTTCAATTTGACCGTATCCAAATAAGAGCGGCTCGAATCGTCGACGACCATGTTTTATCTGATGGGCTAGATCCCCTGGCATTGCGAAGAGACGTTGCACCTCTTTGCATTTTTTACTAGATTTACTACGGGAGTGCCGACCGAGGAATTGTTCGGATTAATCCCAGCCGCTGAATTTCACCATCGTACCTTACGGCATAGTCAAAAATTCCATCTACACTATCTTGATGCTTGGCATTCCACCACAGTGCGTTTTTCACAGAATTTTCTGCCACGCACTTGCACTTTATGGAATGTGCTGCTATCAGCGGTTTTTCCGGACCGATACGATTTAGGGACCTTCAAGAAAAGAGCTTATACCAAAGGCCGGCAACGCATCTGCTATGCCTCTGGTGTTGCGGATGTTCATGGGCAGCGGTAATCACTTATCATCACGTGAGCCACCTGCTCGTTTGCCTCCCTTTTCTATAAAATAACAATAACCACATTCATAGATTGGGGACAACATTACATACATGGCTCTGATCTAAAAGTAAACAGCTTAAGCACGCGTGTTATGGAATCAGAAGCGACGAAGGTACCACAAACACCCCGACCCGAGACAATGTGAAAAAGAGGTTTTTCTACCTACGACCGGGGAATCGAACCCGTGACCTCAGAGCTGATGATACTTTAAAAACCGGTGTGTACGCCCTCCGCCCACAGAGGTCATCGAAATGCAAGAAACACGTTTCACGAACCTAGGAACGCGTTCAGAGCTATGGCGCGTATGTGCACGAAGCTCGGCTCGTAGCGGTCGAGCTGCTGGCGGGCGGAGTGCAGCGGTGGCAGAGCCGGCGGAGCCAGCAGAGGCGCGCCCTGGCAGAGCCGCCGGTGCAACAACTGCAACCATTGCCACCCTCGTCACCGTCACTCTCTTATGTCACTGAGCATAGCGGTGTTGCAGATGCCCGAAAGGTCCATTCGTCCACAGAAACAACGGTTTCGTCTTCCATTAAGTCTCGTCTGATAAGTGGTGTAACCGTAGCCCCCCCCCCCCCATTAATAATAATAAACATATACATACATAGATAGAGACAACATGACATACATTGCTCTGATCACAAAGCAGCTTAAGCACTGGTATTAGGGAATCAGAAACAACGAAGGTTCCAAAAACACCCAGACCCGAGAAAATGTAGAAAGTGTTTTCTACGTTGACCAGACCGGGAATCGAAACCGGTTTGTACGTCACTCGTCGAAGTTCGTCAAATTATTCCTTCCATCTACTCTTACCCAATTCATTATCGTGACCATAATGAAAAGTCCACTGCAGGACATACATCGGATTAACACGCCGTCTGCCGGTAGACAATAGCAATTCCAAGGTTTTTTCCCATACTTACTTCTTGCAACACCCACGAGAAGGTGTTACATTTTTACGTCGTAACCATACGTTATTTTCCTGACTATCCTTTATTGATGGGAGCAGACTAGTAGCAAGGAAGACATCTACATTTTTTAAGGAGGAAGCAGTTCATGGAGGAGGACGAACGGAATAAAGTCTGAAAATCACAATGCCTTCTAAAGATTGCATGATAACCATTTCGAAAAACTAAAGACAAAGCTTAACAAAGCGGTGACGGGCGCAGTGTTTAAGATGCAATGTTTCTGATGCAGCTATCGCCACTGTGATTGCTTACTATACTGTATTGCTTCATGGGAGAATGCTTTGACCTGCAGTGAAATTTTACAGGCTGTTTTTTGTCTCCACGCATTTGTGCCAATTCTGCGGTATACAGAACAAACAACTATTGAGTTATTTCGATAGACCTTTCACTGGAGCCTATTTGGGCCAATGTGACTAGAATACGATACAATATACTTGCCTAAATACATATAAAAAGATCAATATACATATACACATATAAACATTTAGGACTCATGTACAAACCTTTATATTCATCACATAAATATTTGCATATGTAAAATTTGATTTGTAAGATTAAAACACACAACCTTCGGCTTTGAAAGCGGAGGCTATTTATCCTATAGTGTAGTCAACAGGCTGTTATTTATAAGAATATGTTCTTTTACAGTTTTAAAGTTAATATAAAATCTTTCATTGATTTTTGAAACAAAGAGATATCACATCAATACAATTTATAATAAGCAATTAGTCCAATAATATCAATAAATTATCAACTTAATCATAACCTACAATGCATTTTATCAAATTAAATATTGTGTGATTACAACAATGAGCAAGCATTTAAAGTAAATATTTTGAATAATGTTTGAATGCCCCTCTCTGGATTCATTAGTATGTGTCATTGCCATACTTTTGCCCATGTCTGTCACTAAACATTAGTGCAGATACTTTATATCTGCTTCTAGTTATGATGCCTTGGTACTTTAATTTTCTCTCTTGGACAGAGCCTGGTGTAGACTCCTTTGTCTAAGCGTCAGTACCATATTCTGACCTAATTCTGTCACTGAACAGCCATGCAGATACTTTATATCTGCTTCTAGTTGTGATGCCCTAGTACTTTACTGTTCACTTCAGAGAGAGACAGGTGTAGACTCCTCTGTCTAGGATTTGTCTAGGTCAGTACCTTACTCTTTATCCATTTCTTTCAATAAATAGCGGTGCAGATACTTTATATCTGCTTTTAGTTATAATGCCCTGGTACTTTAATGTTAACTTTGGGCAAAGGTGTGTAGACTGCTCTGCCATCAGTACCATTTCATCTTTACATATATCTAATTATTTTATATATTATCTCCTGCTAGTTATGATGCCCTAGTACTTTAATGTTCACTTCAGAGAGAGACAGGTGTAGACTCCTCTGTCTAGGAGTTGTCTAGGTCAGTACCTTACTCTTTATCCATTTCTTTCAATAAATAGCGGTGCAGATACTTTATATCTGCTTCTAGTTATAATGCCCTGGTACTTTAATGTTAACTTTGAAGGGTATAGAGGCATTCCATCTTAGTCCCTGGTGGTGAAAACGCAACCATAACCTTTATTTTTTCTGGTTTGAAAACCATCAGTAACCTTCTTTCATTAAAGATACAATTGCCATTTACCATTGGGTGGTCTGTTAAATCGTTTTTCAAAGTAATTCAGTGAAAACGATATACCACGCTCATCAAAGTTTTTACAACAAAGTCAGGTTTAGGCATGGTCTTTCACTATAGGGTGAATTTATCTCATTTGGTCCGAGATATAAGACCACAATTGAATCAATGAATGAAGTGATTGATCATGCTGAAAGTTACACAAAGTAAGTTTGGAACTTGAGTCTCCTGATGCAAATAAAGATAATCCAGCCACTTGGCTATAGTGACATATATAAAGAAGTTACCTTAAAATGATTGTAGCGTCTCCGCACAAACGGCGGGGTTGGCCATCTTGCGCACACACAACGCACGCGGTATGTAACAAATGTTTCCAGAGTGGACAGCTGCTTCATAGGCGCATCTACCTGTCAACAAATGTAAACTCCTTTAATGAAAATAAATAAATACTAGAATAATACAATTATATCCCTTTGACCCACCATCCACCGAAGAAATTTTCGGGACAACGTGACAGGTGGTGAGCCCGTCACCGTCTTTATGTCCCAGCCAATGATATAATTCGTACTTAAGTTTTTGAAAAACCTATTGGTACGAGGCCACCTCCTGGGGATCGAACTTGGGTCGAAATTCCGAAAACCCAAACGCTCGGCTATTGTGACTTTTCATAAAGTCCTTTTAGAGAAGAATTTTCATATAACTTCCAACTCAATATTGCCAGAGGTCTGTTTAATTGTGTTATTCTTTTATTTTTTTTTATTTATTAGGTTCTTTAATGATATCCAAACATGAAAAAATTATTGAGTACAATAAACAAGATAAATCTTTATAGTAGTTCTCTTACAAGCGAAGACAGTATGCACAGTAAACTAAAATCAATTAAAATTTAAATTGTTTTGGGACAACCTTTCAGGTGGTGAGTCTGTCACCATCTTTAAATCCAAGCTAACACTAAAATCGTACATTAGTTTTGAAAAACCATCGGTATGAGCCATCTGGGAATTGTACTCAAGTCACTTGAATCAAATACAATCACACAAACACTCATCTTATATATTTTTTTACATACAATGTAATATACGGTCCCATAGTATGCACATACCTTAACTGCAATATCATAACCATGCTCCATAATCAATGGAGCTTCGTCGTTGGTGTCATCGGTGACACTAGGTGCCTCCGTATCCTCAGTGATATCGGCATCATTCAGATCCAAGACTGCAGAGCTGGTTTCACTAGTCATAGCTCTGAAATGAATATACAAATAATCTTAACGTAATTTCTCGGCCGGGGATAGGCAGAGGACTAGACAATGATGTCCTTTTGCCCACATTTCATAGTAGCTTATCTGATACAATGTAAATGTGTGTGTGTGGATGTGAGCCTGTCGCCATTATAAATATTAACTCTTTCAGTTTTTACACGATTTGCTTGATCTCCGAGCCGATTGCTTATGTCGATCTTATGTATATCCGGTATCAAAATAGTACAGAATAAACGAAATAAACAAAGGCAGCAAGTTTTTCTGAAAGTGTTAAACAAAGACTTAAAGCCTAAAAACATTAAAAAGATTCATACAGTGAAGAAGTCATCGAAAGGGGGTGTAACTAGGTGACTACTATCAGCGATGTGAGATAAATATAAATGATTAGAAAGGATTGCCCTGCTTCGCTAAACATGGATCGATATTGCATTTGAAAGTTCTACTATATAAGAACAATAATAAAATTTAAAAATATAACTTTGTTTAAACTGTAAAATTAAATGCGAAACTTACTAAGAATCGGTATGTTGTTTTTTTCAAATATTGTCTAACTTTTAGTTTATAAAACAGAACACAGAACTCTCTGTGCCTACATGACAACTTCACAATTTGATTTGACAGCACGGAGTTTATTGACAGTGATAATAGCAGCTGCTTAAGTTAAATATGTTTCATCTGTGGGCACCTAAAACATATTTAACTTAAACAGCTGCAGCAGAAAATTACATAATGCTTTTTTATGCAGTATCAATGGCTCGGTAGAATTTTATCAAGAGAAAATTTTCGATGGCAAGCTTAAAGAGATAGCGCCTGGTAGCCAGGCATCTGAGGTGAATAAATAAGAAACAGTGAAATAGCTGATAAATTAACCAATGGAGCTATGAACATAGAAAGTATTTCCCGTTTCATATTTTCTCACTAGACTTAATTCATGCAGCCCAATCTACCGAATCACGAGTGAGATATTCGAAGCACTATCAAATTAGTGACAACTTGTAACTACCGAATGGAACTTAGTCATGCATGTCATGACCGTAGGTATAACATAGATCAGGTATAATCTGTTAATTATATAAGGATGACAATTATATCACACCAACTCTAAACCTCAACAAAAATTTCATTAGAAGAATATATCTGTCGTTTATTAAATTTTCAAATCAATACACAGCAATTGTTTCATTGCTTTTTATCGGCAGAAGGTTATAGTGTGGTACCGATCCAGGCAACTCCTAGGCTGAGAAGAAATCTGCCATCTTTTTCAAGAAACGATTATTTTTTTGCAATGAGATCAGTTCACATTTATATAAAATTTGTTCTCTATCCAAAACGTTGTGTGTATTTAAGTGATGACTTGATAAGTGTTGCGTTAAGTCAATGGATGCTTTGTTTGATACTTTGGGAGAGGCCTATGTTCAGCATTGGACTCTTTATAGTAAAGAAGAAGAATAGGCGTGTAGCATAATTGTAAAGAAACTAGATTTATACGCAAGGAACCTAGATTCGATCCCAAACCCGGCATTAATGAAATTGTTAATAAACTACGTATCTACTGAATTTATTGCGGATAGTTACTTAAATAAACTGCTAAAATATATTTTTAGTAGATTTGTATATTTGAGGCATCGAATAAAAGCAACGAATTTTATGCGATTTTGATACTACTACTTCAAAAACAAAGAGTACATAATCACTATCTGTAGAGAGTATATATGTTCTGCGGTTATTTTACTCTTTGGGGTGTTATATTACGTGTGGTGTGGTGTCAGTGTCAAATATATTTGTATACTGTGGTGTGGTGTGGATAAATTTTAATTGTGACGTTGTAACTTTATTTGTATGTTACAAAAATGGTAGATAGTAAATGTTAAAGATTGTATGTACCTTAAGAGCAATCGTGAAATAAATTAGTACCCCAAGTTAACTTTAAACAATCATAATTGCTTCCAAAATGCAAAACGTTAACGCGCCGCGGGAGCCTGCTCCTGTTTTGAGCACGAGTTCCACAATACTAAACATGAGAGAAAAGGAGAAGTACATCGAAGACTTCGATTTCCCTTTCTGTGACGAGTCATCAAAGTACGAAAAAGTTGCGAAAATCGGTCAGGGCACCTTCGGCGAGGTGTTCAAAGCGCGTGCAAGGAATAGCAGTAAAAAATTCGTCGCCATGAAAAAAGTTCTTATGGATAATGAGAAAGAAGGCTTCCCCATAACGGCACTTCGCGAAATTAAAATTCTCCAACTCTTAAAACATGATAATGTCGTCAATTTGATAGAAATTTGTAGAACTAAGGCGACATTACACAATAAATACAGGTCAACCTTCTATTTGGTGTTTGACTTCTGCGAACACGATTTAGCTGGCTTACTGTCTAATGTTAACGTGAAATTTAGTTTAGGGGAGATTAAAAAAGTCATGCAACAATTGTTGAATGGACTATACTATATACACAGTAATAAAATCTTGCATAGAGATATGAAAGCTGCTAATGTGTTAATAACCAAGAATGGCGTGCTAAAATTGGCCGATTTTGGTCTAGCCAGGGCTTTCAGTGTGGCGAAGACAGGTCAAGTGAATAAATATACAAACAGAGTTGTTACACTATGGTACAGGCCTCCGGAATTGTTATTAGGTGAGATATTCCTTTAATAACTGTACCAGGGTATACATAGCAATGAAGAGCATTGATGTGAAGAACGGCATCTTGTTTTTGCATTTCACTTAGTGAGTGATGTTAATGTAGGTCCCCATTATCCCCCCTCTTTCCTCTTCTTCTACACTCCAATTTAACTTCAGTTCAATATAATTCACGATAGCTGAGTGGAAGAAGGCTTGAACCAATGAGTAATTTAAAAAAACATATGTATGATTTACATCATTGGCTTGGGCTTGGGCACGGAGAGGGGCTAACCACTGGTCATGTTGTCCCAAAATTATCTTTGGTGGATCTCCCCAAATCTCCACCAAAGATAAAAGTCAAAGCGACTTAATTGTCTTGACAATCAATTTCCAATACAGGGGGTACTGGAAATTTTGTAAAGATAATTATCTATTTTATTTTACCTAGTTCAATTCCATTTTTATGGTAGGCACTCCAGTCCCAGTGTTGTAATTGTTCATGGCTGTTGATAGTTATAACTATCAGGCTGTATAAATATACTATTAGGCAGCTGCTTTGCTTCGTTTTAGTTTAGTATTTGTTTAGATGGTTGTCACTAGCTCTGTTTATCAAAGTCAAACATTATAGCTGTACCTAATGCTGTAGTAATAAAAAATAATAATATATAAAAAAATATTTTCACACCATTTCTATACAGTGGTAGATAGAGATCTAGACTGAGCTTTTCGACCTATCTTCCATCAAAGATATTTTTGGGACAATGTGACAGGTGGTTAGCCCGTCCTCATCTTTATGTACATGCCAAGTATATCCTGCCTATATATGGTGCCTGCCACCTTGGGATCAAACTTGGATCTTTTGGCTCGAATGCCTACCACCCAATCACTCATCTATCGTGACTTTTCCGTAGTAGAAGACTGTAGTAATAGATCATAAATATCAAATGTAAAGATATCAACAAGAAACAGGTGGAGACATGTGCTTCTTCAGTATATCACCTAAAAACGTGAACTATCAAATTTGCTAGTTTCTTGATGCCTTCAATATATGTCACTGAACCAGCCTCTTACATTGTAGTCACTTATTATGACGCCCAAATTTACAAGGGGTTGGTTAATTCTGCTGATATCCTACAGAAAATTGCAATTGTTTTTATTAAATACAAAATGGAGTTATCAATTTTATTGTAATCGCGCTTCAGGTGATCGAAATTACGGGCCACCCGTCGATATGTGGGGTGCCGGGTGTATAATGGCAGAAATGTGGACAAGGTCACCTATTATGCAGGTAAGACTTAATTTTTTTAAGGTTTACGTACATTACGGTCTGTTAAAGTCTACTGCAGGATGTAGAATTCTAGCATAGGGGAAAGTTTGTTACGTAGCTGCACTTGGCAAGAGATGAGTAGAGGTGATGCAGTACCAGACACCCTTGAAATAGGCACTGCTGCCTTTAATAGTCTGTTGAATTTTTTTTTTATAGATTAGGGAGGCAAATGAGTAGGTGGCGCACGTGATGGTAAGTGATTAGCACTGCCCATGAACACCCACAATACCAGAGGCATAGCAGTTACGTTGCCGGCCTTAAAGTGCCCGCCCCCCATTAGGGGAGGGGGGTGTGTGTGCCACCGGTTACCTGCACTCACCAAACGTAACGCAGAAGTTTCTTAAACTTCTACTTCACGCCGGTAATCTGTGAGGTCGTGGTACTTTCCCGATCGAGCCGGCCCAATTCATGCAACAACAAAAGCTGATGTGTGGCTCTACCACTGTATTTTTTGTATTGTATACCACTGTATACCACTGAATTTTTGTTTGATACTTTTTGCGATGGTATTTGTAAGATAATATTTGTTTTTGGTAATTTCCTAAGGTTACCTGGAAGAAATTGCTATGTAGCAATAAGGTTGCCTTTTGTTATCCAATATTTGATATATATTATAAGAAGTCATGATAGGCCGAGTGGTTGGTCGAAATTTCGAGACAAGAGACCAGAGTTCAGTCCCCAGGTGGCAGGCTCATACCAATGGGTTTTTCAAAAACTTTTCTTTGATAATTCTGTATGGGCATGAGAAGTTAAGATAGCAATCTATCCCGATGAGTCACAATAACCATTTGGTTGGATGATCGGAAATCGAGTCAAGACAACCATATTCAAGCTCCAGGCTCATACAAATGCTTACTTTTTAAAAAAATCTATGGGCTCACCACCTGTCACATTGTCCCAAAAACGTCTTCGGTGAAAGGTGGGTCGCTAGAACTTAGTTGTTTACCCCTGTATTGGGAATGACGTGAAGATATTTATTTATTATATTTATAGTTATTATTTATATGGGCATGAGAAACAATAGTATTTTTTGTAGTATCTTATCAATAGTATCTTTCCCCAGGGTCCCACAGAACAGCAGCAGTTGATTCTGATCTCGCAGCTCTGCGGCTCGTGCACACCGGACGTGTGGCCCGGGGTAGAGAACCTGGATCTGTATAATAAGATGGAGCTGCCCAAGGGTCAGAAGAGGAAGGTCAAGGTGGGTGCTTCGTCAGTTATATATTAAAATAGCTGGCCCAGCAGACATAGTCTTTGGTTGTTGTGAGTTTTACAATAATTTCAAAACCAAAATTAGGCAAATTTGTTCAGCCATTCCAGAGTTTCTTTATGTATATAAATATATTAATTCTTTATGTATATAATAATATTAAGGTCAATAATTGAGATAAATATTATTCTATCTTTTAACTTGGATAATTACACATCAAACAAACAAAACAAAATCCCATCAAGATTGGTTTATTAGTTTCGGACTATACTTGTCACAAACATCATGACATGTGTTACAGATTGTAGATAGAATGGCAAATAAAACACTTGAAAACTTATAGAAACACTTCATATTTGAGCTGCGTAAAGACGTATAGTTCTTACAAAATGATAATGACCCTACTACACACATTTGGCGCTGTTTCGTACAGCCTATTTATGTACGAATTATATCAGCTTGGACATAAAGACGGCGACGGGCTCACCGCCTGTCACGTTGTCCCGAAAATATCTTAGGTGGAAGGTGGGTTGAAGGGACTTAATTGTTTAGACTAGACCTTAGTCTACCCCTGTATTGGGAATTGCGTGAAGATATTTGTTTTATAAAATAAATAAATTTAAGGCGGGAACAAAGAAAAAACTAAGGAAAAGCTGTAATAATGACATTTGAAGTACCATATAATACTACTAATGCTTTTACTAGTATTACTAGTATTCCTGTTATCCACTCCAACTATGCTGCAATTTTTGTGTCTGGAATGGGTCACGACAGTACTCAATTGAGGAACTCAAACCTGGGATGTTACGCTTCTCAGTCTCATGTTTAAAAATTATTGCTGTATTTATTTAGAGTTCTGCTTACATGTTGAAAAAATTCAACATTTCAGGAGAGGCTAAAGCCGTACGTGAAGGATCCGTATGGCTGCGACCTGCTAGACAAGCTTCTACAGCTGGACCCGGCCAAGAGGTGATGTATATTTTGACCATCTGACACATTGTTCCAACTAAGCTCCGCTGAGAAGTCAGTCGATAGGCCTTAATTGACTCAGTCTGTACCCTATTACCCCATTTATTTATAATACACCCTCTCAATGTGTATTATAAATAAATGAATACATACATAGATGGTTTTTTTTATTTATTTTTTTTACATAGATGGGGACAAAATCCCTTACATTACTCTGATATCAAAGTTACTTACTTAAGCACCTGTGTTATGGAATCAGGAAACAACGAAGGTACCACAACCACCTGACGTGAGATTATATAGAAAAAGTGTTTTGTACATTGTTCCAACTGGAAATGGAACCTGGGATCTCAGAGCTGGCGACCCCATGAAAACCAGCGTGTATGGCACTCGTCCACGAAGGTTGTGTAGTATTGAAAAATGCATGAAAATAAAGATAAGAATTTTTTTGAATTTTGTTAAAATTTTGTTAATTTTGTTTTCCCATACTATTGCAGATTGTAGCACTTAAAATATATAAGTCTTACTCAATCTATGCATTGCTAGTGTTACATATAACAAAAAAATATTATGTATAAATTGAAAAAAGAAACTAAAAATATTTTTATTATATTTATATTTTTATTTAATATATAAGACTTTAATTAATAAGTCACGATAGCCGAGGATCTAGATGAATAGATATAGACGTTGATCTGCTACCGAATGATAAAAATGAACCTGTGTATATAGAAGTTGCTGTCGATCAAGGTTAAATAGATATATAAATTGATACATACACATAAAAGTCACGATAGCCGAGTGGTTGGGTGGTCGGAATTTCGAGTCAGGAGTGCCGAGTTCGATCCCCAGGTGGCAGGCTCGTACTAATGGGTTTTTCAACAACTTACGTACGAATTATATCGTTGGCTTGGACTTAAAAGACGGCGACGGGCTCACCACTGTCACGTTGTCCCCAAAAATATCGTCGATGGAAGTTGGGTCGATGGTATTTAATTGTCTAGACTAGACCTCTGTCTACCCCTGTATTGGGAATTGCGTGAAGATATTTATTTATTTATATAAGACCTTACTTAAACTATGCAAAAAAAATAAGTAAATAAAAAAAAACCCGTCAATCCCGCAGGTACGACGCGGACACGGCGCTGAACCACGACTTCTTCTGGACGGACCCGATGCCCTGCGACCTCGCGAACATGCTCGCTCAGCACACGCAGAGCATGTTCGAGTACCTGGCGCCGCCGCGGCGGCCGGGCCACCTGCGCCACCACCACCACGTGGCGGGCGCGCAGCCGAAGCCCGCCCAGCCGGTGACCGACTCCGGCTATCAGGACCGGGTGTTCTGAGCGGCCCCGCGCCGCCGCGCGCGCCACCTATCCGCCATTGTCAGCACACCGGACTTCGGTGGACAGTGAACGGTGAATACGGAGTTGTAGTGCGTGTGCCAAGTGTACCGTCGGTTGCAAGTGCTCACAACGGCCGTGGGAAGTATTGTTATAGTGCGTGCTAAGTGTACTGCCAGTACCGAGTCGTCATCTGGCAGTGGACAGTATTGGTATTGTGGATGCTAAGTGTACTAACAGTTCCAAGTCTCGAAGGCAGTGAACAGTGTCAATGTGTAATAGTGCCTGCAAGCACAAGAACA
Organism: Sericinus montela; assembly: GCA_029286605.1. NCBI lineage: Eukaryota > Metazoa > Arthropoda > Insecta > Lepidoptera > Papilionidae > Sericinus > Sericinus montela. The sequence goes on along the minus strand of JAGSMR010000119.1, from coordinate 504,600 downwards.
CGATGAAAACCGGTTAATAGTAGCTTATTTTTCTGGGATAGGCACTTTGCTACTTTGACCAGGGAGCAGATCTTCCTTAATTTCAAAACTGTCTCCCAAGCCAAGCATAAGTAGAGCTTTGGAATTAGTAAAAAATACACAATAAAATCTATCCTATCTTAGGCACACCAATAAAATACACAATTAAAAGAAAGTGAAAATCGTTTAGATATTTTCGGGGAGTTCAGTGTGACCAACGTGTATATATACAACTATAAATGTATACAACTATATATATATATACTATATATATACTATATGTATATATATATATGTATATATATATATATATATATATATATATATATATATATATATATATATATTATAATAGACTAGATAAACCTGGCCATGTTTTGCTTTGGCAGCCTGTTGTTCCCAAAAAAATTAAATTTAAATTGTAAAATTAGTAAAAATATTGCTAAATTTTTAAGATAGTAATGAAAGGACTATTATTTGATTGACGGTTTCTCAGGCAGAGGGACCACAATGGTTGCCATGGCATTCTATAAAATTCAATGTGTTGTAGAATATGGAATACTAATATATTTATTTGACCCGTTAGACTGGTTAAGATTAATCTTGATATCTGTATCTATTGATTTGTTTGGCTATAGGATGTCTCTTAACTCAGTGTGCCTTTTGGCAAAGGCCTCCTCCAGTAGTTTCCATAGCTTTCTGTCTTGAGCAACTTTCCTCCATTTGGGACCTGCAGTGAGCTTCAGTTCATCTTCTCAGCGCAATTGTTGTCATCCTCGACATCTCTTACCATCTCTTGGATACAAATTCGTTGTAATTTGGCTCCACTTTTCTTAATCGGAACTCAACATATGGCCAGTTCATCTCCATTTTTGGAGGTCTATTTTTCCAGGATATCTGTTAAATTTATTTTCGTTCTTAGTTGCTTTTTGCTAATTCTATCTTACCTGTCATGCTTTGTTCCATACCACTCTGGCATTTTCCTAGTTTGTCTCAATGGTTTTTTTGTAAGGGAACATGTTTCGCAGCCATAGGTGATGCATGGTTGAATACAAGTATTGAATACTTTTCTTTTCTTTGCCATATGAGAGACTATTATCTTTTCCAACTGTTAGCAATTCTCTTCTCTCTGTTTGGTCTTTAGGAGAGATGATCTGGCCCAAGTAGCAATATTCATTGACATATTCTATTTGTTGTTCTTCCAATTCAATAGGTCCTTTTCTGAGTTAGTCATTATTTTCGTTTTTGTTATATTTTTAAACCCACTATAGAACTCACTGTATTTAAAGTATATATCATCTTCCTTAGTGCCATTGGATTTTCTTCCAGTAGAACCACATCATTTGCAGATCTTAAGTGGTTTAGTTTCCTTCCTCAGATGTTCCCAGTCAAGGTTGCGAAAGACATTATCTAAAACTGATGCAAACAACTTTGGAGACATTGGGTCACCGTGTCTATCTCCCCGCTCGATCTGGAATTATTTACTCAAACTTTCCAATTGGATTTTTGCTTTTCTATTTGTATATATATTTTTGATAATGTTACTAAGCTCTCCCATATTGCCTTATGACTAAGCAATCAAATGCCTTTGCGTAATCTATATAAAATATATACAGTGTTTTGTTGAAATCATGGTACTTCTCAATTACCTGTTTGAGTGTATGGATGTGGTCTATTGTTGAGAAGTTCCGTATGAAACTGGCTTGTTCTATTGGTTGACTTCACTTATCCTGCCCAGAATGATTTTCGCGAAATTTAACAAAACGTTCGGAATATAAAAATAGTTGCAATTAAAATTATAAAATATGTGTGATGAAAATAACTCTATCTTAGGCATGCCAGGGAAATTTGGGAATAATCCTGAGTTTTTTTTCTTTTATCGCATTTGAGAGCATGTGAGGGACACCAAACTCGCATATACATTCTTTTCTAACTCGTCAAAGCTTAAACAGCTACTGTCGAGTGTTAAAGTGTAAATATAAATGTTTAGGTACTACATTAGAGATAAAAATTAAACATTAACATTTTGATATTGTGCCGAGTAACAAGACTTACTGTTTAATGTAATAATTACACATACATAGAAATAGTTGTAAAGATAGTTTTGATATTGGGCCCTAGATGCCTCTACTTGTTATTTATATTACGATATGGTTTGTCTGTTATATAATACAAATGTAAAGCACTTGAGTTATTGTAATTGTTGCTTCTTGCTCATCTAGTAATTAAATACAGTGCTACAAGAGTGACCAGTATTTCTTTCTCATATACCAAGTGGCCCATTGTACCTCTAGTGACTACACTTACTAAGTGACTTACATATGTATGTACATCAGTAAAAGAGAGTGAGATAATGCTATGCTCGTGTAACTGATTTATTATTATTCTATAGTGTAAATTGGAACAATGTACAGTCTTATATGGTTTTGTATGAAATACTATATAGATTGTATTATAATGTAAACATTATCATATGTTGTTGAGATAAACACATCTGTGATTAAATAGTTTTTATAAGTATTCCTTATTTTATTTACCATAGAATCTGCATGTAATTTCAGTGGCAAAGTGAGTGGCAAGCCTGTCATGATATTAGTTCAAACCTACATATAATTTGTACATAAAGTAAATAAATAAATATCTTCACGCAATTCCCAATACAGGGGTAGACAGAGGTCTAGTCTAGATAATTAAATTTGACCCACCTTCCACCGAAGATATTTTCGGGACAACGTGACAGGTGGTGAGCCCGTCGCCGTCTTTTTATATCCAAGCCAACAATGTACATAAGTTTTTGAAAAACTCGAAATTCCGATCACCCAACCACTGCGCTATCGTGACTTATTTAACTAAACTAAAAAAAATAAACAAAATAAAATAATTAAACAAAATTTCATTTATTAATGATAAAATCATCAAAACTTAAAAATTATTGGTCATAAATAAAATATAGGAAATAAGAGCTAACAGTGCACTGCCTACATACATTGCATAAAAAAATTGTAATATAATTAATTTGGAAGAAAAAGAAGTATACAAACAGTATTATGTATAAATTAAAAAAAAAGAACTATGGTGGATTTAACTTTAACTCTCAAATTATTAAGAGCTTAAAAGTTATAAATGGCATGATAGATTCAATGAGATGATTTTTTAAATTTTTCATTGATTTAATGGCAAAAAATCCAGCCTGATTTAAACGCTCTAAAAACAATAAATATACATCATCTTGATTGCCATTTTAAATTTGCTGCATGCAACAATAGACACATTATGAGAGAACCTGAATATGTTTGTGGCGACATTTACATATGTCTCCAGATAAGAAACTTGCTAGTGCCGGCCAATTCGAATGATGGGGTGTAGTTACCTAATCCAGCCACTAACGAGTTTGGGTGACCCTCAATGTCTGCAGGCTTGGACCTAGCGTAGTAGCTATTCCTCGCGAAGTGCCTATATAATTGGCATTGGTGGCACAGTCCCGGGGAAGTGTGCTCCTTGGGGCTTCCACACATATTCCGTGGTCATGGCCGGCGGATTTGATCTTGAAGATCTCTTGAGCCTCGTCGGTATGGTCTAAGTGAACCAACACCAGATTATAAGGTACTTTGGTACGCGTGTTACGCATCCTATGCACCTCCTAAACTGGCGGACCCTACTCGCCAGTCTGCATGGAATATCTGGGATTTGGATATACTCATGATGACAGCTCAGAGGATTTTCTTCACATCTAGGGCGTAAGTATAGAACTTAATCGTCCTTTAACTCAGCCATTTGTCAGAACTCCGTGGTTGGCCGGTGTCTGAACCATTACCGTCATTTTTGACACAAGTTTGTTTCGGTACTCATCAACGTGTTCCCGAGAAATATTGGCACGGCCGGTGTATAAGGCATCACCAGTGCTGTCGTCTGCATAGCAATGAATGTTACTAATTTGTAACAAGTCATTGATATGCAGAAGAAACAGGGTTGGCGATAGCACACAGCCTTGTGGGACACCAGCGTTCACAGACTTGTAGTCCGAGCATGCACCGTCAACTACGACCTTGATGCTCCTGTCTGTGAGAAAACTAGTGACCCAATTGCAAAATTTCTCGGGAAGCCCATATGATGGAAGCTTCGAGAAAAGCGCTTTGTGCCACACCCGATCAAAGGCTTTAGCTGTGTCCAAACAAACTGCCAGGGCGGAGGCAGTAGAGAGCAAGGGCCTCCCCCTTGCTCTCTACTACCTCCGCCCATCGATGAGTGAGGTACATGAGAAGATCACCAGCTAATTGACCACGACAGAAGCCGTACTGGCGGTCACTAATCAACTCTAAGTACCTCAAGAGCTGGCAGTTTACAATGGAGTCCATTATTTTGGAGAACAAGGAAGTGATGGCGATCGGTCTGTAGTTGCCCGGATCTGAGCGGTCGCCTTTCTTAGGGATCGGGTGCACCAAAGCTGTCTTCCATGCCATCGGGACAATGCCTTAGGAGACCCCTGCGTGGGCTTATCTTTTCCCTACTGCTTTGCGGCCTTCGCAAGCGCTAGCAATTGTGGGATTGGGTTTACTTCCTCTGTTTCGGATTTAGGGCGGCGCCTGTTTTTCTTTCGACCCCCGACGATGAAAAGTCGGAGCCGTTGTCGTGTTCCACCTCAGTGCCCTGGACCGTTACAATGGCTTGGGAGTCGCTAGAGATGGACTCCATGTCCAGGTGGGGCAGGCAGCGAAGTAGGCGGAGGAGGGGGCGCGCTCGATGTTGGCGAGGCAGAGCTGCGCCTGGCCAGACACCAGAGCTGGTTCGCATGAGGATGCAAAGGTCGCGACGTGCGACGGTACGCGCGACGTCGCGCGAGAACAGGCGTGTGCGAACAAGGAGTTTAACTTAACCTCGACATAGGGCTACGAAGTATAGGGGCCCGCTCCGCTCAACTCCGAAGAATCATATTTAAAGCCCCGCCAAGCTGGGAACATACTGCTGCTAGTGCCCCTAGAAAGTGGTAGACTCCCTCCTTGCACTGCCACTACCAAGTCCATGACTCGTTTAAACTTTTTGCCTAGTCTTCCCGCCTAACAGGCAGAGAGGTGTGAGTATAAAAGTATTTACACAAACAAAGTGAAGTGTATGAAATACAAAACAGAATTCTAAAATTATATCTAACAAGTGTTACTTAGTTCCCCCATGTATACTGAGACTATAGATCTTATAGATTTAACTGTAAGTTAGGAGCACCTCTTATATAAATATACCTCTTATAAATATTTAATATTTCTTGATATTAATTTAATAAATTTGTGTATCTTTTGTAACTTAACAGATCCACTTTTGTAAACATAATCACCTTTCTTCTTTTGCCTGCTTTATAGCCATCTCACTTTATACAAAGCTGGTTACTTTGTACAAGGTTGTCATGGAGAATCTGGGTACCTCATTGGGTATTCCCCTGATGACTGCTTAGAGGATTTTCTCCTTGTCGATGGTATAAACATGGAAGTTAATCATCCTATCACTCAGCCATTTGGTCAGAACTCCATTGTCAGCCAGTGTCTGACCTGTTACCACCATTTCCGTGGCGATCAATTTCACCTTCTTACAGTGAATTTTCTTAACAAAGATTGCAACATATTATAGCAATCAAAAATGTTAGAACTTAAAGTTATGAGCTTTTGTTGAATTAGAAGTGCTGGTTTCAGCAACTCCACAACTAAGTGCATATTTTGTGTGTGAATATGGGTTTATTTAAAGGTTGAGAGATACTAAAGAGATTATTTTGATCCTAGTCTGATTATAGACAATAAATACTGAATTAATTTTTTGATAGTATAAGAAATTAATCTTTACTATCTTTTGTAATGTTCACAGCATATATATTATTCCTGTGAGCTTTAGTTTTCATATGACTAACAAGTGACTTTTTCAGTACAAAAGTCACATTACATATGTCACACTTGAAGCGTCTCTGCTTTATATGAGCGACTTCGGTATGATTTGCTAAATATTGGTATGTTGCAAAGGTCTTATCACACCATGGACACTTATATAGTTTGTGATTCATATGTTTCCTTGTATGTAATATTATACTGTTTCGATGAAAGAACTGCTTACCACAATCGTTACACTCGTATTTCTTCTCAGTTTCGTGCGTTATCATGTGCAGTTTAAGAGAATTTTTAACGTCAAATGTTTGACTACAAACTTTGCATTCATATGGTTTATATTTTGTGTGTTTCCTTGCATGGTTACGTCTCAGGGAGGCTTTAGAGAATCCTTTACCACAGTACAAACATTGGAAGACTTTCACTCCCGTGTGACAGACCAGATGCTCGATGTGATCTCTAGCAGTCTGACAGTTCTTCCCGCATTCAACACAATCTATGCCAGCCTTGTGTAAATTTCGTCTGTGTGTCTGCAAATCTTTGCTCTGCTTGAATGTCACATTGCATATCCGACATTTGAGTTTCCTATCGTAGTGTGTCGCTATATGTTGTCTGTAACTTCTCTTCACGTAGTAAGTAAAGTTACACTCACTACATTTGAACACTTTAGCAGTGGTGTGCTTAAGTCCGTGGTAGATGAAGTCGCGGTGATTCGTAAACGCTACTTTACATTTCGTACACCTGAAGCTCAGCTCTTCCGACTCGTGGACGTATTTATGTTCTATTAGCTCTTCATTTGTTTTATATGCTTCCATGCACAGTGAACATGTGTAAGTGACTCCTTGAGACTTCAGGTGGGTTCGGGAATGTAACATAACCGCTCTCGTTGTAACAAATTTCTGTGGGCATAACTCACACTTATAGATAGTGTTCTTGTTTTTATTGGATACTGTGTTTTCTTTAGCGTCCGATTCACTCCAATCACTGCCTGTATCCATTTTTATTATTATTCCACGTGTTTTATAACATGAATACAAATTTATAAAACTTGGTCTAGGTCAGTTATATATGTATTATCTATGATCAAGGTGAAGAAAACAAACAAGTTCCCTTCATGGCATCAGTGTTCACAACTATGAATTTTTTTTTTCTCCCCAAAGCTTAAATCAAAAACTTAAAATCGATGACTTAAAATCGGTTAAGTATAAATTCTATTCTAATTTAATTTTCAATAAACAAAATATATTCAAGTCACGATTACACAAGTTCACGTTGTTGGGTGATCGAATTTTCGAGTCAAGAGACCCGAGTTAGATCCCCAAGTGGCCGGCTGATACTAATGGGTTTTTTCAAAAACTAATGTACGAATATATCGTTGCCATGGACATGAAGACGGCTACGGGCTCACCACCTGTCACGTTATCCTGAAAATGTCTTTGGTGGAGGGTGGGTGGAAGGGACTTAATTTTCTGTGTTTCTTGTGTCAAAAATGACTGTATTGGGAATGGTGTGAAGATATTTTTTTCTATTCTAATTTAAATGATAAATTATAAATACTAAGATAAAATATAAATATTCATTTCCATATTAACACATGTAAAAAACATTTCGTCTAATCATACAAAATGTTATCTTCTATCTCACACTAATTTACTAAGCTCAACTCGTTACATCAATTATGTGTTAGTCAGCAAAGTATATATAATTTTATTTTTATTTAATATTATTATTCTAAGTTAAATGGCTCCATCGAGATCGAGGTTCTCAATTCAATTGGTATTTTTTTATGTATGTACACCGATTACGCCGAGATTTATGATCCGATTTACGTGATTCTTATTTAGTTTGATGCGGAATCGTTGCCATTTGGAGTCCTAAAAATGAGACAGGTTGGCCCAGTAGTTTTGTGGTTTACGAGTACAAAGTAATTTTAGTTTGTTTACTGCCTTTTTAGATAGTTTGTTAGGATGATTATATATTATTATTAACCCGTGTCCCGATAAGTGGGTTTTGGGCTGCCAGTGATTGAAGCGTAGCGAGCGTGCGATAGTTAGTGTAGGAATTTCATCAAAGTAAGTTAGCTGTTTATAATATAAAGTTTTATTTTGTTTGGGGCTTGGCACTGACTTCAAACCTATCATCAGTGCGTGTGTGATTGTGTATATGTATGTACGCGGGATGTGTGCTTGCGTGTCTCAGTATTCATTGAATAACGGCCCAAAATGCTTCCACCTCACTATAGTTCAGTTTTCTAAGCCACGCCGAAAGTTTATTTCTTAAATCATACAAGTTTAATTTTGATATATTTAAAAGATTGTCAACCTTGTTGTAAACATATTCAGATTCTATTTTAAACTGATGCCTTGCATATTCAGTTTTGACTACACCTTTGTAAATTGGAGTTTTCTTTCGTCGGGTACAACATTCAGGTACATAAGATACTCTTTTATGTCTTTCTCTCACAATTTCAATTATGTATAGCTTTTTGACACTTAATAACTGGCTAATGGTGTACAGATTTTGGGTCGGAAATCTGTAGGGCTTATTATGCATTACTTTTATTAAGGATCGCTAGCTGCGTTCAAGGTCTAGAAATTTAACCTTAGATGCACCTCCCCATACTGCTATACAATATGTCAAAACTGACTGCGCAACAATAGTTCTTGTTTGTTTCATTATTTTGTTGATGATTGATTTATTGTTTTATTTACATAAACTTTACCTTTACAGAAAAATAGAAATGGACGCGGACAGTGATCGGAATAAAAAGAATGCTATGGAAAATAGTGTATCAAATAAAGATAAGAACATTATTTATCAGTGTGAGCTATGCCCTCAGAAATTGGTTACAAAGGGTGCGGTGATGTTGCACTCGCGAACCCACCTGAAGCTGCAAGGGGTCACTTACACATGTGCACTATGCGGAGAAACATTTAAAATGAATGAGGAGTTGATAGAACATAAATACAGATTCAGAAGATTCAGAAGATTTGTGCTTCACTTGTACCAAACGCGAAGTAGCATTTTCAAACCACCGTGATTATATCTACCATGGCCTAAGACACAACACCGCTAATGTATTCAAGTGTATCGAGTGTGGCTACACTTACCAACTGAAGAAGAGCTTCAAGGAACATGTAGCTACACATTACGATAGGAAACTCAAATGTCACGAATGTGATCTGACATTCAAGCAAAATAAAGATTTGCAAATGCACAGACGTAACTTCCACAAGACCGGTATACGATGCGTTGAATGTGGGAAGTGTTGTCAGACTACTAGAGATCATATTGAACACATGGCTTTTCACACTGGAGTGAAAGTGTTTCAATGCCTGTATTGCGGTAAAGGATTCTCTAGAGCTACATTGAGACGCAATCATGCAAAGAAACACACATAATACAAACAGTTTGAATGCAGAGTGTGTAGTCGAAGGTTCGATGTTGGCAATTCACTTAAACTGCACATGATATCACACGAAACCGAGAAGAATTACGAATGTAACGATTGCGGTAAGCGGTTCTACCATCGGAACAGTATAATTTTTCATACGAGAAGACATATGAATCATGAACTATACAAATGTCCAAGTTGCCACCGGTCTCTTGTTACCTATCAACAATTAGTTGTTCATACAGAAGTTGCACATATAAAGAAGAGGAATTTCAAGTGTGACATATATGATGTTACGTTTATATTAAGGAAAGCACTTGTTAAGCATACAAAAACTAAATATCATCGTAACAATATGTATGCTGTAACTGTTACAAAAAATATCAAAGAATGACTGTGATCTTATTAATACAAATGTATCATAGAATTATTAATGTCTTACTTGTGTATTTTAAAATATTTTAGACGATTATTTATATGATATTACTGCTATGCATGTGGACAATTAAACCCAAGAAATGTTTAATTTTTGTTGAAATGTTTCTTTTCATGGTTTTTCCTTGATACATCCTTCAACTTCACTCATATACATTGCGATTTGGTACCACAACCCAAAAAACACAAGTGTCGGAAATTCGAGCCAATAGACCCGAGTTCGATCCTCAGGTGGCAGGCTCGTACTAATGGGTTATTGAAAAACCTGTGTACAATTCATATCGTTGGCTTGAACATAAAAGACGGCGACGGGCTCATCACCTTTCACGTTGTCCCAAAATATCTTCGGTGGAAGGTGGGTCGAAGATAGTTATTGTCCAGACTAGACCTCTGTCTTTTTTTTCAAAGACAAGGGAGGCAAACGAGCAGGTGGCTTACGTGATAGTAAGTGATTACCGCCGCCCATGAACATCCGCAATACCAGAGGCACAGCAGATGCGTTGCCGGCCTTTGAGAAAGGCTCTTTTCTTGAAAGTCCCTAAGTCGTATCGGTCCGGAAAAACCACTGACGACAGCACATTCCATAAAGTGTAAGTAAGTGGCAAAAATTCCGCGAAAAACGCACTGTGGTGGAATGCCAAGCCTCAAGATGGTGTTGATGGAATTTTAAAATTATATTGTCCACCCCTGTATTGGGAATGGTGTGAAGATATTTATTAATATTTTATATAATTACTGATACACTTGAGGACTAACATTGAATGCCACACTGCCACAACCAATGCCACACCCATAGTTGATTGACTCACTGTAACTTCCAAACAAGCACATAAGTTGTCAATCCGCTTGTGACATCAGAAATAGGTGAGAGTGTGGTACTGGCTTAGACCACTTCTAAAAAGACATAAAAAATATATCAATCACGCCAGTGTCGACAAGGAACACTAATAAAGGAAATATTTTAAGTAATTCCCACGGACTTCATTACGTCGTTAGATATTAAAAAAATATATCTACACACCATCCCCAATACTAGGGTAGACAGATGTCGATACTAGACTAAGTTAGGTCGTTTCGACGCACCTTCCACCAAAGATTCATTTCGAACAATGAGACAGGTGACGCGCCTGTCGTCGTTATGTCCAAGCCAACGATATAAATCATACATAAGATTTGAAAAAACACATTGGTACGAACCTACTACATGGGGATTGAACTCGGGTCTCTATCGTGACTACGGCAGAGGAGGAGGTCTTTAGGTTCAAAAGCTACACTTACAAATGTGTCATCAACTAACAACCGTTTGGTAAAGATTTTCTCTATAATATTTTTATTACCCTCTTTTGGTTATTGCCTACACTCTTTAAGCTACGCTCGTAGTACCTTAGGCACTTGAGCCCCTAACGTTTCCTTAACCAGTGAGTGAGACAGTCGGAACTTCATCTTTTCTCGTCTCCTCACAAAGCTTTACAATCTGCAGATATTCCTTGTGGCCGTTTGCTCGTTTGTTACGTTCACGCATTTCCCAATACTGGGGTAGAATGATGCCTTGACTTTTGGACAAATAACGTGACAGGCAGAAATAGCTCAACTGTCACGTTGTTCCAATAAAGTCTTCGGAAAGGTGGACCTCTGTGTACCCCAGTATTGGAAAAGGTGTGAAAGTGATGCAGCTTGACGCTGAAATTTCAGTATCCTACGAACATTTAAATATTTGTTATCCAACATTATATTTATTTATTCAATAGACGCTATACTTACAGGAAAAATCTAATGCGATAGATTAATCTGTATATCATAAATATCCGTAAATCATATAATATCACATTGTTTTTTAATGATTGCATCATTCCTGGCTTCAATCTCGAGTAACTTGAATTCAAATATTTATTTGCAGTTTAAGCTTCATACGACATTGTAAGAACAAGGTCGTATGAAGCAGGAATAGAAGACATTATAATGTCGATTTAATATACGTTGTTTACGATTTGATATGTACATGTATGTCAGCCATTTTGTAAAGCTGATTCAGATTTCCTAACATTCTCCGAGACTCGTTGGGTGTCATATAGCAGTTAAATTAACGATGTCTCGGCGTTTATGAATTCAGAGAAATCGTTATCTTGCTTGTTTGTGTGCTGTAGTTGTATCAAATGTCTATGTGAACATTCACGCATTCTCCAAATACTGATTTTTTTATAGAAAAGGGAGGCAAATGAGCACGTGGCTCACGTGATGGTAAGTGATTACCGCTGCCCATGAACACCCGCAATACCAGAATCATAGCAGATGGATTGCCGAACTTTGAGAAAGGTGTGGGCCACCGGTTACCTGCACTCACCAGACGAAAGGCAGAAGTTTGTTAAACTTCTACTTCACGCCGGTATTCTATGAGGTCGTGGTACTTCCCCGGTCGAGCCGGCCCATGCATGCAACAACAAAAGCTGATGCGTGGCTCTACTACTGTTGAATGATGTAGTCAGAGGTCTAGATAATTTAGTCTTCGACCTTTTCACCTTTCGCCGGAGACTATTTGTGATAATGTGACTGGTGGTGAATTTATCGCCGTTTTTATGTCCAAGCTAACCTACCTACCGAGGAGGTACTTACATGCCTCTTGGGGATCAAACTCAGGTCACTTGAAATTAATAAAAAATTAGAAGCTAATGAATGTAATTACAGATATTACTTATATTATTATAAGTATATATTACGTCGCAGGTTTTGGGTCCACCATTTGACTATTGTCGAAATACAACTTCAGACACAGCTTATTTTGAGTGGTTAATGTACTAGTAAAATAAATATCTTAACGCAATTTCCAATACAGGGGTAGACAGAGGTCTAGTCTTGACAATTAAGTCCCTTTGACCCACCTTCCACCGAAGATATTTTCGGGACAACGTGACAGGTGGTGAGCCCGTCGCCACCTTTATGTCCAAGCCAACGAAGTAATTAGTACATAATTTTTTTAAAGGCCCATTGTTACGTGCCTGCCACTTGGGGATCGAACTCGGGCCTCTTGACTCGAAATTCCGACCACCCAACCACTCGGCTATCGTGACTTCAATACTAGTGATTTTACTTATTTCGCTTTGCTAGCATACTTTTTTTAAATACCCCAGCCAACGATATAAATTATACCTACACCTGCGGATCAAACTCGGGGCTCTAACCCAACCCATCTATCATGCCTCATATCGGAGCCTAGTTTGCGTGCTTGGAGAAGCTTGTGGTCGGGTGTCACTTTTAGACCACAAAACAAAGGGCGTTTGCGATAAGCGCGCTTGTTTTTCATACATTAGAGATCGTTTAGTATCGCTAGTTTATTCGTTAACAATTGTACGTAGGTTACATTACACGCATAGTATTATATTTTGCTAGTTGGCATGTTGAACAAAAATTAATATATAGTTAATACATGTGAAGTTGCGTGGGCCCGCTAGTAACATAATATAATAATAGTTAAACATTTCTTTTTTCAAATTTGTAATTAGTCTTATTGTAATAAAATTAAATAATATATATCATACTTCTCTATGGCTCTGGTACCACTGTCAAGAGCTATTGAAGTGTTAAGTCTGTATGGCTTAGTTCCTTTGCCTGCTTTGTCGAGTGAATAATAAAAACAACAACAACTGAATTGTCAAAGTCAATAAAACAAAAGTCAATTATGCGTTAAAAGTATCAATGACGGAAACGATACATAAATTAGGTACCTTGTTATTTACAATCTGTAAAAAATGCTTGCCGGCTTTCATTGTTTATAAACATGAACATGAATATAAATCAAATAATTAGGATTGATCAATTTTATTAATCAAATTTCTAATATTTCCATTACCATAAAGACGGTAAGTCGTAAATGTCTTAGTTAATTATTGTTTACAAACGTATACGCGCGAAAATGTGTTCAAAATCGACGAATATTCAGTAATTTACTTTGAAATTGTACATACTAAAGTCAATAACATTCATTCTAATTAATATATTTTAATTATTATCACGTCTTATTCTGAAAATCGCTTCCTAAATTCGATCGCTCATTTTTAAAGTTGTGAAGTTATTTTGACCCTTATTAGCGGTTGCAATAAAGTTCATATTGTGTCTGGATATAAATACAATATCGAGGTAAAGGAATAAGGACGCGTAAAGGTAAGAACCTCGTCCTTGAAGTACATTTTAATTGACAATTGAATTATCTATTTATATAACTGTCTAGAATGTTATTTAGTACTAGCTGCCCCCCGCGGCTTTGCTCGCAGTTTCACACTTAACGCGGAACTGTAATTATGTTTCTAAAACAAAAGTAGCCTATGTTACTCCTTATAACATCAGCTATCTGTCAGTGAAAGTCCTGTTAAAATCGGTCCAGCCGTTGCAGAGATTAGATGTAACAAACAGATAGACAAAAATTGTAAAAAAAATGTTTTTTTGGTGTCTGTACCATTTGTATTCAAACATATGTAGTAAAAAACGGTAATTTTAATATTACAAACAGACACGCCAAGTTTATTTATATGTATGTATAGATTTATACTTTATAAATACATATATACACACACAATACATAAATACATAATACACACACACATATATACACACACAATACACTTATTGGGTAGTCTCAATAAATGGGGCCTATGTTTTGGCAAAAAATATATATAGAGTAGAAAGAAATTAAAAAAATAGATTTTCTTTATGGAGTAGAATAGAAAATACATTTATTGATCTCAAGCGTTTCATACACATCTATATATCTATACATATAAATGAAATTGGAGTATCTGTTTGTTATATTGAAATAACCGGTTTTTACTACAAGTATATGAATTAACAACTTTTGTCTGTCTTGTCTGTTTGTTTCTTTTGGCTAATCTCTGAAACGGCTAGACTGATTTTAACAGGACTTCCACAAACAGACAGTTTATGCAAAATATGCGCTAGGATGTGGAATTGCGGAAATCAGCCTGTCTAATCTTATCTTCTCTAATCTATTCAAACAGATAGCTGATGTTATAAGGAGTAACATAGGCTACTTTTATTTTAGAAAAATAATTAGGTTTCCGTATTAAGTGTTAAACTGTGGGTAAAGCTGCAGTGGGCAGCCAGTCAATAATAATTGCATTGCTCTGAAATGAAATTGACTCTGCATGTGTAGTGTGAGTCTTATCTCACTCAGCACTAATTTTCAGCTAAGAAACCTATTCATTGGTGTTAACAACTATTGCATGAAGCCTAATATTAACATTTGGTATACTTTAATTAAAAAAAATTGTATTTATTATTATAAATGTGATACACAAACATAAATTCATACACAATACATCAAGACAACATTTTTTTCATAGTAAAATGATAAAATAAAATGTAGCAATAAAAAAATATTAAATTATTTTTAATGACTGCATCATTCCTTGCTCCTTGCTCCAATCTTGAGCTGACTTGTACTTTTACTGGCTGCTGCCTTAAATAAGATCTATTTGTATTCCAGATACAAAAATCTTAAGCTATGTCGAAGACCTGCTGTGTGGATGGATGTTCAGCCAAAGATGTCATGTATTTTAGGTATGTTTAAATTTAGCAAATTTTGACCAGTCAAATCATAAAACTATGTGGTATAAGAATTTCTAATATGCATATTATGCCTTCCGTAACTCTGTATATTTTTATATGTTGTTTTTTTTTTAATTTCATACAGTTTTCCATACTGGGGTAGGCAGAGGTCTTGGTAATGATATCTTTTTGATCTACTTTTCACTGAAACTTATTTGGGAAAATGTTGCCTATAAAGTTGTATATTGCTCTGATGTAGTGCATTTTAGTAAACCTTAATAAATTTATATCTAGAGTACTACAATACTTTGATATGTGTGTATAAAGAAAATGATGAATTTGAAAGAAGAAAAAGAGGGACTTTAACACTTGGCAATCTGTTCTCTATGGCTACTCCGACAGGGACTGCGCGTGAAGATATCTAATAAAATCTATTTAATAAAATTTAAACTTGAATTATTTTTGAATAACTTGAACTTAGCATTAGACTTGAATTGAATAATTGACGACTCCTGTGGACGAGTGGCGTACACACTGAGTGCCATGGTGTCACCTGCTCTGAGTTTGATTGCCGGTTGGCTCAATGTAGAAAAGACTTTTTCTACATTCTCTTGGGTCTGGGTGTTTGTGTTACCTTTTCTACTCGTTGTTTCTGATTCCATAGTACCAGTGCTTAAGCTGCTTACTTTGGGATCAGAGCAATGTATGTGATGTTCTTGCTATCTATGTATGTATTTATTATTATTATTTGACGACCTCCGTGGACGAGTGGCATAAACACCGGATCTCAAGATGTTGCCGGCTCGAGGTTCTTGGTTCGACTCCCGGTCGGGTCAATGTAGACAAGTCACTTTTTTACATTTTCTTCGGTCTTCGTGTTTGTGGTGCCTTTGTTGTTTCCAAATCCCATATTTCAATGGTATTGGGAATGGCGTGAAGATATTTATTAATTTATAACTTGAATGTCATCGTTTCAGGTTCCCCAACAGCCGTACCCGCTGTAAGAAATGGATGGACGCTATCAGGATGAAGGTGAAGCCCAAATACAATACATTCCTGTGCAGCGCTCACTTCAGCCCGGATGACTACAGCTTTGTGAGGGGGAAGGTGCGACTGAAACCGAAGGTGGTGCCTGGTGTTATACAGGTGAGACAGAATATTTATATATATATATATATTGTCCCAAAAAATGTCATCGGTAAAAGGTAGGTCCAAAGGACTTAATTGTCTGGACCTCTGTCTGCTCCACTATTGGGAATGGCGTGAAGATAAATTTATTTTTGGTATATACTGCATTTCTTTCATATATACCTATTTCCTGACCTGCACTGCACCTTTTGAATTTCAGGCAGAGCCACCAAAATCCATACAACATCTAAATTCAAGTTCCGGTAATGATATAGAAAAAACTGTCAGCCCCGATGATAAAACACAGTCCGATAAAGTTGATAAAGAAAAGAACGCCAAAGAGGATGAACCAGGAGCTAAGAAGGTTGTGGAGAATGATAAAGATTGTATGCTTAGTGAAGAGAATGGTAGCATGGATGCTGCGAAGAAATATCAAAACAGGTAATAGTAATGTTTTAAACTATATTCACAATGGACCACTATAGCTGAGTGGTTTTCTGAACGAAATTCAAATTAGGCGACTTATGTTCCATCCTCATGAGGAAGGAATAAATAATTTTCTAAGAACCTGTGAAACTTAGTACATTTTCTGAATGAATAATAAATAAAAATAAAATAAATATCTTTAAGCAATTCCCAATACAGGGATATACCGACGTCTAGTCTAGACAAGTCCCTTCGACCCACCTTCAACCGAAGATATGTTCGGGACAAACAGGTGGTGAGCCCGTCGCCGTCTTTATGTCCAAGCCAATGTTACACATAAGTTTTTGAAAAACCTATTGGTACGAGAATGCCACGAAAATCGATCGACATTCCGACCACCCGACCACACGGCTATCGTGCCTCTGAATGAATATATATATGAATAAATCATGCTGTTTCTAATATTGGGTTAGACAGAGGTTCAGATAATTAAGTCCTTTTGAACTCATTTGGGACCTATTGTCCCTTTCTCTCTGAAATTGAATCTCTCCTTTCATAAAATATTTTCATGATCTCTTTTCATAAAATATTTTCATGACATATTGTGTTAGGAATTCGAGTGAAGAGACCTGAGTTTGATCCCCAGGTAGCACGCCTCGATTTTTTCAAAAACTCACGTACGATTTATATCGTTGGCTTGGGCATAAAGCTGCCTACGGGCTCGCCACTTGTCACCTTGTCACAAAATTTGCTTTTTTGGACTAAATTAGCTTGATCTCTCTACACCTGTACTGGGAAAGACGTGAAGATATTTACTTTATACTTATATATTATTTTTCCTATACTTTTTCGATAGTGTGTAGGGTTTTTGTGTTGTCTCCACTTTCCTAACACACGTACTTTAGCTACTTACTTTGGGATCAGAGCAATGTATGTGATGTTTTCCCTATCTATGTATGTATTAATTATAATGTATTTGCATATATCTTCTTTTCTCGTTTCAGCGGACTCTCAAATGTGTCACTAAGTGGGAATACAGACATAACTTTATCGGAGAAACAAGACATCGAGGACATCCTGACATATTTCCACATCAAACAGAACAAGCAGGTGGCCGAGAGGCAGAACGCGGAACTGGAGAGGGAGAGGATGAGGAAAGAGAGTGAGAAGGAGAAAGATGTTGACGAGGACAGTGATATTATAGACGTTGATCTGCTACCGAATGATAAAAATGAACCTGTGTATATAGAAGTTGCTGTCGATCAAGGTTAGATAGATATATAAATTGATACATACACATAAAAGTCACGATAGCCGAGTGGTTGGGTGGTCGGAATTTCGAATCGATAGACCCGAGTTCGATCCCCAGGTGGCAGGCTCGTACTAATGGGTTTTTCAACAACTTACGTACGAATTATATCGTTGGCTTGGACTTATAAGACGGCGACGGGCTCACCACCTGTCACGTTGTCACAAAAATATCTTCGGTGGAAGGTCGGGCAAAGGGACTTAATTGTCTAGACTTGACCTCTACCCCTGTATTGGGAATTGCGTGAAGATATTTTATATTATTAAAAAATTAAGTAAAAAAAAAGCTAAAGAGCGATGTCTTTCAGACAACCTGAGGCTAAGAAAATACTTAAACTTAACTTAAATACTTATAATAAACTTACATGTCTAAGTAAACTAAACCTATATATTATATTAATATAATGTTATAATAATAGACTAGTACATAATAAATATAATAGACATACATAAACGTAAATAAGAATGTGTATATATATTTAATAATGAATATATATTATAATCATAAAGTACCAAAACAAACAAGAATATTGATTATGGTAATCAATTATTACAGAGACTCAGATAATGATTTTTAACGTCATTCTTAAACTTATTTAGCGTCTTCGCATGACGAATTTCCCGAAACCATCCTGTAATATCAGACATACATAAGCAGATCGGTAATGATTCTTATACTCTAAAGTACAAGGTGTCGGGTACTGTGATCGCCAATCCGCTTGCCGAGCGTGGCGATTATGACAATCTCCGTTCGAGAGCTATGTCGAGCTGTGAACTATCAAAAAATGGGTGGTGAGCATGAGTGGTTGGGTGATCGGAGTTCGAGTCGAGAGACCCGAGTTCGGTTTTAGCGGGTAGTGACTAAACTTATATAATGTACTCCAAAGGGTCTCTCCACTTAATTGATCAGCTCATCCCAGCATTTACTTTTGCTGTCCTTGGATCAGTCTTCGACGTTCTGATTTGTAATCCGAGATTCTGCCCAAGTTGGTCTGTTCCGGCCATGCTGCGATGCTACATTCTTTCTGAGACTTTCCTTGTGGAGCCAGCTGATCGTTTTGTCAGTGTATATTTATCTAAATAAGAATACACATAAGTTTATTGTTAGTTTTTCCTTATTTATTAGTATATTGGTGCCAAATGTTTAATATTAGATTTTAAAAATTTTATACATTCCAGTCCACGAGGTAAATGTTGTATATTCATTTGCCTCGTCAAGTGTAACATCATGTCGTTTGATTTTAAATATTAAAGAGGTATCATCAGCAAAAAATACTATATCGTGTTTATTCCCTAGTATATAAGTAAGCAAATCAGTAACATAAATGAGAAAAAGTTATGGACCGAGGCTCGATCCCTGCGGTACGCCCACAGCTACCGTCGATAAAGAGGAACACGCACCGTTGATTACAACTCTTTGAATTCTATTACATCAATAAGATTTAATTAGGTCAAGGGCCATATTTCTGATACCGATTACGGTGTCAGAAATACCTATAGGTGTATTTACCTCATAAATGTTTCACGATGAACATAATCAAAAGCCTTAGATAGTATTTCGTATATTCCGAGGCATATCGTTAGGCGTCCCACATCTTTTGCTGTTTTGTCGGCATTCTTTTTCTGAGTTGGTCCTTATTTAGAGCTGCCTTAAAAGCGGCTTTGTCAATGGCGCTCACTTTCTAACCGATTTCTTTTACTTGTCGGTATGTCACTTTCAACACTTTTTCTATTCTAAATTTTCCCATAATTCCCAGTCTTTAGTAAAACCCAGTGATCAATTGCCGTAGTAGAGTTCATTACCTGCTAGGGGGAGGAAAATTGAGATCTATGATGGACGTAGCTTCTCCATTGATGATGGTTGGTTTGTCCCCATTGTCAAGTAGTGTGAAATAACACGTGTAAAATAGCGATGACCCACTTATCTGCCCTGTGGCGTTTGCTCTACATTTGATGAAGCGTTTGGATCGGTCCACGTTACTTCTTCAACGGATAGAGATGTCCATAGTGGCAGCACTTGCAGCACCTAGTTGGTTTCTCTACTGCTTTTATATGGCAGTAGACCCTGGCGGTTCTGATTTTACCGTCTTCGCCTAGTACGTTTATTACCGTTGGTATTTCCAGCGTTACTAGTGTAATCTTGGTGCATGTATAGGTACTCGTATTGCCAGCGTTACTAGTGTAGCATTGGTGCCTTTCAAGGTATTGCGCACCGACCTGCCTCCGTTCTCTGGAATGTGATGCTCCTCTCCAACTGCCTTCTTTATGGCTTTGAGGGTATCCTCCTTCCTTTGTAATGTCCGAAAGATCTCTTGTTTATATGTTTTCCTATGTCTGTTTACTGATGGCCGGCGTCATCTTTAAGGAGGTCTGTAATAGGTTTTGGTCAGTGCTCCATCGGTGTTCTCTTTAGTGACAACAATCAACAAGTCTTCCGATTTTGTCTTGCAGATTTTGTCCGCCATCGAACTCACCTGTTTTTCAAGGAGCTTGTTTTTCACCCGCGTAAGAATGTCCTCGTATTTAGACTTCTCCTTCGGTCGGATAAGAAATGCTTTCGTTAGAGTTGCTGCTCTCCGTATTCTCTTCTTCTTGGGTTTCTTCTCCGGCTGTTTTGGAAGCTTGGTCTTGGCGTTGCTTTTTCTTCTTCACACACTTTGACTCGACCAATCGCCAATCGGTGTTCCTGTTGGGGCTTCGTGTTTCACACACAACACCGCTTGTCGCGGTTGCTCCGATTTTTTTCCTTTGTTGTCGTTTCCGGGGTGCTAACTTCTCCTTATCTCGCAAGGGCGGTCTTTCTTTCTTCTTTTTTGTTATTTTGTCGTCTCTGGTGACTTGACTCCGCGACTCTTGACTCCCTCTTGAAGTTTCGCATGTAGATGATTTTCTGAGAGAGTGCCTGGTGTTATCCAACTCCATCAATCTCGATCCCGCAAAAGTCTTCGGGTAAGACGCTGCGGATGTTGATGTTGTTGGGCGTCCTTAGTCCTGGCAATAGAGGGGCGATGCCGCTTCTCTCGTGTTTTCCATCAGTATCTTGTAACTCTTAAAGTGCCTTTGTTGCCCAGCTTCCGCCTTGTGGAGGTTTGCCTTTGAATCCACGAATTGTATTCCGTCAGGTCTCTGTCGCGGTTCCACCGTCGGTCTTCGATTTCAATGTTGCTTCATCTAATGCTGCTTGTTGCTGCCCTTTGCCAGCTTTACTTGTATTGTTGTTTTTGGTAATTTATACACGAGTACCTAGGGAAGATCAACGGTCGATTGTGGTAAGACCAACTCACTTGCTCCTGAGGGCGGACTCGGTACTCCAGGGGAACCGTTAGCTACACCGATCTCTGGTGTCATGCAGTCCTCTGGTACCTTGACTTCGGGAAGTTTAGATTTTATTTCACACCTACCCTCTGCTCCTGAGGACAGCGAGCATTCTCTTATCCGCGGGGGGGTGCGGCATCTCGTAACAGTTTATCCTTAGTTCCCTTAGTAGGTTTATGTATTATTTTATGTATGTATATATCTTTGATGACTGTCGTGGTTGATTTGCGTACAATCCAGTTTTCATGGTGTCAACAGCCGTCTGTCCAGTCGGGTCAATGTTGAAAACACTTTCTACAATTGTCTCGTGTCTGGGTGTTTGGGGTACCTTCGTTGTTTCAGATTCCATAATACAAGTGCTTTAGCTACTTACTTTGGGATCAGAGATAATATATGTGATGCTGTCCTTATATATGTATATATGTACGTATGTAAGATAATAGTCACAATAGCCGAGTGGTTGGGTGGTCGGAATTTCGAGTCGAGAGACCCGAGTTCGATCTCCAGGTGACTGGCACGTACCCAAGTGACATAATGACGGCGACGGGCTCACCACCCGTCACGTGGTCCCGAAGATATCTTCGGTGGAAGGCGGGTCGAAGGGACTTAATTGTCTAGACTATTGGGTAGACCTCTGTCTACCCCTGTATTGTGAATTGCGTGGTGCCGGCAGGACGGCGGGGCGGCGGCGGCCCCGGCGACTGCCTGCTGCTGCTGGAGCGCGTGCAGGTGGAGCTGCGGCCGCGCGCCGCGCAGCGCCGGTACGTCGCATTCCACTGCCGCAGTTTCTTTAGCAGATCAGTCGAGAGACCCCGAGTTCGAAACCCGCAGGTGGCAGCGAGTTACATCGTTGGCTTCTTTTTTTGCTATAGAAAAGGGAGGCAAACGAGCAGGAGGCACACGTGATGGTAAGTGATTTCCGCCGCCCATGAACTCCCGCAATACCAGAGGCATAGCAGATGTGTCGCCTCCCCCGGAATTGGGGGAGAGGGGTGTGTGGGCCTCCACTTATACAGTTTTGAATTCATATTTAAAATGCAAAATAACTTGATTTAACACAAGCATCTAATGTTTACTATTGACGTACTGAAGTTTACTGAGCCGTGACGTATTTATAGACGCCATGACACCGAACAGCGCTTTAGCGCGAAATAGAAATTTAAAATTTAAATTTCATTTTATTGCATGAAAACCTTTATTTTCTACAGAAATATGATATATTTTTGATTTAATAGATACTTCTGAATATCATAGAATAGATTTTAAAAATTAGTCATCATGCCTATTGGGGGAGGGGGGTGTGTGGGCCTCCGGTTACCTGCACTCACCAGACGAAACGCAGAAGTTTGTTACACTTCTACTTCACGCCGGTATTCTGTGAGGTCGCGGTACTTCCCCGGTCGAGCCGGCCCATTCGTGCAACAACAAAAGCTGATGCGCGGCTCTACCGCTGTTAACATGGCTATAACACGATGTAGCTCGAAAGAACTGTATCGCTTAAGACCTCCGTCTACTCAGCACAGGGGTAAGTATCGTCTATTATATTTGCAGACCAGATGACCCCATCAGCCTGCTGACCTCTAGCGACGAGGACGACGTGATCATCCAGGAGCCGCACATAGATACCGTGGTGGTGTCCGACGGGAGCGACGAGGACGACACGCCCCTGGTCAACCTCTTGGTGAGGAACAGGTCCTCCTGCGGCGAGCACCACACCACCGCCCTGGCGCAGCACTCGCCCGCCCAGACCGCCCTGGCGCAGCACTCGCCCGCCCAGACCGCCCTGGCGCAGCACTCGCCCGCCCAGACCGCCCTGGCGCAGCACTCGCCCGCCCAGACCGCCCTGGCGCAGCACTCGCCCGCCCAGACCGCCCTGGCGCAGCACTCGCCCGCCCAGACCGCCCTGGCGCAGCACTCTCCCCCCCGGGTCTGCAACACCGCCAGCAGGGACAGACACAAGAGCAGACACAATGTGGCGAAGCGGAGAAGGAACCAGTGCCACCTCTGCCACTACACTTCCAAACGGAGACCGAGCCTGCTACGCCACCTGCGATCCCACGAGGGTGTCGGCGTGAACTGTTTCAAGTGCGACGGTTGCGGGTTCGAATCGAACGTGAAACGTTACCTGTTGAGGCACATCAAGCTTTGCGGTGTGGCGGGCTTCTGCTGCGACACGTGCGGTTACGCGACCACGAGGCGGAGTGATCTGATGAGGCACAGGCTGGCGAGACATCCGCCGTGAGTGTCCTGAGTTCTTTTCCTAGACAGGTCTGTTAGAGACATGGGCCTCTACCATAAGGATTCGCCGTTTTCGCCACTATAATAGTCCGTTCCTGAACCCAACTCGCAAGTGTTTCCCATAATCGCCACATTCGGCAAACGGATTGGCGATTGCAGCTAGATACATTAAAGCTGCTCCCCATCGCCGGACTTTTGACATTTCGATATGTATCAGATGGTTATCTCCCTGCCTATCCTTAGTCGCCTTTTAAGACACCCACGGGAAAGAAAAGGGGTCGTACATACTTACCAGATTTCAGTTATGAGAAAGGCGAGAAGATTTGAATATTCGAGTCAAGATACCCGAGTTTAATCATCAGGTGGTAGGCTCGTAGACTAATGAGTTTTTTCAAAAGCTTATGTACGATTTATATCGTACATAAGGCTTGTACATGAAGACGGCGAAAGACTCACCGTCTGTCACCTTGTCCCGAAAATATCTTCGATGGAAAGTGGGTCGAAAATACTTTATTGTCTAGCTACCTCTGTCTAACCCCGGTGACCATGCTCATAAAAGATGTCTTTATAAGAAATGTTTTAATTAATGAGTCACGAAAGCCCAGTGGTTGGGTGGTCAGAATTTCTAGTCGAGAGACCCGAATACGATCCCCAGGTGGCAGGCTCGTAGCTATGGGTTTTTCAAAAACTTATGTACGAATTATATCGTTGGCTTGGACATGAAGCACGGCGACGGGCTCACCACCTGTCGCGTTTTCCCGAAAATATCTTCGGTGGAAGATCACTGTCTACCCCTGTATTGGGAATTGCGTGAAGATATTTATTTATTTATTTAATTAAAAAATTGTTTTTTCTTCCTAAACGAATATGCTCAGTGATTAATGTCTGGTTTGGAGCGTAAAGCATTATTTAAATATATGTAAAATATTGGCGGATACATTTGAGTATTTACAGAGATGCTAATGTATAAGTTGTATAAAATAAATATCTTCACGCAATTCCCAATACAGGGGTAGACAGAGGTCTAATCTAGACAATTAAGTCCCTTCGACCCACCTTCCACCGAAGATATTTTCGGGACAACGTGACAGGTGGTGAGCCCGTCGCCGCCTTAATGTCCAAGCTAACGATTTAATTCGTACATAAGTTTTTGAAAAACCCATTGGTACGAGCCTGCCACCTGGGGATCGAACTCGGGTCTCTCGACTCGTAATTCCGACCACCAAATGACTCAGCTATCGTGACTACAGCTATGTATAAGTTTGTATATATTAATTATATAAGCTTGATATATATGTTTAAGCTATGTTGAAAACTGTTGCACTACTGAATGTTAATGATTTGAATTTGAAGTGAATACTTCTTCCTCTTCGGTATGATTTGAAGTTCAATGAACACATAATGAAGCCATAATGAGAGAATTATAGTTTGTAGTTCAATATTACAAGTTTTGTACACTTTCTGCACAAAGTTTATTAAATTATTTTCTGTCAAAAACTTAGTAGTTATTATAAGTATTCCTGTGTTTTTCAATATATGTTGTATTCTTTATATGATTGAAGTGCTGGTCGCTTCACTGTGTGTAATTTAATAAATAATGATTACTGAAATTGTAAATAAAACATTTTGAAATCAGAAATGTGGTTTCATTTTGACATTGTGTACATTTGATTTTTTTTTAATTTCTTATAACATTTTTAATATATTGAGCTTCTTTTCAGTACTTTCTTGTGAAGTTTGATTGTGCTTTCCATGCATAATAGTTTTAAATCTAAGCCTTAATGGCGCCAAAACAACCAGAAATAGATTAAAATGGATATAATGGCTCAGTGCCATTCAAACAAAGATTTCTCTAGTTTCTGGAAAAAACCAATGAGCTGAACCTAAGGCCAAGTCATCCTGTGAGCGTTGCTGGTTCCTCGGAGCCAACGGATATTGCAAATAACTTCCAGAGGTGTTTCAGGGTAAGTCCTGAACTTAGTACCGATTTGGATCAGAGGTTCGATACTGATAATTGTGGCGCGGATATTAGCATGTCATTCTCGGCCAAAGAAGTGGAAAAAGTGATAAAAGACATGAATAGAGGCAAATCATGCATGGAAAGCAAAATCAATCTTGTCAAAATTGCGTACGCTGATGTTACCATCAGCGTAGGCAATTACATTGCAATTTGAAAGCAATTGTAAACATAAATCATTAACGTATATTAAAAAGAAAGTTGGTCTCAGTACAATGCCCTGTGGTACTCCAAACGAAAGAGCCTCAGGTAAACATATATATACGTATTTTTTTACGCATCGAATACGATTGGTAAGATACCAGCGAAATATGTCCAAAATAATTCTCCATATGCCGAAAACTCCATTTTTGAAAGTAGTAATGGTCTCAGTACAATGCCCTGTGGTACTCCAAACGAAAGAGCCTCAGGTAAACATATATATACGTATTTTTTACGCATCGAATACGATTGGTAAGATACCAGCGAAATATGTCCAAAATAATTCTCCATATGCCGAAAATTCCATTTTTGAAAGTAGTAATGGAGCAGAAACAGTGTCAAAAACTTTAGAAAGATTAAGGAAGACTCCTATTACTTTTAATTTGTTGTCTAGATGTTTTACAGACGTCTCTATGAGCAGTAGAGTAGCCTCTTCTGTAGATTTACCCTTTCTGTAGATTACCCTTTTTTTTACCAAGTCCAAATATATTTTCAGCAATGATTTTGTTATGATCGAGAAAATTTGTGAGTCCAGAATTCTTACACGCTTAACACTGATTTAGCTTAACGATGACTGTTGACATTTTTGTATATAGGATGCACCAATGCTCTTATTAAAATATCAGGGAAGACGCCTGTTTTAAACATATAGGAGGTTACACATATAGGAGGGATTAAACTGCTTTTCGCACTTTTTAATAGTTGAGTTGGTATTTTAGCAACTCTATTTTAAATTAATTATGATCTATCTCCTCACAATCCACGTCAATCAACATAGAAATCCACTAAAGGCTGAGATATATTATCATTTATAGAAGTGTGTTATTCACTATGTAAACTTAATAATTTACATACATAATTTTGTTCTACACTTGCAAAATAACTACCCATTTATGTGACTGACAAGGATCCCGAGTAAGATCGACAAATTCACTAGGAGGAAGCTAGTTATTCTTTTTATTGTGCTCCTTATCTTTTGATTCTTTTTGTTTTTATGGAATTTGTAGGCTTTCTCATAGGTAATTTTTTTAATAAATTGTAAATAATTTTAACTATAGCATTATTTAAATCACGTTTCGCTTTTTTTATGCAATTTATCTGTGTCTAATATACTTGAGCAAACCAGGAGTTATCCATGGTTTGATGATTCGTTTGCGTTGACAAATATCATATTTGTTTTAAAATGTGAGATTTTTAGTAATTATATGCGTAAGTGCGTAAGCTGTTACATTAGCATTATAAACGGAATCAAAAACTATAGTAGATAATTTATTAACAATGAAGTATATTCAACTTTTAGAATGGTACTTTTATATGGATATTTTCTAATTTTACAATCAAGGAAAAAAATTATTGGAGCATGATCAGACCTATTTACGACTTCTATCTTTGATTTGGACATAAAGACCGCGACGGACTTACCACCTGCCACGTGGTCCCAAAATGTCTTCGGTGGAAGGTGGGTCGAAAGGACTTAATTGTCTAGACCTCTGTGAACCCCTGTATTGGGAATGACGTAAACATATTTTTTTTTATTTAAATCACGTTTTGCTTTATTATGCAATTACGCCTGTGTCTAATAAACCTAAGCAAACTAGAAAATATCCATGGTTTGATGATTAGTTTGCGTTGTCTAATAGAAATTGTTATTGCAAATGTTGTGAGATTTTCAGTAATTCTATGCGTAAGTTCGTTAGCTGCGACTTTAGCATCAGTAACATTATAAACGGAATCAAAATCTTTAGTAGATAATTTACTCACTAACGAACTATATTAAACTTTTAAAATGGTACTTTTATAAGGATATATTCTGATTATACAATCAAGGCAAAAACACCTTCCTCCGAAGATATTTTCGGGACAACGTGACAGGTGAGCCCGTCGCCGCCATTATGTCCAAGCCAACGATATAATTCGTACATAAGTTTTTGAAAAACCCATTGGTACGAGCCTGCCACCTGGGGATCAAAATCTGGTTTCTTGACACGAAATTCCGACCACCCAACCACTCGGCTGTCGTGACTTATACCGTCGTTTTGATTCGTATGATCGGAAAAATGTTCAGTACAACCAAAAATTTCAGGCATCTGTGATTGTAATATAATTATATTAATGTATATTTAGTTACACAAATTCTAAATAACATAGCATCATAAAAGAAAATCAAATGACATTTTTTTAAAAAACTTAATTTTAATATCCTCATAATAAAACATTACAAAATTGTCTTAGAACTAGTTATTGTCAAAATTACAATAATCACAATTGTTCTTCAGAGCCATCTATCGGTGAGCAGCAGAACTACAACGAACCATGTATTAATTTTACAATTTCATAATTCATTAAAGTGCCATCTCACGACAGCTCAGTACTTTACCTTATAACAATGTAATTTAACGAAAAATTGTACTTTAAGACATAATTAGGTTTATGTATTATGGACAAGCAGCGGGTTTGTTGACCGCGAAGCGACATACCACTGATTTCAAGTCGTTGAAGGCCATATCTTGAATGGCTTGATCGTATTTCTGTAAGAAAACAATAATAAGTTGTAGATTTGTTTACATACATAAGAGCCTGCTAAGAGAATTCGCTTCAGTTGCTATAATGAATTTGCCACAATCGTTATGTTCAGCACATTAAGGATCGTACTTCTAGAAACATCGCACGTTAGTCGTTCATTGATCTGCTTAACTTTAATATGATTTATTCTGCCATCTGCCGGTCGCCATTATGATATTTAAAAGCGATTTCGGTGGTCATAACGACATGAGGTGGCTGGAGCAGGAAACACAACAAATATAACGCTACGTCTCTTCCTGGTGGAAAGTGGATAACGAGCGTTGTCCCAAAAGTCAACTCCAGTGAAAAATGAGTCGAAAGGACTGAATTGTCTACAACTCTGCCTACTCTTATATCGGGAAATTCATGAGGAAAAATTATTTTTAATTACATCTATTTTGCATATTTAAATGTTTGTTTATGGACCAGCTATAGAGTTCGGCATTATCAGAGACGCCATTTTGAATAACATACTCACAAATTGATCCTGAAAGAACTGGCATTCGATGCTGACACTCGCAGTATTTTGATGACGACTCAAAGCTCTCCCCATTATGTTTACATTTTTTTTATAGAAAAGGGAGGCAAACGAGTACCAGACGGTAAGCGATTACCAGAGGCATAGCAGATGCTTTGCCGGCCTTAGAATGCCCCCTCTCAGAATTGGGGGAGGGGGGTGTGTGTGCGTTGCCTCTCACACTCTGACTCTCTCTGTTGAGTGCCCCTCCAGAGAATTGTTGGAGGAGGGTGTGTGGGCCTCCGGATACCCGCACTCACCAGACGAAACGCACAAGTTTGTTAGACTTCTACTTCGCGCCGGTGTTCTGTGAGGTCGCGGTACTTCCCCGGTCGAGCCGGCCCGTTCGTGCGACAACAGAAGCCGATGCGAGGCTCTGCCGCTGCTAAGAACAGTAGCGAGCGGTGGTCACCTCGTTGACGACGACGGTGGGCACGAAGGCCAGCGGGCGCTGCAGCGCGTCGGTCTTGTCGCCGTTCGCGGCCAGCAGCTCGTCGCCCTGCTCACTTGCCGCGCATCTCTTCAGCTCGTCCGCGACCGCCGGCAGCTTAACTTGCTCCAAGCACTGATGGATAAATGTATAAATGTCTTCACGCAATTCCCAATTTGTATTGGGAATTGCGTGAATTGCGGTAGGCAGAGGTACCTCAGCAGAGGCACCTTCCACCGAGGATATTTTCGGGACAACGTGACAGGTTGTGATCCCGTCGCCGACTTTATGTCCGAGCCAACGATGTAATTAGTACATAAGTTTTTGAAAAACTCATTGGTACCTTTCACCTTTCACGGAAGTTATTTTTTGGTAAAATATGACAAGTGGATAGCCAATCGTTGTGTCAATTTCCAATCAACGGTCTTATAAGTATAGTATAAAGGTAATTTTTAATTTTTATTTTATCATGTAATTGTCTTAGTCTGTTTTGTGTATCATAATAAATAAATGATAAATTCATATTAAGAATAAAATATATCTATTATTAGGTCACATTGTTGCTCACGATGAACTCTGAAACGATCTAACAGATATTCACTTTTTTAAATGTGTATTTTGCTGCTATAATATTAATAATAAGTTTCCACAACGAAGCGTGGACAAGTGTAGCTAATTATTATATAAATTGTACATTCCAAATGTGTACATCCGTGACCGAGTGTCGTACACAGAGGTTTTTTTTATTTATTTATTTAATTTGGTTTACCAACTAAACACATACAGAACATTGCCAATTAATGTAAAACTAAATATTAATATATAAATTTACATATGTGTTTAAATTAAAGGTAAACTCAGCATTATACATATAAACGTTAAAAATATATGTTTAGGTTTACAGTCTCAAAAATCAAAAAAAATTTTATAGTCATCGTCAGCTCGTGAGTTACATTCTCGGAAGGGTCAATTTAGAGAATACTTTTTCTACATTTTCACGGGTCTAGGGTGTTATTCGTACCTTCGTTGTTTCTGATTCCACAACGTAAGTGCTTTAGCTACTTACTTCAGTACTGGCGACACTTTGGAAACAGGTGTTTACGCCACTCGTCCACTTAGATCATCTTTAAAACTTTAAGAATATTCACACAATATTTATGTATTATATTTATAATATTTATAGCTTTAAATATGCTTATATTATAATGCTTACCGCTTCCAAAAATTTGTCAGGACTACTCTGGCTCATGAGGCATACGATCAGATCCATTTTGTATGTGTCTAAAAGTTTAGAATCCTTAAGGATGCAGGATTGAACCTGTAAATAATATAAATTTTTTGTATATAAGTCTATGTATAATATGACTTTACTTCAGTTAAATAAAAAACACCCATTCATCCATTCCTTACAAAAGTATTAAATAAAAGTATTAAATAAAATAAAATAAAACCTCGCTAAAACAAAGAAAACTATGACAAGCTTTATTATTTGGTTTATAAAAGTCTGTTAGCCCACGTGTGTTAGTGTTGGTGGTGAGGTGTTGGTAATAATAATAATAATATCTTCACGCAATTCCCAATACAGGGGTAGACAGAGGTCAAGTCTAGACAATTAAGTCCCTTTGACCCACCTTCCACCGAAGATATTTTTCGGGACAACGTGACAGGTGGTGAGCCCGTCGCCGCCTTTATGTCCAAGCCAACGATAAAATTTGTACATAAGTTTTTTGAAAAACTCATTGGTACTGCCACATGGGGATCGAACTCGGGTCTCTCGACTCGAAATTCCGACCACCCAACAACTCGGCTATCGTGACTAGGTGTGGTGTTGGTGGATTGTTCAAATGTTGGTAAACTTCCCATACTTGCATACAGGAAATTTAGTGGTACGCAAACATAGATATTGCAGCAAGAAGAGGCCATTAGGTGGGTCCAGATCAAAATTTAATCGAAACTGTACTCTGACTCTATTTTGATAAAAATATTTTTAACGAATGTATGTATACATATAACAGCCTATAACAGTCCATTTGTGCACATAGGCCTCTCCCACCTCTCAATCTCCTTGAGAGGTTTACCATTGTAGCCACGTCTGGCAAACGGATTGGCGAGCGCAGTACCGGACATCCAGCGCCTCAGACGCTGTTAAAGGACGTTTCATTCAAGATTCTCGAGTTGAATTGGCAAAAGTGAAGCGTCGCCCCCCCCCCCCCCCAAAAAAAAGGAGTGACGACATACCCAATGCGGCGGGTAGTGGACAGATGCAGGTGGGACAAGCCTGTTCTATGTGCCAATATTGGGGGAAAGCCTATGTTCAGCAGTGGACTTTTGGTAGGCTGTTATGGTGGCGATGAATATACATTTACATGCAAAGGATTATATACTACATGTATAATATACATTTCCATTAAATATATGTTTCCAACCTTATTTCCATAGCATTCGTCCGGTCCGTGTTGACATGTGAATTGCCATTTGCCGTCAACTTTATCATGCTGAAATTAAACATAACTGATTTTATTTTGCGAATATAAGTGCGCGTGTTTGTGTATGGAAAATATATGTAAACATAGGTGTATATAAAGTATTATTTACTTTTATATTAATTTTCAAATAAAGACACTATAAAATATTAATATTTCACGATTGTAGTCTCTTGCTGGTACATGGTTTGATTCATGGTTGATTGATTCATGATTGAATCAATTCAAATTCTTTTACTTATTTACTTATCCACAATTTAACTATTTAGTTTTGATATTATGGCTTTACTATACATTTATAATTGGCCGAGTCAGGATTGTAAAAAAATTAATAAATTGTCCAATTAGTGAAAGTAAATTTGCATTAATAAAATGTAGTCTCCATAAGTAAAGGATAAAAAGAACAATAATTTTATCGATTTTTACAAATAATTATGGTATTTACAAAATTTATAAAGATAATGCTAAGCCTCATTGTTAAATTACTGACTGTCAGCTATCGCTAAATGGCGTTAAAAACCTTAAAACGAGTACTATTTGCAAGCGCTAGATGGCGTTAAAACCAATGAAAATAGTACTTATTGCCACTGCTAGATGTCTCTTTAACAAAGTAATATGTTTCGGCTGTTGTCCGCTAGATGTCGCTAGGAGTACATGAAACACTCACGGTTGCCTTCCCGTAGGGGACGAGTTTCACTTTGACGGCGCCCCTGAAGTCGCGCCAGACCGGCGCCAGCTGGGAAGTGATGAAGCGCTTGCTGTCCGGACACAGAGCCTCGTAGTACACCGCAATCTTCACCTAGAAACAATAATAATCTTTTACTTATCTTCATATCTTTCACACAACGATGATTGCACATTTTTTTATAGAATAGGGAGGCAAACGAGCAGGGGGCTCACGTGATGGTAAGTGATCACCGCCGCCCATGAACACCCGCAATACCAGAGGCTTAGCAGATGCGTTGCCGGCATTTGAGTAAGGTATAGGCTCTTTTCTTGAAGGTCCCTAAGTCGTATCGGTCCGGAAAAACCGCTGAGGGCAGCACATAATTGTATTGAAATCTTCGTTGACATTGTTGTGGGTTATACGCAATTCCCAATACAGGGGTAGACAGAGGTCTAGTCTAGACAATTAGGTCTCTTTGACCCACTTTCACCGAAGATATTTTCGAGACAACGCGGCCGGTAGTGAGCCCCTCGCCGTCTTTATGTACAAGCCAACGATATAATTCATACAAAAGTTTTTGAAAAACTCATTGGTACGAGCCTGCCACCTGGGGATTGAACTAGGGTCTCTTGATTGGAAATTCCGACCTGGGTTATACGTTAAAATAAATGGTCCCAAAAATTGTCTTCGGTGATAGGTGGGTCGAAAGGACTTTATTGTCTACCTGTGTCTACCCCTGTATTGCAATTGGCGTGAAAATATTTTTTAAAGCATTTATCAAAAAAAAAACTGTACAAAAAGGGTTATACCAATATAAATAAATATATTAATGATAGTAACCCCTGGGAATGAGTTGATCGCTCCCATGCTATTTCTAATTTAATTATTGTTAAATTTTGTATTTCCTTTGTTAAAAAAGCTAAAGAGGATAGCTACGTAGTTCCTTTCGCCTGTTTCTTCTTCGTTAGAGGAACCATATTACGAAACGGAGATAGATTAAACAAATATCGATAAATGGGTGTTATGGATGTTATATTGTTATATTGATAAATAAATGATTTGATTTGAAACCTTATCGCTTTTTCTGGATTTGGCTAGCGCGCCGCACAAGATGGCAGCCACACACACGAAGAGTAGTGTACGCATTTTGTTCTGTAACAAAAAATACGACAAACCGTTTTAGTTTGACAAAATATAAATATACACATGAATAGGGACATCACATACATTGTTCTGATCCTAAAATAAGTGGCTTTTAGTAGTTAGTTAGAAGGCCAAAATAAGACTTTTCTTATGGTTTGCAGCACCCTTGGTAAAGGTTGGACTCGGGTCTTCAAAGTCCTGTACTCATTGTTAGCTTCCGCCACCGCCATGACATAAAGTCATAACATACAAGCAGGTACGCGTATATGGGTATAAAACCGACATTTGAATATTCTAAGTGTCATTTAAATATTTCGTTCATCAAAAAGGTTAAGTCATAACCTAAGCAAAAACTCTCATACACTAATTCACCCACAGACACACACAAGATAGTCAAAACGGCCGAGCGGTTTGGTAATCGGAATTCGCGTCAAGAGACCCGAGTTCAATCCCCAGGCTCGCGCCAATGGTTTTTCTTTTCATAAAACTTACGTATTATTGTCATATCGTGGGCTTGAACATAAATACGGCAATGGGCTCACCACCTGTCACGTCGTGCCCAAAATAGTCTTCGGTGAAAGGTGTGTCGATAGGATTTAATTGTGTAGACCTCTGTCTACCCGTGTTGGGAATGTCGTGTAATTTCTACACTACGATCTATTAGTTTATTACAAATTCTAAACCTACAAGGGAGGGAGACCTAATGACCTGAAACACAGGTTTATCACCTAATTTAGGCATCAGTGGCATCATCATCCTGTGGGATATATTAGCCTAGCTCAAACTTACTATAAAATAAATACATACTTAGATAGGGACAACATCACATATATTGATCTGATCCCAAAGTAAGCAGCTAAATCACTTGTAGAATGGAATTAAATAAAAAAATATAAATATCTTCACGCAATTCCCAACACAGGGATAGACAGAGGTCTAGTCTAGACAATTAAGTCCCTCCGACCCACCTTCCACCGAAGATATTTTCGGGGCTACGTGACAGGTGGTGAGCCCGTCGCCGTAGAATGGAATTGGAAACAACAAAGGCACCACAAAGATCCAGACCAGAGAAAATGCAAAATAACAGGCTTTTTCACATTGACCCGTCCAGGATTCGAACCTAGGACCCCAGAGATGGCGACACCATTAAAAACCGGCGTTTACGTCACTCGGCCACGGATAAAGTTGCCAAAAACAGTTTGAGAACCTCAGACATAGATCGTCAAACGCGCGAAAGCGAGAGCGCAAGAATGAAACACAGAAATCGGAATCTTTTTCCTATTTCCGTTAATATTTAAACACGTCATCGGTTGTTAACAAAACAACGCAACAAAGTTTCACTTAATAATCTCATTCCAGCTCTCACTGATTGTTAAAATTAGTCACACGCTGTTTCAGAATCGATAAAGAAATCGATTATTATATTACCGGTGGAGAAGTTGATTGTTGTGACGACAAACTACTGAGAAATACGCACAAACACAATTGGTACAGACGCACTATAGTTTTAATTTCTTTTTTTTTTGAATTTTATGGCCTGGTATCTAGACCTTTAAGCCAAAGTTTTAATTTCATTGATTAGTTAACACAGCTTAAAAACCGACGCACTTGAGTTACTTATGTACGTAATAATTTCTTTTTCTATGCATTTTCACTAAATACAAATGAAAGTACGAGTATATTCGGTACAACATAAAAAAAATAAATTCTGTCATTTTGTTCCGGCTAATCTTTGAAACGACTCGACCGATTTTAACGGGACTTTCACTGACAGATAGCGAATGTTATAAAGAGAGTAACTAAGTCCACTTAATTAGATAAACCGCGTGCAAAGCTACGGGGGCAGCTACTTTGAAGACAAAACTGCATCTGTGCGTAATGATAACGTAATTAATTTGCACAAACACGCCCGCACGCACACACAAACACACACACAAGTGCAATTAGCTGACGAACACTGCTACAAAGTTGTACGTAGTCATTTGGAAGCTACCTTGAAATTGATTATATAAATTCAATATATTACGGGGATGGACGTAGGTATCCGGGGACAGTTATTTGTAGTGAATTCTAGGCCTTTGTTCAGCAGTGGACTCTTCATAGGCTGTAGAGAAGAAGAAAATAATACTTTTTAAATTAGTACAAGAATTTAATGAATCATTATTAATAAATAGATAGGACCAATACTGGGGTAGACAGGCGTCCAGACAATCAAGTCCTTTAATACTTTTTTTGGAACAACGTGACTGGTGGCGAGTCTGTTACAGACTTTATGTTCAAGCCAATGATAAAAGTCGTACATAAGTATGGAAAAAACTCATTGGTACGAGCCTACTTTTTGGGGATCGAACAAAGTTTTCTTAACTTGAATTCCGATCACCACTTTGCTGTCGTAACTAGATAGGACTTCATCCCTAAGTACGTAGCTGAAGCCCTTGAGTTATTGAATCGGAAACGACGAAGCTACCACAAACACACAGACCAGAGAAAATGCAAAATAACAGGCTTTTTCACATTGACCCGTCCAGGATTCGAACCTAGGACCCCAGAGATGGCGACACCATTAAAACCGGCGTTTACGTCACTCGGCCACGGATAAAGTTGCCAAAACAGTTTGAGAACCTCAGACATAGATCGTCAAACGCGCGAAAGCGAGAGCGCAAGAATGAAACACAGAAATCGGAATCTTTTCCTATTTCCGTTAATATTTAAACACGTCATCGGTTGTTAACAAAACAACGCAACAAAGTTTCACTTAATAAACTCATTCCAGCTCTCACTGATTGTTAAAATTAGTCACATCGCTGTTTCAGAATCGATAAAGAAATCGATTATTATATTACCGGTGGAGAAGTTGATTGTTCTGACGACAAACTACTGAGAAATACGCACAA
The DNA here is from genome assembly GCA_029286605.1 of Sericinus montela. Classification (NCBI taxonomy): domain Eukaryota; kingdom Metazoa; phylum Arthropoda; class Insecta; order Lepidoptera; family Papilionidae; genus Sericinus; species Sericinus montela. Next base: position 468,007 of record JAGSMR010000119.1, on the reverse strand, counting down.
ACACAATTGGTACAGACGCACTATAGTTTTAATTTCTTTTTTTTTTGAATTTTATGGCCTGGTATCTAGACCTTTAAGCCAAAGTTTTAATTTCATTGATTAGTTAACACAGCTTAAAAACCCGCGCACTTGAGTTACTCATGTACGTAATAATTTCTTTTTCTATGCATTTTCACTAAATACAAATGAAAGTACGAGTATATTCGGTACAACATAAAAAAAAAAATTTTCTGTCAGTTTGTTCCGGCTAATCTTTGAAACGACTCGACCGATTTTAACGGGACTTTCACTGACAGATAGAGTAACTAAGTCCACTTAATTAGATAAATATTTAGGGTTCCGTGTTAAGTGTTAAACCGCGTGCAAAGCTACGGGGGCAGCTACTTTGAAGACAAAACTGCATCTGTGCGTAATGATAACGTAATTAATTTGCACAAACACGCTCGCACGCACACACAAACACACACACAAGTGCAATTAGCTGACGAACACTGCTACAAAGTTGTACGTAGTCATTTGGAAGCTACCTTGAAATTGATTATATAAATTCAATATATTACGGGGATGGACGTAGGTATCCGGGGACAGTTATTTGTAGTGAATTCTAGGCCTTTGTTCAGCAGTGGACTCTTCATAGGCTGTAGAGAAGAAGAAAATAATACTTTTAAATTAGTACAAGAATTTAATGTACACATTGCTTTACCGTGTTTACTGCCATGTTACTGTTAATGTTGACACATGATGTTGACGTCGATATAACAGCAGCCATGTTTGTTTTAATTTGTGTTGCGGGAAATCGCACGTAATATAATACTTATCAGTTATTTTGAAGTAAAAGATTGTCTGGAAGAAATCGCATAGAGCGATAAACCGCTACTTGTACCCTTATCCTTATGTATCTAAATTGTTTAGTATATTGTCTGTGTTGGTGTGCAATAAAAATATTTTATCTATCTATCTATTTTTGATATTCCACATGAAATTGTAGATTTCTGTCTTGCGGGTCTTGGAGCGCATCTCAGTCAAAACATACATAGTGAAGGTGGTACATTCATTCTCTACGTAGGTCGTACTGAAAGTTACCTATAAATAAATAAATGAGTGCAACTTCACATACATTTCTCTGATCCCAAAAAGCTAAAGCATTTGTGTTATGCAAACTGATACAATGAAAGTACCACAAAAATCTAAACCCGGGATTATAACGAAAGTGGTTTTCTACCGTCCGTGAATCGAACCCGGGTCGGTCTCAAGAGCTAGCGATAACCTGAAAACCGGTGTTTAAGCTTCCCGACCAAGAAAAGTACAGATTCAATATATTAAACAGCATAAAACTAGAAAAAATATTTTAATTACCAAATTCAGTAAAATAAAATTGGCAAAAGTAATAAAGTTGTTGCCACAAATCGTTCCGAAACCGAAAAAAATAGCTACTAAATCTAATACTTGTACCATCTCCTATCAATTCAAATGCATGTAATGCTACCAAGCGTGGTTTGCTCACAACTGTACTTTGATGGGAATTTAATGTACACATTTGCTTTCACCGTGTTTACTGCCATGTTACTGTTAATGTTTGACATGATGTTGACGTCGATATAACAGCGGCCATGTTTGTTTTAATTTGTGTTGCGGGAAATCTGCCGCGTAATATAATACTTATCGGATTATTTTGAAGTAAAGATTGTCTGGAAGAAATCGCATAGAGCGATAAACCGCTACTTGTACCCTTATCCTTATGTATCTAAATTGTTTAGTATATTGTCTGTGTTGGTGTGCAATAAAAATATTTTATCTATCTATCTATTTTTGATATTCCACATGAAATTGTAGATTTCTGTCTTGCGGGTCTTGGAGCGCATCTCAGTCAAAACATACATAGTGAAGGTGGTACATTCATTCTCTACGTAGGTCGTACTGAAAGTTACCTATAAATAAAATAAATGAGTGCAACTTCACATACATTTCTCTGATCCCAAAAAGACAAGCTAAAGCATTTGTGTTATGCAAACTGATACAATGAAAGTACCACAAAAATCTAAACCCGGGATTATAACGAAAGTGGTTTTCTACCGTCCGTGAATGGAACCCGGGTCGGTCTCAAGAGCTAGCGATAACCTGAAAACCGGTGTTTAAGCTTCCCGACCAAGAAAAGTACAGATTCAATATATTAAACAGCATAAAACTAGAAAAAAGTATTTTAATTACCAAATTCAGTAAAATAAAATTGGCAAAAAGTAATAAAGCTGTTGCCACAAATGGTTCCGAAACCGAAAAAAAAATAGCTACTAAATCTAATACTTGTACCATCTCCTATCAATTCAAATGCATGTAATGCTACCAAGCGTGGTTTGCTCACAACTGTACTTTGATGGGAATTTAATGTACACATTTGCTTTCACCGTGTTTACTGCCATGTTACTGTTAATGTTTGACATGATGTTGACGTCGATATAACAGCGGCCATGTTTGTTTTAATTTGTGTTGCGGGAAATCTGCCGCGTAATATAATACTTATCGGATTATTTTGAAGTAAAGATTGTCTGGAAGAAATCGCATAGAGCGATAAACCGCTACTTGTACCCTTATCCTTATGTGTCTAAATTGTTTAGTATATTGTCTGTGTTGGTGTGCAATAAAAATATTTTATCTATCTATCTATTTTGATATTCCACATGAAATTGTAGATTTCGTCTTGCGGGTCTTGGAGCGCATCTCAGTCAAAACATACATAGTGAAGGTGGTACATTCATTCTCTCTACGTAGGTCGTACTGAAAGTTACCTATAAATAAAATAAATGAGTGCAACTTCACATACATTTCTCTGATCCCAAAAAGCTAAAGCATTTGTGTTATGCAAACTGATACAATGAAAGTACCACAAAAATCTAAACCCGGGATTATAACGAAAGTGGTTTTCTACCGTCCGTGAATCGAACCCGGGTCGGTCTCAAGAGCTAGCGATAACCTGAAAACCGGTGTTTAAGCTTCCCGACCAAGAAAAGTACAGATTCAATATATTAAACAGCATAAAACTAGAAAAAATATTTTAATTACCAAATTCAGTAAAATAAAATTGGCAAAAAGTAATAAAGCTGTTGCCACAAATCGTTCCGAAACCGAAAAAAAAAATAGCTACTAAATCTAATACTTGTACCATCTCCTATCAATTCAAATGCATGTAATGCTACCAAGCGTGGTTTGCTCACAACTGTACTTTGATGGGAATTTAATGTACACATTTGCTTTCACCGTGTTTACTGCCATGTTACTGTTAATGTTTGACATGATGTTGACGTCGATATAACAGCGGCCATGTTTGTTTTAATTTGTGTTGCGGGAAATCTGCCGCGTAATATAATACTTATCGGATTATTTTGAAGTAAAGATTGTCTGGAAGAAATCGCATAGAGCGATAAACCGCTACTTGTACCCTTATCCTTATGTATCTAAATTGTTTAGTATATTGTCTGTGTTGGTGTGCAATAAAAATATTTTATCTATCTATCTATTTTGATATTCCACATGAAATTGTAGATTTCTGTCTTGCGGGTCTTGGAGCGCATCTCAGTCAAAACATACATAGTGAAGGTGGTACATTCATTCTCTACGTAGGTCGTACTGAAAGTTACCTATAAATAAATAAAATAAATATCTTCACGCAATTCCCAATACAGGGGTAGACAGAGGTCAAGTCTAGACAATTAAGTCCCTTTGACCCACCTTCCACCGAAGATATTTTCGGGACAACGTGACAGGTGGTGAGCCCGTCGCCGCCTTTATGTCCAAGCCAACGATGAAATTCGTACATAAGTTTGAAAAACTCATTGGTACTGCCACCTGGGGATCGAACTCGGGTCTCTCGACTCGAAATTCCGACCACCCAACCACTCGGCTATCGTGACTTATTATATTATTAATTATAGTTAGAAAGTTATCTATACATATAAATAATATATAAGAATCTGTTTGTAAAGCTTTTACCCAATGCATATGAAAGTATATACGGTACTGTCTGTCTGTTTGTTCCGGCTATTCTCTGAAACGCCTGAACCAGTCTTAACGGGAGATTCTCTGACATATAGCTGATGTTAAAAAGAGAGTTCCGCCATAAGCGTTAAACGGCGGGCAAAGTCGCGGGTGGCAGCTAGTTAAAAAAATAAAAACGGCTCTATTTTTAAAGTTGCCAATACGTTTATTGCTTTTGAGAACAGTCTCCGTGTAGTCTCCGTTCCTCTCTATACGATGGAACCAATGACTAAAGAAGAGCCGCCGTTCTTCCTTAGGGGTCTCTTCTTGCCAGCTGGTCTGCATACAGATAAATAAATAAATAAATAAATATCTTCACGAAATTCCCAATACAGGGGTAGACAAAGGTCTTGTCTAGACAATTAAGTCCCTTCAACCCACCTTCCACCGAGGATACTTTCGGGACAACGTGACAGGTGGTGAGCCGGTCGCCGTCTTTATGTCCAAGCCAACTATATAATTCGTACATAAGTTTTTGAAAAGCTCATTGGTACTGCCACCTGGGGATCGAACTCGGGACTCTTGACTCGAAATTCCGACCACCCAACCACTCGGCTATCATGACTTTAAGGTCTTTCCTTACAGGTCTTACGTCATTTTCGAACACACTCTCCGCATCCTTAGGGCTCGTAAAACGAATACCTCGAATTTATCTTTGGGTCTTGGGATCCAATGAAAGTCACAGGAGTCTGGTCGCAACTAATTACGGATGACTCATTATCTCGACACCTGCCATAGTCTGAGGTAGACAGAGGTCCAGACAATTAAGTCCTTTTCTATTCACCTTTCGCCGAAGACATGTTTTCGGACAATATGACTGGTGGTGAGCCTGTTGCCGTCCTAATGTCTGCACATAGTTTTTGAAAAAACTCATGGGCACGAACCTACTACCTGGGGATCTAACTCGGATCTCGTGACTCGGTTATCGTGACCAATTTAATTATACGTGTTGGGGAGTGCACTGAAGCGTTGTCGTTTTAAGCCTGCATCAAGAGCGCTGCTGCCGAAGATACTTACGAGTCTGCAGTAACTATCTCATAGGAGTCGCGAAATGAGGTTTCGTTTTTTTTTTGTTATTTAAAAAAAGGCTAATAAAAACCGCGGAAATATGTCGATACAATGCACGGACAAAGTCGCGAGCCAAATAATTGTAGGTTTATATCATAAATAAATAAATGCAGATATCATTATATCTATTGCTCTAATCTCAAAGTATGTAGCTAAAACACGGGTATTGTGAAATCGTAAGCAACGAAAGTGACTAAGCAATAGACATAGATTATTTTCGTTTTTTTTTTTATTCTGCAGCAGCTTCGCGCCGTTTACCAACCAATTAGGCTGATATTTATGTACATGTTATCTGTGTCCTTGATTATAACCATAGCTGGATAAAAAAATACTGTAAATAGTGCGACATTACTTTTATCTATAAAGAAAACATAACCCGACAAACCTGAATAGAAAGTGTTGTTGAACAACTTAATATCTGGAAACTAGATTCGATCATATGCTTTCATGCACTGGATGAGCAAAATGAGATTTCTTTAAGTCTATTCCAGAATGAGGAGCACAAAAAACGGCGACAAACCTTGGCCGTAAGTATAACTACTTCTATGTATATTTTTATTGTCACGATAGCCGAGTGGTTGGGTGGACGGAATTTCGAGTCGAGACCCCCAAGTTCGATCACCAGGTGGCAGGCTCGTACCAATGGGTTTTTAAAGACCTATGTACGAACTATATCGTTGGCTTGGACATAAAAGACAGCGACGAGCTCACCACCTGTCACGTGGTCTCGAAAATATCTTCGGTGGAAGGTGGGTCGAAGGGACTTAATTGTCTAGACTAGACCTCTGTCTACCCCTGTATTGGGAATTACGTGAAGATATATACTTTATTTACTTTTTTGTCACATAAAAAACCGGTCAAGTGCGATTCGCACTCATGAATCGGGGTTCCGTACGATTACAATATTGTTTTTGTCAAAAGAGATAACTTTACTACTTTGTGAACGCCAACAGTTGTGCAAATAATTTGTCTCAAATATACTTTAAGAAATATTTGCATACGTATACGAAATACGTTAACAAATATTTACGTCCATCATGCTATTTCAGTGTAGCTGATTTCACACGTAATTCACACAATATATTTTATAAATCTACGCGCATTTTCACAATATAGTAAAAATAATTGGTCCTTCCATTTGTTATCGCTACAATTACGATATTCTTCATGCCATTCCCAATACAGGTGTAGACAAAGGTCTTCACAATTAAGTCTCTTCGACCCATCTTCCACCGAAGATATTTTCGACAACGTGACAGGTGGTGAGCCGTCGCCGCCTTTATGTCCAAGCCAACGATATAATTCGTACATAAGTTTGCGAAAAAACCCATCGGTATGAGCCTGCCAACTGGGGATCGAACTCGGGTCTCTTGAGTCGAAATTCCGACCACCCAACTCGGCTATTTTGACTTATTACTTATGTGACAACTGGTAACAATTACAGTTACACGGCACAAATGTTAATACGTTTCGCAGTCCAGCCACGAATTTGTTGATCAGACAATGCAGTAAAATGGCGTAGTGATGTCCCACTGTCGTTGAAGTTTTATCGATTTTTTTTCTGTATCTTCACACACTCTATCTACTATACTGGCTGTCTACCATACGAGATGGTCGGATATTGAGGCAATTAATTCCTTTCAAGTCTTTCCTTCCTTTTAAGTCACGATAGCCGAGTGATTGGGTGGACGGAATTTCGAGTCAAGAGACCCGAGTTCGATACCCAGGTGGCAGTCTCGTACTGATGGGTTGTTCAAAAATTTATGTATGAATTATATCGTTAGCTTGGACATAAAGACGGCGACGGGCTCACCACCTGTCACTTAGTCCCAAAAATATGTTCGGTGGAAGGTGGGTCGAAGGGACCTAATTGTCTAGACTAGACCTCTGTCTAACCTTGTATTGGGAATTACGTGAAGATATATACTTTATTTACTTTTTGTCACATAAAACCGGTCAAGTGCGATTCGCACTCATGAATCGGGGTTCCGTACGATTACAATATTGTTTTTGTCAAAAGAGATAACTTTACTACTTTGTGAACGCCAACAGTTGTGCAAATAATTTGTCTCAAATATACTTTAAGAAATATTTGCATACGTATACGAAATACGTTAACAAATATTTACGTCCATCATGCTATTTCAGTGTAGCTGATTTCACACGTAATTCACACAATATATTTTATAAATCTACGCGCATTTTCACAATATAGTAAAAATAATTGGTCCTTCCATTTGTTATCGCTACAATTACGATATTCTTCATGCCATTCCCAATACAGGTGTAGACAAAGGTCTACTCACAATTAAGTCTCTTCGACCCATCTTCCACCGAAGATATTTTCGGGAAACGTGACAGGTAGTAAGCCGGTCGCCGTCTTTATGGCCAAACCAACGATATAATTCGTACATAAGTTTTCGAAAAAACCCATCGGTATGAGCCTGCCAACTGGGGATCGAACTCGGGTCTCTTGAGTCGAAATTCCGACCACCCAACTCGGCTATTTTGACTTATTACTTATGTGACAACTGGTAACAATTACAGTTACACGGCACAAATGTTAATACGTTTCGCAGTCCAGCCACGAATTTGTTGATCAGACAATGCAGTAAAATGGCGTAGTGATGTCCCACTGTCGTTGAAGTTTTATCGATTTTTTTTCTGTATCTTCACACACTCTATCTACTATACTGGCTGTCTACCATACGAGATGGTCGGATATTGAGGCAATTAATTCCTTTCAAGTCTTTCCTTCCTTTTAAGTCACGATAGCCGAGTGGTTGGGTGGACGGAATTTCGAGTCGAGACCCCAAGTTCGATCACCAGCTGGCAGGCTCGTACCAATGGGTTTTGAGCCTTCTATATTACGAACTATATCGTTGACTTGGACATAAAAGACGGCGACAGGCTCACCACCTGTCACGTTGTCCCGAAAATATCTTCGGTGGAAGGTGGGTCGAAGGGACTTAATTGTCTAGACTAGACCTCTGTCTACCCTGTATTGGGGATGGCGTGAAGATTTTTTCAGTATTGGTCTATAAACTTCACACAAATTGATAGGTTCGGTAGACTTTGAAAGTCTCCATGTGTTTCTTTATATATTTTATTAAAATCGTTAACAAATATTTTTAAATAAGCGACAGATAAGTAAGTTTGTGGTCATAGTAAATTAGTAATATATAATAGTAAGTAGTAGTATAGGATAAACATATACCTATAATTTAAGTTTTGAATTTTCGTGACAGACATATAAATGGTATCGAATTCCTGTCTCCTTATTCACTTATTCAATAATAGATCATATGACAAACCAGCAATAGAGGCTGCGAATAATAAAATCCATTATCGTTAGCGCCAAAAATAAAAAGAAACAAAGACGTACCCGTTTGAGCGCTAGTAGAAATCTGACAGCTGTTCTTCTAGAAACATCTTTCGCAACGGTATTGCCACAAAATAATATATTTTTAATACTTTTATCAACAAAGGTCACGTGAGGTATGGAACATACGACCGATATGACTACAACGCGCGGGATATCTCGGGTTACTCTGACCCGACATTATAAAGCTATGTATAATTAATAAACATAGATGTGTCTGTCTACAGGGTTCGTTAAAGAGAACTGTATAAACCTACCTAAAATAAATGAATAATAAATATCTTCACGCAATTCCCAATACAGGGGTAGACAGAGGTCTAGTCTAGACAATTGAGTCTCTTCGACCCATCTTCCACCGAAGATATTTTCGGGAAACGTGACAGGTGGTAAGCCGGTCGCCGTCTTTATGGCCAAACCAACGATATAATTCGTACATAAGTTTTGAAAAGCTCATTGGTACTGCCACCTGGGGATCGAACTCGGGTCTCTTGAGTCGAAATTCGACCACCCAACTCGGCTATTTTGACTTATTACTTATGTGACAACTGGTAACAATTACAGTTACACGGCACAAATGTTAATACGTTTCGCAGTCCAGCCACGAATTTGTTGATCAGACAATGCAGTAAAATGGCGTAGTGATGTCCCACTGTCGTTGAAGTTTTATCGATTTTTTTCTGTATCTTCACACACTCTATCTACTATACTGGCTGTCTACCATACGAGATGGTCGGATATTGAGGCAATTAATTCCTTTCAAGTCTTTCCTTCCTTTTAAGTCACGATAGCCGAGTGATTGGGTGGACGGAATTTCGAGTCAAGAGACCCGAGTTCGATACCCAGGTGGCAGTCTCGTACTGATGGGTTGTTCAAAAATTTATGTATGAATTATATCGTTGGCTTGGACATAAAGACGGCGACGGACTCACCACCTGTCAGGTTGTCCCGAAAATGTTTTCGGTGGAAGGTGGGTCGAAGGGACCTAATTGTCTAGACTAGACCTCTGTCTAACCTTGTATTGGGAATTGCGTGTAAATATTTATTTTATTTATTCAAAATCAGCAAAGATTACGAATTACCGATAACTGCGTAATAAAACAAGATCTCACAGCACTAGTGTGTGAATTTGTAAGCCTCACGTCGCTATGGTAAACCAGTTGGATCCGAAAAATACATTTAAATGCCGGATAAGTCGAGCGAGGTCAAGGAACTTACGTGTATGTGTGCTGCAATGGTCAACAGTTCTCTGGGTTTTAACTGTACTTCATATTAAATAACAAATAACCGATAGCCTAGTAAGTTGCCTTCTAAGTTTCGTTGCTGGTTCGAGTCACGCTTGGAGCAAACATTTGTGTGATGAATATGTTTGTACTAGAATCATGAGTGTTTACGTGTATATATGAATATTTATCGATGTAAATATATGTATTCAAGTATATTGTACAGTTAGCACTTGCACTCAGATGGCGGTAGGCTCACCATTTGCTGCGTAGTCAAAAATAGTCTTCGGTGAAAGGTTGGTCGAAAGGACTTAACTGTCTCTAAACAAGTAGAGTAGTAAAGATCGGGATATTCTGCTTTTTGAAACCTCAATCTGTTATTTAATAATATCTTCATGCATATTCTATATAAATATTTATATAAGGGGATGTATATTTATATAATACATATTTATATAAAGAGATTGCTGACATGCCAATTTCCTCAGGATGTTTTTTTTCAAACTCATGAAACATTAACCAAATTTGATTTCATAATAAAAAAAATCTTCACGCAATTCCCAATACAGGGGTAGACAGAGGACAAATTGACAGGTTTGAGAAGGTGATGGACTCACCACCTGTCAGGTTGTCCTAAAATGTCTTCGGTGGAAGGTGGGCCGAAACGACTTAATTGTCTCTGTCTACCCCTGTATTGGGGATGGCGTGAAGATTTTTTCAGTATTGGTCTATAAACTTCACACAAATTGATAGGTTCGGTAGACTTTGAAAGTCTCCATGTGTTTCTTTATATATTTTATTAAAATCATAAACAAATATTTTAAATAAGCGACAGATAAGTAAGTTTGTGGTCATAGTAAATTAGTAATATATAATAGTAAGTAGTAGTATAGGATAAACATATACCTATAATTTAAGTTTCGAATTTTCGTGACAGACATATAAATGGTATCGAATTCCTGTCTCCTTATTCACTTATTCAATAATAGATCATATGACAAACCAGCAATAGAGGCTGCGAATAATAAAATCCATCATCGTTAGCGCCAAAAATAAAAAAGAAACAAAGACGTACCCGTTTGAGCGCTAGTAGAAATCTGACAGCTGTTCTTCTAGGAAACATCTTTCGCAACGGTGTTGCCACAAAAATAATATATTTTTAATACTTTTTATCAACAAAGGTCACGTGAGGTATGGAACATACGACCGATATGACTACAACGCGCGGGATATCTCGGGTTACTCTGACCCGACATTATAAAGCTATGTATAATTAATAAACATAGATGTGTCTGTCTACAGGGTTCGTTAAAGAGAACTGTATAAACCTACCTAAAATAAATGAATAATAAATATCTTCACGCAATTCCCAATACAGGGGTAGACAGAGGACAAATTGACAGGTTTGAGAAGGTGATGGACTCACCACCTGTCAGGTTGTCCTAAAATGTCTTCGGTGGAAGGTGGGCCGAAACGACTTAATTGTCTCTGTCTACCCCTCTGAGTCTAGACTACCCCCTTGACAGAGACTGCCCCTGTATAGGGAATTGCGTAAAGAAATTTTATTATTATTATGAAAAAGACGGCGACAGGCTCACCACCTGTCACGTTGTCCCGAAAATATCTTCGGTGGAAGGTGGGCCAAAAGGACTTAATTGTCTAGACCTCTTTTTACCCCTGTATTGGGGATGGCGTGAAGATTTTTTTTCAGTATTGGTCTATAAACTTCACACAAATTGATAGGTTCGGTAGACTTTGAAAGTCTCCATGTGTTTCTTTATATATTTTATTAAAATCATAAACAAATATTTTTAAATAAGCGACAGATAAGTAAGTTTGTGGTCATAGTAAATTAGTAATATATAATAGTAAGTAGTAGTATAGGATAAACATATACCTATAATTTAAGTTTCGAATTTTCGTGACAGACATATAAATGGTATCGAATTCCTGTCTCCTTATTCACTTATTCAATAATAGATCATATGACAAACCAGCAATAGAGGCTGCGAATAATAAAATCCATTATCGTTAGCGCCAAAAATAAAAAAGAAACAAAGACGTACCCGTTTGAGCGCTAGTAGAAATCTGACAGCTGTTCTTCTAGGAAACATCTTTCGCAACGGTATTGCCACAAAAATAATATATTTTTAATACTTTTTTTATCAACAAAGGTCACGTGAGGTATGGAACATACGACCGATATGACTACAACGCGCGGGATATCTCGGGTTACTCTGACCCGACATTATAAAGCTATGTATAATTAATAAACATAGATGTGTCTGTCTACAGGGTTCGTTAAAGAGAACTGTATAAACCTACCTAAAATAAATGAATAATAAATATCTTCACGCAATTGACAGGTAGACAGAGGTCTAGTCTAGACAATTGAGTCTCTTTGATCCACCTTCCACCGAAGATATTTTCGGAACCACGTGACAGATGGTGAGCCCGTCGCTGTTTTCATGTCCAAGCCAACGATATAATTCGTACATAAGTTTTTGTAATACCCATTGGTACGTTCCTGCCACCTGGGGATCGAACTCGGGTCTCTTGACTCGAAATTCCGACTACCCAACCACTCTGCTATCGTGACCGTTAAACCTATCTTAAAGTCTACCGTAAAGTGGGTTTCTCTCTTTCACCTCTGCTGCCAGTCCTTGATCTGCTGTGATCAAGCACTGTGTGGGCCAGAGTGTCTTAAAGTCCGAATATAAGCAGATTTTGTCAATTAAATTTGAACTTAGCTTCCGAACTGTTACGTGGCTTATTTAATCCAGAATAATTTGCCTGTACTGATGGCAGCTGCTGAAGACAATTCATCAATAACGTCAGAGTTGGGGACGTCGACGTAAGTCGCCATGTCATACATAACGGCCTGTTAAAGTCCACTGCAGGACATTGGCCTCTCCCATAGCGAGGATTTGCCATAATCGCCACGCTTGGCAGGCGGATTGGCGATCGCAGTACCAGACTAGTCGCACCTCAGACGCTGCTGCCCATCTTCGAGGAGTTCGATCCCCAGGTGGAAGGCTCATATCAATGGGTATTTTTTTAAACTTATGTGCCACTTATTTCGTTGGCTTGGAAATAAGATCGCGACGGGCTGGACAAAAAAACGTCTAGATATCCGTAACTCAGTCTACTCCAGTATTGGGAATGGCGTAAAGATACTTTTTTTTAACAAGGGCCTGTTAAATTCCACTGCTGGACATTGGGCTCTCCCGTGAGGGGTGTGTCATAATTTGCCAACATCAGAAACCTCGCCGTTTGACGCTACAGCCCATCATCGTTCAGGTGAATATAGGTTTATATTTGGGTTTCTTAAATTACGAGATTGTCAACCCGCCATCGGTCGGTAGCATTGCCTTTTTCAGGCCGCCTCTTACGACATTCACGGTCAGAAAGATTATATCCACCCCACCTCCTATATATTATACTAGATGTCGTAGTTATGTCTACTGTCTACTATATTTAAATGTCGTAACTACACACAACAAAAGCCACACCGCCATTCGCCGAGGAGTAGCAAAGCAAGAGCGATCTGTTTACCTATGGGTGTCTTAGGAAACGACTAAGGAGGTCCTGTAATATTAATCCCAAAGTAAGCAGCTTTGGCCTAAAGTTCTGAAGGTCTAGATACCAGGCCATAACCTCCCATGTGTTATGGAATCAGAAACACGTTAGTACCACAAAACCTAGCATCGAGACAATGTAGAAAAAGGGTTTCCTACATTGTCCCGCCGAGAATCGAACCCTCAGAGTTGGCGACGCCATGAAAACCAATGTGTACGCCAGTCACGGAGGTCGTCACCTGAACAAAAAAGCAAACCAGAGTTGGCTGGCGGGTGTGTGGTTCTGCGATCGCCAAATTGCCAGTCAATTTCTGACTAGAGAGGCTCCTTCCATTCCATTCAGTTAGTAAATGTCCTGTGCAGTCCTGCACATTTACTAACTGAATGGAATTGAAGTAAGTAGACGAGCGGTAAGAAAAAGAATACCTCTCGGAATCTTTTGAAAGCAAGGTTGGTAAGCCACATGGGATATGAGGTCCCGTTTATTATTTAATAAAAAAAGTATTTGTATTCTATTTAGTCCAGTTCCTAGCTTGTTCACTAGAATCTTATACACACGCGTAAGATGCAAAAAGTACAAATATAAACGGTAAACTCTCCGCGAAACCCCGTGGCAAGCGTTTCGCGGAGTGTCCACGTGCGTTGGATGAGTTATTCGATCGAATGCAGCCGATAGATGATTCCACCGTACGTTCTCTGAGTCAAGAACCTTTCTTCACCAACCTTTATGAGTTCTACGAGCTATATGGCCGGCCTATAATGGAAGATTCGAGGAGCAAGGGCCACTCGTACGTCTGTGTCTTATGTTTTGCGTTGGGCTTTTATAAGCCGGTAAGTAAGTAACTATGTATATAAATAATAAATAAAAAAACATATACTCAAAACATTTCCAAAACTGGGGTAGGAATTTATACAATGAAGTCCTTTCGACCCTCCTTCCACTAAAGACATTCTTGAGACAACTCGACAGGTGGTGAGCCTGTCGCCGTCGATATGCCCAAGCTAATGATACATATTGTACATAAAATTTTAAAGAACTCATTAGTACGAGCGAGCCACTTAGGGACCGAACTCGGGTCTCTCGAAGGTCGTTCGGCTTTGACTATACTATAAGTGAATAAGTAAAAAGTAATAATAAAATAAAGTCAATTAGTTTATTTACGAAGCCAGTATCTCTCATTACTCACGACCCAGACGATGATACTTCCTCAGTAAGATGGTAACATGATAAATACCTGCAACACACAGTAAGGAAGGTGACACCGTTGCCGCGTAAACGAAGTTTTTTTTTAATAAAAAAATCGACACACAATCGCTTGCGCTTATCTGTAGAAAATGGCTGACCTTTGTAACTGTGTCTGTGACACGTATAATAATAAAAAAAAACTAGAGAGGAGAGTTCCTTTAAAGATAATCCGTTCTAAATGAAGAAGTCACGATTGCCGAGATGTTGGGTGGTAGGAATTTCGAGTCAAGAGCTAGTTCGATGCCCAGATGGCAGCTCCGTACCAATGAGTTTTTCAAAAAAAAAATTATGTACAAGTTATATCGTTGGCTTGGACATAAAGACGGCGACGGGCTCACCACCTGTCACGTTGTCCCGAAAATATCTTCGGTGGAAGGTGGGTCGAAAGGACTTAATTGTCTAGACTAGACCTCTGTCTACTCCTGTATTGGAAATTGCGTGAAAATATTTAAACATTTTTATGAGTAATTATACTAAATTTCAAGTCAATCGCGTGTAGAGGTTTGGTAGTCACCCTACCTTCGAAGCTAAGGGTTGCGGATTCGAATCTTGTTAGGGGCAAATATTTTAAATGGTGAATATGTAGTTTTGTCCCCGAGTTATGGAACATTTTTTATCTATTTAAGTATATCCGACGTTGGCGATAGGCTGACCACCTGACACGTTAAAAATAGGCATCGGCGAATGCGAGTTGAATGGAATATATTTTCACCACTGTCTATCTCGTTATAGGGACTATGCGTGAAGATATATATAGAACAATTGCCAGGTCTTTACGTCCAAGCCAACGATATAATTCGTACAAAGTTTTTGAAGAAACTCATTGGTACGAGCCTGCCACCTGGGGATAGAACTCGGGTGTACTGATACGAACTCCGATCATCCAACCACTCGGCTATCGTGACCAGTTATTATTACAAGTAGGGGAATTAGGTATCTATATATAATACGATAGTTTCTGTTGGCGCCACTTCGTAGACCCCGTTTATAAATAACCGAATAATTTCACCTATAAGTTTATCAGAACTGACCTTGCTTTGAATTATCGTTATATTAAGAGGTTAGATAACTTATAAAACTTTAGATAAACCTATTCCCATGTGGCGAGTATCGCTCTACTATTTATGGTCATTAATAATTATGACAATTACCTACTCCTCTTCCGGGAGAGGACTATGTTCTGGAGTAGACTTTTACAGGCAATGTATAAGTAAAAAAGTAAGTATAAATAAATTAATGTCGTGTGTTAATATAGTACGTTAAGTATCTTAAATTAAATTTGATCAAAAATTTTTATTTTTTATCATAAAACAATTAGGGACTTGAATAAAAAATTGTAGTTCTTGTGATATAGGCACTACAACTTACTAGAGGGTTCAATCAATCAATCATTTATTTGCCAGAATGTAGGTAACATTAGATCTTAATATTTTATAAAATAGCCTTATACATTCTGCCTTATTGAGGCAAGCATAAGTTTCATTACAATATTAAAAAAATTATAATAAATATTAATAGAAAATTTTAAAGTTATGTAAACAGTTTTAAAATATGGGCACGATGGTTTGGGCACGTTGAGCGAATGAGCGAAGACCGAATGGTCAAGATAGAGACAACATAACTCTGATCCCAAAGAAAGTCGCTAAAGTACGTTCCAAGTACAGTAGATATAGAAAAGAGGTTGTCTATATTGACTCGTCCGGAAATCAAACACGGGAGCTCAGAGCTAGCGACACCATGAAAACCGGAGTGCACGCCACTCGTCCACAGAGGTCGTCAAATTTCCATGAATAGATAAATGGTGTTTATGGCGCAATAAATATTATAGCTGCTCGCTCTATGCTCTATGCTTTGTTATATGATACACGAACGTAATACCGGTCATGTGGCACCAACCTTGAAAGCGTTTTGTAAATATACATATGTATAAAATATCCTATAGATATATACATTAGGTCTATACCTAATGTATATATCTGTAGGATTTTTTCATATTTAAAGCCTATATTGTATATTGTAAATATTTAAAGCCTAGTCACCTATTTGACTAGCAAAATATAATATTAAATAATATTATATTAATTAATGCTCAGGGTCGGCAAGCGGATTGGAGATCGCGAATAATAAATCGCCAATAAATAATACGTATATAGATAGGGACAACATCACACACATTGCTCTGATCCCCGACTAAGCAGCTAAAGCACGCGTGTTATGGAATCAGAAACAACGAAGGTACCACAAACACCTAGACCTGAGAAAGGAAAAAAAAACATAATTTTCTACATTGACTCGTCCGAATTGAACCCAGGACCTCACAGCTGGTGACATCATGAGAACCGGTGTCTATGCCACTAGTCCATGAAGGTCCTGATAGGTATAGGTGAGAAAACTTAATACATGACGGCCTGTAAGTCTCTTGGAGGATATCGGACCCTCTCGTAAAGAGACTTGACAGGCGGATTGGCGATTGTCGTACCAGACAATTCGGAGCTTAGACGCTGTAGATATTATTAGAGATTATACCATCACCTATTCTATGCCAACGCGCTATTAAAAAGTTTATAATGAACAATGAATACATACATAGATAGGGACAACATCACATACATTGCTCCGATCCCAATATAAGATGCTAAAGCACTTGAGGTATGGTAATCGGAAACAACGAAGAACGCGAAAGAATACAAAATCGCATGACAGATATGTTACGTGGCTGCGATATTATCGTCATAGTTTTTATTGTGTATTTTATATTAATTATATATTACGTATTTTATATTAATTATATATTACGTATTTTATATTAATTCTATATTCTGTATTATATATTAATTCCAACGCCCACCGGGCCCATTAATATTTTAAAGATGTAAAGAACATTTTTATAAGATCATAACTTTTATTCCTGTGCTAACACCGCGTCATAAAAGTCACGATAGCGGAGTGGTTGGGTGATCGGAATTTCGATCCCCAGCTGGCAGGCTAGTACCAATAAGTTTTTAAAAAAAACTTATGCACGAATTATATCCTTGGCTTGGACATAAAGACGGCGACGGGCTCACTTCCTGCGTGAAGATATTTATTTATTCAACATCTCATCTGTAAGCTTGATTGAAAAAATTTGCTTTTAGATATCAATGCATTGTTGTAGGCTTAATATCAGGTAACCTCTAAGTCCATTTATCTCTACAATTCGATTGCAAGAAACATGTGTAGTTGTAGACCTAAATTATTTTATCTACATTTACAGTATTGACTTCATAAGTTTCTATTACGATATTATTGTTAAGAATATAATTATAAAATAAAATAAATATCTTCACGCAATTCCCAATAGAGATAGACAGAGTCTGTCTATCCCAGGGATAGACAGAGGTCAAGTCTAGACAATTAAGTCCATTTGACCCACCTTCCACCGAAGATATTTTCGGTACAACGTGACCGAGGGTGAGCCCGTTGCCGTCTTTATGTCTAAGTTACTTTTAAGAAGTACATTGTATAGATATCTGGCTACTCCTGTTTAGGAAATGCGTGAAGTTAAAGATAAATATTTTATATATTTAAGAACATATTTGATATCATAACTGCAGGATTTATTTTCAATAGGTTTGTTTATTGCACTGAATGTTTTGTGTCAACAAATACCCGTTAGGCACGAAAGATAAAATGATAGGAGACAGGTATTTTAGAGGTCACCTCTATATGTTCTATACATATGAATAAAATTGGAGTGTCTCTTTGTAATATTGAAATAACCATATTTACTACATGTATATGAACCAACAGAGTTAAAAATTATTTATGATCTTAAAATTTGTGTTTACACTAGCTGCCTCCGGCTTTGCCCTCGGTTTATACTTAACGCGGAACCCTTGTTATGTTTCTAAAATAAAAGTAGCTTGTTACTCCTTGTAACATTAGCTATCTGTCAGTGAAAGTCCTGTTAAAATCGGTCCAGCCGTTTCAGAGATTAGCCGGAACAGACAAACAAAAATTGTAAAAAAAATGTTGTTTTGGAATATGTATCGTATATTGACACTCCAATTTTGAATAGATGCATAGACTAAAAAAATTCTGACTATTTGGACTCCGTAAAACTATTCGACTGTTTTGTATAATACTTGTATTGGTGTATATTTCTTTTAATTTGGTACAGTTGTATAATTATTATAATTTTATTTAGACAATATAATAATGAAGTATATTCGCAATTTATATCCACACCAGATTTCTTTCTGCTAAACCCTGTCCATCCAAAGGTTGTCTGGAAGAAATCGCTTAGAGCGATAAGCCCGCCCATTGTGCTACCAATAAATGTAAATACCTACATTTATGTTTATTTTAAGTGTGCTTGCAACTCCTTAGCTTTTGTTGATTTCTGTAAATTCCAGCTTCAAATATGTAATTATTTATTGTTATTATTTCTTTTTGATTTGCAGTAATCCACGTTTTTTTTTTTATAGAAAAGGGAGGCAAACGAGCAGGTGGCTCACGTGATGTTAAGTGATTACCGCCGCCCATGAACACCCGCAATACCAGAGGCTTGCAGATGCGTTGCCGGCCTGAGAGTGCCCCCAACCCCCAATTTTGGGGAAGGGGGTTGTGTGGGCCTCCGGTTACCTGGACTCACCAGACGAAACGCAGAAGATTGTTAGACTTCTACTTCACGCCGGTATTCTGTGTGGTCGTGGTACTTCCCCGGTCGAGCCGGCCCATTCATGCAACAACAAAAGCTGATGCGTGGCTCTACCACTGTTAAAACGTTAATACGTCTCGTCTCTTATACGAGCAATATCTAAATTTTCTTCTTGTTAAATTTGTTTTTAATGTCTGTTTTGTTTTTTTTTAAAGAAAGAATGAAAGAAAGTAGATTTACTCGTTGCCACAATATAATACATATAAAAGAGAGTTATAGCAAAGAATTACAAATTAAAATAGAATGTATTACTGGTTTGCAGCAACGAAACGGCATACAGCTCAGCAAATATTATGCAGCAGTACTGCTGCAGCGCTGTTATTCTGCCGGTGCTTGTATTGGAAGTGCGCTGGTATTCTCTTTAAGCTGTGTATGTTTTGTACTTTGATATTAAGTTCACTCTCAAAAAAAAAACTAAAAAAAAAATTAAATATCTTCACGCAATTCCCAATAAAGGGGTAGACACAGGTCTAGTCTAGACAATTAAGTCCCTTTGACCCACCTTCCACCGAAGATATTTTCGGGACACATGCATTCATTCGGGACAATATAACAGGTGGTGAGCCCGTCGCCGTCTTTATGTCCAAGCCAACGATGTAATTCGTACATAAGTTTTTGAAAAACTTATTAGTACTGCCACCTGGGGATCGAACTCGGGTCTCTTGACTCGAAATTCCAACCACCCAACCACTCTCCGCTATCGTGACTTCTAACTAAAAAACTGGTTATGAAACATCGTTTGCATCTTATTTTCGTGTTATCTTCATTATTATTTAATCTTTGATCGTTTATTCTTGACTGGCTAGATTGTAAGACATTTAAATGTCTACATTTCCTTGACATTTTCGTGCTTTCGTGATTTTTTATCTCAATGTATTTGTTTCTATTTATATAAAGTATAAATTGTGTCTAATAGTCACGATAGTCGTGTAGTTGGGTGATCGGAGTTACGAGTCAAGAGACCCGAGTTCGATCCCCAAGGCACGTACCAATGGGTATTTTTCAAAAACTTATGTACTATTTCTTTTTTATCGTTGGCTTGGACGTAAATACAGCGACGGGTTCGCCACCTATCACGTTGTCAAAAAAAGTCTTTGGTGGAAGGTGGGTCGAAAGGACTTCATTGTCTAGACCTCTGTATACCCCTATTGGGAATGGCGTGAAGAAGTTTTTGATAGAACCATTTGTTGTTGGTGTATAATAAAGTATATTTCATTCATTCGTTCAGACGAATGCTAGACAGAGAACGAGTCTATCACCTTCCTGCTCTTCCTCTAGGAGATCTATTTCAATATTGATGGCGCCCGATTTGAATTTAAGATTATACAATCGCGCTTCTATCTCTTAACGCTTTTCCCTAACCGGGTTAGACAGAGGTCTAAACAATTTCATGCTTTCGTTCCACATTTCAGCGGGGCTTATTTTGTGAGAACGTGGTGAGCCTGTTTCTGTTTTTATTTGTCTAAAACAACGGTAAAAATCATACAAAAGTTTTGAAGAAAAAAACCTCCTTGGAGCTTACTGCCTGGAGATCGAACTCAGGTCTCTCGACGCGAATTCCGATTACCCAATCACTCGGCTAACGTGACTATATCTTGCCTTTAGAATTAGCTAAATAAATTTAGATTCAAGACTTTAATTAATAAATGCCAGCATTTTTATGTTAATCTCCAAATAACATTTAAAAATTATCCTCAATTGACACTCACGAAATTTAAAATTATTACTAAGTATTAACCTATGCATATAAATAAAATTGGAGTGTCTGTTTGTAATATTGAAATAACCGTTTTTACTATATGTATATGAATATATACGGTACATACAACAAAATAACATTTTTTTTACAATTTTTGTCAGTCTATACCGGCTAATCTCTGAAACGGCTGGACCGATTTTAACGGGACTTTCACTGACAGCTAATGTTATAAGAAGTAACATAGGCTACTTTTATTTTAGAAACATAATTAGGGTTCCGCGTTAAATGTGAAACAGCGAGCAAAGCCGCGGCGAGACATCTAGTCACAAAAATCTCTCCACAACACCGCACAAAGAAACCCGTATCAACAATCATGTGTAACAAAAAAGACGAGGGAAAAAACTCCACTAACCTTTTATTTTGTGTAGCACATATAAAACTGAACAATGGACGTCCTTGGATAACGTACGTGTGTTGTTAAATTCACGAACCGACACGAGTCAATTGGTCCCAAGCCGGGCGTAGACTGAGGTAGGTGCGGATTCCGCGGGGCTATGCGGGCGACGGCAGAGCTATGCGATTTGTTCGCGTAGCTTTGAGGCATCTGACTGACATACGACTGGGACTTTATTAAGGACAAGCTATACTTATCTACACGCATAGTCCTTGTCGGGGTAGCCAGAGAGAACAGATCGCGAAGTGATGATCCTTACATACCCATTTCGCTTCTCTCAAATTCATTGTTTTATTTATACACGCACGTCTAGTTACGGATTACTCTTGACCTTCAACTCCTCGAACAATTTGCATGCGCGGTCTTAATTTTTAACGTCAAGAGAAAGGAAATAAATAATTGAACACAGAACAATTAGAAATATGTTGGCAGACATCAACTACGAGATGTAACTACTAGAGATCAAACACGGGGTAACTATCATTAATGTATTCATTTATATTACAGAGACAGAGGTCTAGTCTAGACAATTAAGTCCCTTCGACCCACCTTCCGTCGAAGATATTTTCGGGACAGCGTGACAGGTGGTGAGCCCGTCGCTGTCTTAATGTCCAAGCCAGCGAATAAATTGGTACAAAAGTTTTTGAAAAACCCATTGGTACGAGCCTGTCTCCTGGGGATTGAACTCGGGTCTCTAGACTCGAATACCGACCACCCAACCACTCGGCTATCGCGACTTTCAATATTTATAGAATCAAATATATTATAGCTGACGAACTATACTTGTACGTACACATAATGCATTATGTATTATTGTCGTACATGTGTCAACCGCCTAATATTACCCAGTGCAGTGATCCACCTCACGATGATTGAAAGTGCCTTATCCGAGCTCACGCACTACTTTCAAAGTTTTTAAATATATCTTCACGCCATTCCCAATAGTGTGGTAGATATAGGGCCTTGTGGCCCGTGTAGACAATTAAGTCAGTTAAACCCACTTGTCAAAGATTTTCTTGTTTCAACGTGACAGGTGGCGGGTCCGTCGCCGTCTTTACGTCCAAATCAATGATTTAAATCGTTGATTTGGACGTAAGACGGCTTATCGTAGATTCGTTTTGAAAAACCCTATCGATACGAGCCTGTCACCTGGGAATTAAACTCGGATCTTTTCACCCGAATTCCGATCAACTAACCACTTGGCTATCGTGACTTTATTTTTTGAGTTCAAAATTGTCAAAAAATCTTAATTTATTTAACAACTAGCCAGCCCCCGCGGCTATGCCCGCGTTATAGCACTTAACGGAACCATAATTTAGTAACATATAATTTAGTAAATTGAACCCTAATGAAATCATTTTTTAAAATAAAAGTTGTCTAAGTTATCCCTTATACTAACTACGTGACCACATAGCACAGTAGTTCGTATGGCAATACCATAATTATAGTTGAGTGGTTGTGAGATCGGAATTCGAGCCAATAGACCCGAGTTCAAACCGCAGGTGGTAGGCTCGTACCAATGGGGTTTTCAAAACTTATGTGCGATTTATATCGTTGGTTTGGACGTAAAGACGTCGACAGACCCACCATTTGTTACGGTGTCCAAAAAATGTCTTCGGTACAAGGTGGGTCGAAAGGACTTAATTGTCTAGACCTCTGTCTACCCCTGTAGAGGGAATGGCGTGCAAATATTTATTATTTATTTAATGATGAAGATGATGATACGAACTATATAAACATTCAAAATTTTAGTACGATACGACTGTTAGAAGTAAAAGTAAAGTTGAAGTAAAAATAAATATCTTCACGCCATTCCCAATAATATGGTAGACAGAGGCCCAGACATAAGGAGGACTAAAGACGCGACGTTTTTTTTATAAAAAATATTGTAAATAAATATAGTTTTTTTAAACTGTTATTTATTTACAATTTAAAAGAATTGGGTGAGGGGAGGTGTGTGGGCCTCCGGTTACCTGCACTCTCTAGACGAAACGCAGAAGTTTGTTGAACTTCTACTTCACGCCGGTATTCTGTGAGGTCGTGGTACTTCCCCGGTGGAGCCGGCCTATTCATGGCAACAACAAAAGCTGATGCGTGGCTCTATCACTGTTAATAAATAGTTAAACAATAGTTAATAAATACTTGTTTACAAAGTATCGCGATAGCCGAGTGGTTGGGTGGTCGGAATTTCGTGTCGAGAGACATAAAGACGGTGACGGGCTCACCACCTGGCACGTTGTCCCGAAAATATCTTCGGTGGAAGGTGGGTCGAAGGGTGTTAATTTTCTAGACTAGACATCTGTCTACCCCTGTATTGGGAATTGCGTGAAGATATTTATTTATTTTTATTTTACAAAGTATCGATATAAAATACGAAGACCTCCATGGACGAGAGGCGTACAAGCCGGTTTTTAAAGTGCTGTCTGAGGTATCGGGTTCGATTCCCGGTCAGGTGAATGTAGAAAACACTTTTTGTATATTTTCTCGGGTCTGGTTGTTTGTGCTACTTTCGTTGTTTCCGATTCCATAACACATACATACATTCACGCCTCTTTCCCGTAGAGATAGGCAGAGACCACTTCTTTCCACTTGCTACGATCCTTACATACTTGTTTCGCTTCGTCCACTTTCCCTTCATACTTTTCCATTATTCCCTTCATACATTCGTTTCGATTTAGGGTACTTTTGTACTGGCCTTTTACTGACTGACATGATTCCATAATGCAAGTGCTTAAGCTGCTTACTTCGGAATCGGAGCAATGTAAGTAATGTTGTCCCTGTCTATATATGTATGTATCTATATATGTCTGTAAAATAGTTTTATACCAAAAATGAAACACACCATTAATGTTAAATCAATTCTATTTATGCGTATGACACCTTTGTCTGCATAACAAGCATTACTTTACGCTCGTCTAACTTGTTTACAACTTGTTATGTAGACAGGCTTGCTACCTTTCCACTAACATCACCTAGAAGCTTTTAAGAATAATTTACAAGCATTATTCTTTTGAAGCTTTTACCTTTAGTCGTAAAACAACTTTATAGTTTTTATCTTTATAGTTTAGATTGATTTGGGTGATCGGAAATCAAGTCAAGAGAGCCGTGTTCGATCCACAGGTGGTAGGCACTTACCAATGGGTATTTTTTAGAAACTCATGTACGATTTATATCGTAGCATTGGACATAAAGACGGCGAGGGGCTCACCACCTGTCACGTTGTCCCGAAAATATCTTCGGTGGAAGGTGGGTCGAAGAGACTGTATTGGGAATTTCGTGAAGATATTTAAATTTTTTTAAAATTATATATAGTCACGATAGCTGATTTATTGGGTGACTGGAAGTCGTGTTCGATTCACAGGTGGTAGGCCCGTACCAATAGGTTTTTTTGTAGAAACTTATGTACGATTTACATGGTTGGCTTGGTCATGTTTCCCGAAAAACATCCCTTTGGTGAAAGGAGAGCAGCGTCGAAAGGACTTAATTGTCTACCCCAGTATTGGGAATGGCGTGAAGATGTTTGTTAGTAAAGAGGATCTCCGATCCCATATTTATACATACATTAAATACATACATACGGTGAATTTCTACTGTTGCTCATTCATTAAAATTCTTCCGACTATTTATGGCTAATATTGATAATGTATATGACATATTCCCTTAATAGAAGAGGAGGATGACTATTCTCGAACATTCCACAACATTCTAGCGTATTCCTGAGGTTACACAGAACCTTCTGCAATGCTGTGGAATGCTCTCGAATACTCCCAAATGGTCTGGACTATTCCAGGAATTTCTAGAGAACTTTAGTGGACACTTTCAATCCTTATATTTTTATAAACACTAAGGTAAAAAGGGGTTATTTGAAATTTGCTCGGTTGTATTTATAATGTCGTAAGTTTGTCCTATGATGTAAGTTTGTACTATACTATTATAGTCTTGATAGATGAGTGATCGGAATTCGTGTCTAGAGACCCGAGTTTGATACCCAGGTGGCAGTTTTGTAACATTGTGCTTTTTCAAAAACTTATGTACGAATATATTGGCTTGGACATAAAGACGGCGACGGGCTCACCTCCTGTCACGTTGTCCCGAAAATATCTTCGGTGGAAGGCGGGCCGAAGAGACTTAATTGCCTAGACTAGACCTCTTTCTATCTCTGTATTGGGAATGGCGTGAAGATATTTATATATTTATTTTATTTAAGATGTTTTTACTGTTGGTATTCTTGCACAGCTTCGTCAGTAATGGTCAGTTTACAAGCCATTCATCTTAATATTATAATGGTACAAGTATAACAGGAATTTAAAACATCCAGTGTGTTCACAGCTTAAGATGTTTCCTTCGGTATTTTGTAAAAAATGCGTTAATACTTTGTCTTCCATATTGGTTACATTGTTAATATATAGAATAAACTGAGACGATAAATGGTATGTATCAGAAAATCTTCATTTAAAAATTAGCTTTTGTCAGCGATTACGTCCGTTTTTTGTAATTTTCTTTTCAGTTTATTTGGAAATATATGGAAATTTCTAAGTATCGATGGCCGAGTGGTTCGGTGGTCAGAATACGAATCAAGAGACCCAAGTTCGATCCCGAGGCGGCAGACACATACCAATGGATTTTTTAAAAATAAAATAAAAAAATAGGCTATGGCGTGGATTCCAAACACAGGCATAAATAAAGAAATAGATTTAAAATAATAGAATAGAATAAGAAGAATAGATTTAAAATTTCAACTTTTGCGCGTAAGAGAAGCGTTGCCATGGTTCGACAAAGGTACCGGGTTTGAATCCCGTCTGTGTCAGTTGAAATTTTAAACTTTTTTCTCTACAATTTAATAACTTACGTACGTTTTTGGGACATAAAGACGGCGACGGGCTCACCTCCTGTCACGTTGTCCTGAAAATATCTTCGGTGGAAGGCGGGCCGAAGAGACTTAATTGCCTAAACTAGACCTCTTTCTATCTCTGTATTGGGAATGGCGTGAAGATATTTATTAATATTTTTATTATTAATTGTAATATATATAAATGGATTCGAAGATGTTTTTAGTCACGATAGCCGAGTGGTTGGCAGCCTGGAATTTCGAGTCAGGAGACTCGAGTTCGATACCCAGGTGGCAGTTTTGTAACATTGTGCTTTTTCAAAACTTATGTACGAATATATTGGCTTGACATAAAGACGGCGACGGGCTCACCTCCTGTCACGTTGTCCTGAAAATATCTTCGGTGGAAGGCGGGCCGAAGAGACTTAATTGCCTAAACTAGACCTCTTTCTATCTCTGTATTGGGAATGGCGTGAAGATGTTTGTTAGTAAAGAGGATCTCCGATCCCATATTTATACATACATTAAATACATACATACGGTGAATTTCTACTGTTGCTCATTCATTAAAAATTCTTCCGACTATTTATGGCTAATATTGATAATGTATATGCCATATTCCCTCTATAGAAGAGGCGGATGACTATTCTCGAACATTCCACAACATTCTAGAGTATTCCTGAGGTTACACAGAACCTTCTGCAATGCTGTGGAATGCTCTCGAATACTCCCAAATGGTCTGGACTATTCCAGGAATTTCTAGAGAACTTTAGTGGACACTTTCAATCCTTATATTTTTATAAACACTAAGGTAAAAAGGGGTTATTTGAAATTTGCTCGGTTGTATTTATAATGTCGTAAGTTTGTCCTATGATGTAAGTTTGTACTATACTATTATAGTCTTGATACATGAGTGATCGGAATTCGTGTCTAGAGACCCGAGTTTGATACCCAGGTGGTAGTACTCGTACAAATGAGTTCTTTCAAAAACTTATCCACGATTTTTATCGTTGGCTTCGGCATGAAGATGGCGGCAGATTCACCACATCTCATGTCATCAAAACAAGCTCCGGTGAAATCTGTGCCAAAGGGACAAAATTGTCAAAATCTCTGGCAACCCCCGTATTATGAAATGCGTGAACAACTTTAGAATACCTTAACAGTCTTACGTCGCGACGTGAGGATGGACGGTACGCCAGACGCAATATGAAATCGTGCAGACGTATTCAACATAAAACGGCTGAATAAGAGATACCCAGGCCCGAGGGAGCATTCCAAATGAATCAATCAAATCATTTATTCATCGATATAAATATCATACATTACGTACATCGATAGTTTTTTATATCACCGTTTAGTTATGAGGTTCCTTTAACGGAGAAGAAACAGCCAAAAAAATCTCCTAGTGACATACCATAGGCTCACCACCTGTTACATTGTTCCAAATAGGCTTTCGTGAAAAGTGGAGTCGAAAAGATTTCAATGTCTACCTCAGTATTTGTATTTGCGTCAAGATATTTATTAATATTTTTTATTATTAATTGTAATATATATAAATGGATTTGAAGATGTTTTTAGTCACGATAGCCGAGTGGTTGGGTGTTCGGAATTTCGAGTCAGGAGACTCGAGTTCGATACCCAGGTGGCAGTTTTGTAACATTGTGCTTTTTCAAAAACTTATGTACGAATATATTCGCTTGGACATAAAGACGGCGACGGGCTCACCTCCTGTCACGTTGTCCCGAAAATATCTTCGGTGGAAGGCGGGCCGAAGAGACTTAATTGCCTAGACTAGACCTCTTTCTATCTCTGTATTGGGAATGGCGTGAAGATATTTATATATTAATTTTATTTAAGATGTTTTTACTGTTGGTATTCTTGCACAGCTTCGTCAGTAATGGTCAGTTTACAAGCCATTCATCTTAATATTATAATGGTACAAGTATAACAGGAATTTAAAACATCCAGTGTGTTCACAGCTTAAGATGTTTCCTTCGGTATTTTGTAAAAAATGCGTTAATACTTTGTTAATATATAGAATAAACTGAGACGATAAATGGTATGTATCAGAAAATCTTCATTTAAAAATTAGCTTTTGTCAGCGATTACGTCCGTTTTTTGTAATTTTCTTTTCAGTTTATTTGGAAATTTCTAAGTATCGATGGCCGAGTGGTTCGGTGGTCAGAATACGAATCAAGAGACCCGAGTTCGATCCCGAGGCGGAAGACACATACCAATGGATTTTTTAAAAATAAAATAAAAAAATAGGCTATGGCGTGGATGCAAAAAACAGGCATAAATATAGAAATAGATTTAAAATAATAGAATAGAATAAGAAGAATAGATTTAAAATTTCAACTTTTGCGCGTAAGAGAAGCGTTGCCATGGTTCGACAAAGGTACCGGGTTTGAATCCCGTCTGTGTCAGTTGAAATTTTAAACTTTTTTCTCTACAATTTAATAACTTACGTACGTTTTTTGGGACATAAAGACGGCGATGGCCTCACCACCTGTCACGTTGTCCCAAAAATTTCATCGGTGGAAGGTGGGTTGAAAAGACTGAATTGCCTAGACCTCTGTCTTCCCCTGTACTGGGAATGGCGTAAAGATATTTATTAATATATTTATTGAAATTTAAATTCTGTTCACAAAACTGTCCAGTAAATTTGGAGTGATTTATTAAAAATTAGTTAAACACCCTAACATACAAACTTTTATAATTTATACTTGCGATTGTTGTCACTTGGTGAAATTGCATTGTAATAAAATTCAATGAATTTTAATACAAACTTTTATTTTGACGACCTCCGTGGACCTATATCACTACCATAGATAACACACAAACAACCGAAGGTCACAACGTAATTACAGTACCTATGTACAAACGTCACAACGCACTGATGGACAGATAACTATTGTCTATGCAACATGCATAACGTAACACGTGTAGGAATGCGCGGCAAAACCATAATTATGGCTGAGGCTATGCGCAAAATTAAACTTATTTAAAATAACTATTATACTTCACGCCATACCCGTTAAAGGGGTAGTCAGGGGTTATGACAATGAAACCCTTTCGACCCACCTTTCAGCGAAGACATTTTTTGGAACAACGTGACAGTTGGTGAGCCCATTAGCGGGCGTCCATAAATTACGAGAGATGTTTAAAAGGGAAGAGGGGGGGGTCGAGTGAAATCTCATCTAATCTTGCGTTGGAGAGAGGGGGGACAGAAAATTCAAAAAAAACCCAGGCAACGAAATAAATCGTACATAAGTTTTTTAAATAGCCCATTGGTACGAGCCTTGGACATCGAACTCTGATCTCTTGACTCGAAACCCGATCACCCAACCACTCGGCTATCGAGACTATATCGTGTCCATTATACACATATGTAATTTATACTCTTTGAATTATTCTCGCTATCTGTCGTCTGAGTAACATGACACTAAACAGTATGACCTCATAATAACGAAGCCATTATAATTTTTTTACCTTTGGACCTCATGTAACTATGTATCAAGAAGTACGTAAGTGAACACTACGTCATGTCAATAATAAAATAATCAAATAAATATAATAATATAATATATATCTTCACGCAATTCCCAATACAGGGGTAGACAGAGGTCTAATCTAGACAATTAAGTACCTTCGACCCACCGAAGATATTTTTGGGACAACGTGACAGGTGGTAAGCCCGTCGCCTTCTTTATGTCCAAACCAACGATATTCGTACATAAGTTTTTGAAAAACCCATTGGTACGTGCCTGCCACCTGGGGATCGAACTCGGGTATCTCGACTCGAAACCCCGTCCACCCAACCACTCGACTATCGTGACTTTATGTATCTGTCTATCAAATCAAATCAAATCAAATCATTTATTCATCGACATAAGAACATACATTCGTTTATCGATCGTCATTTTTAATCTACCACCGTTTCGTAATGAGGTTCCTGTAACGAAGAAGAAACAGGCGAAAGAAACTCCGTAGGTATCCTCTTTTTTGTCAATATTTTTAACAATATAATGCATTATACAAATATAATGTGATATTTTCTAGAAATAGCTTGGGAGCGATCACCTCATTCCCAGGGGTTACTGTCATTAATATATTCATTTATATTATAATAACCCTTCCTATAAAGCTTTTCTTTAATAAATTTCTTAAATCTGTTAATAGACAGGCTTTGCACATTTACCGGGACTTTATTGTAGAAGCGTATACACTGCCCTATGAACGAGTTACTTACTCTATGGAGTCTTGTAACTGGTGTTACAAGCTTGTGTTTGTTCCTAGTATTTACATTATGTACATCAGAAGTCTTGCTAAAAGTATTAATGTGTTTATGCACATTAAAATATTAATTTCTTTAAATGTATGTAAAATAGTTTTATAACAAAAGAAGAAAGACACTACTAATGCCAAATCATTTTTGCGTATGACACATCTGTCTGCAAAACAAGCATTACTTTACCCTCGTCTAACTTGTTTACGACTCGTTAAGTCGACTGGCTTGCTACCTTTCCACTAACATCACTTAGAAGCTTTAAAGAATAATGTACAAGCATTATTGTCCTGGAGCTTATAACCTTCAGTCGTATAAAACAACTTTATAGTTTTACTTAATAGTTTAGATAGATTGGGTGATCGGAAATCGAGTCTAGAGACCCGAGTTCGATCCACAGGTGGTAGGCTCGAACCAATGGGTTTTTTTAGAAACTTATGTACGATTTATATCGTAGCCTTGGACTTGGTTTTGAAGACGGCGACGGGGGCACCGCCTGTCACGTTGTCATCGGTGAAAGAAGAGCTGGGTTGAAAGTACTTAATTATATACACCTCTGTCTACCTCATTGGGAATGGCGTGAAGATATTTGTTAGTAAAGAGGATCTCCGATCCAATACATACATTAAATACATACATACATACGGTGAATTGCTACTGTTGCCCGTTTATTAAAATTCTTCCGACTATTTATGGCTAATATTGATAATGTATATGGCATATTCCTTTCAATATGCCATATACATTAGGTAGACATTCCACAACATTCTAGAATGTTCCGGAGGTTATTCAAGACGTTCTGTACTGAACACTGTAGAATGTTCTCGAATACTCCTAAATGGTCTGGACTATTCCAGGAATTTCTAGAGACCTTTATAATAAATAATAATAAATAAATATCTCACGCAATTCCCAATACAGGGGCAGACAGAGGTCAAGTCTAGACAATTAAGTCCCTTTGACCCACCTTCCACCGAAGATATTTTCGGGACAACGCCGAGAGTCGCCGCCTTTATGTCCAAGCCAACGATGAAATTCGTACATAAGTTTTTGAAAAACTCATTGGTACTGCCACCTGGGGATCGAACACGGGTCTCTCGACTCGATTGTATTTATCATGTCGTAAGTTTGTCCTATGATGTAAGTTTGTACTATACTATTATAGTCTTGATAGCTGAGTGGTGGGATGATCGGAATTCGTGTCTAGAGACTCGAGTTTGATCCCCAGGTGGTAGACTCGTAGAAATGAGTTCTGTCTTCTACCATTGGGCTTTTTCAAAAACTTATATACGAATATAAAGACGGCGACAGGCTCACCACCTGTCACGTTGTCCCGAAAATATCTTCGGTGGAAGGTGGGTCGAAGAGACTTAATTGCCTAGACTAGACCTCTTTCTACCCCTGTATTGGGAATGGCGTGAAGATATTTATATATTTATTTTATTTAAGATGTTTTTACTTTTGGTATTCTTGTACAGCTTAGTCCGTGATGGTCAGTTTACAAGCCATTGCTCTTAATATTATAATGGTACAAGTATAATAGGAATTTAAAACATCCAGTGTGTTTACAGCTTAAGACGTTTCCTTCGGTACAAAATAATGCGTTAACACATTGTCTTCCATATTGGTTACATTGTTAATATATGGAATAAACTGAGATGATAAATGGTATG
Source organism: Sericinus montela (assembly GCA_029286605.1). Taxonomy (NCBI): domain Eukaryota; kingdom Metazoa; phylum Arthropoda; class Insecta; order Lepidoptera; family Papilionidae; genus Sericinus; species Sericinus montela. The sequence continues at coordinate 435,843 of JAGSMR010000119.1, read as the reverse complement.
TATCAGAAAATCTTATTCATTCAAAAATTAGCTTTTGTCAGCGAATTCACCCGTTTTTACGCGCTTTATATTAGCTTCACTTGTATGTTTGTATGTTTGTAACCGACTTCTTTGGGCGCGATTTTGACCAACTTTAAACAGCCACATTTCATTCAAACTTTGTAGATTTATCGTGGACCGATGACAATACACTAATTTGATAAAAAAAAACTAAAAAGTAAAAAATAAATAATAGTTAAAAAAAACACACACATTTTTATAGAAAACCGAACTAAAAAATAGAAAATAAATTTTTAATAAATTCAAATTAAGAATAGCGTTAAAAATTTCAATTAATATAAATTAATAATAGTGTGAATAAAAAAAATATTTTATTTTGAAAAAAGCTACATTGGCACATGTCTGGCTGTTTGCGGTACCTTCGTCGCTTCTGAATGAAACAAGTTCATTAGCTACTTGTTCTGGGTGCAGACAAATGTATGTGATGTGGTACATATCTTTGATATATGAATTTATTAAGGGGTAGTTTTGTCACCCAGAAATATAGTTTGGTATCGTTTCTTCTTCTTCGTGTGTCTCTCCGACTAGCTTCCTCTTTTCCTCTCCTTTTTGCGAAAGAGCTCGGCAGCAATCGCGATTTCAGTCCATTATCGGAAGTTACACAGCCAACCAACGGCTCGCACGCTTATAAGTATTAACTAAGAGAGTACTGTACATACCGACGATTTCTAGTAATAAAGACAATATCAAAATCACAGATAACACACAAACAACCGAAGGTCACAAAGTAATTACAGTACCTATGTACAAACGTCACAACGCACTGATGGACAGATAACTATTGTCTATGCAACATGCACAACGTAACACGTATATCAATGCGCGGGAAAGCAAAATTAAACTTATTTAAAAGAACTATTATTCTTCACGCCATTCCCGATAAAGGGTAGACAGTGGTTTAGACAATGTAGTCCTTTCGACCCACCTTTCAGCAAAGACACTTTTTGGAAAAACGTGACAGGTGCTGAGACTGTCGCCGTCTTTATATCCAAGCCAATAATTATAAATCGTAAGAAAGATTTTGAAAACCCTTTGGTACGAGCCTTGGAGATCGAACTCTGATCTCTTGACTCGAAACCCGATCACCAAACCACTCGGCTATCATGACTATAAAACACTGTAACACATATCATTTATACTCTTTGAATTATTCTCGCTATGAGGATCGTCTGAGTTACATGACACTAAACAGTATGAACTCATAATAACGAAGCCATTGTATATTTTTTTACCTTTGGACCTCATGTAATTATGAATCAAGAAGCAGGTAAGTGAACACTACATCATATATAATAATGAAATAAATATCTTCACGCAACTCCCAATACATGGTAGACAGAGGTCTAGTCTAGACAATTCCTTCAACCCACCTTCCACCAAAGATATTTTCGGGACACCGTGACAGGTGGTGAGCCCGTCGCCGCCTTTATGTCCAAACCAACGATATAATTCGTACATAAGTTTTTGAAAGTCCCATTGGTACGAGCCTGCCACCTGGGGTTCGAACTCGGGTCTCATGAATCGAAATTCCGACCACCCAACCGGTTATGGTGACTATGTATAATAATGATAAGATATATGGCGTAAGACCATGTGGTAACGGTGTAAGAATATTACCACTCCCTTTCTTTCCGTGGATGTCGTAAGAGTCGACAATGGGAAGCAGCCTTGAATATCGTAATGGCAACCGATAGATGGCGTTATAACCATCTCTAAAAAATATGTTAAATAAAGCGTGGCAATTATGGCAAATCTTACAAAAAGAGGCCGGTATGTCTGCTGCTGCTGCTCATCTTCGGCCTGATTATTTAGGTCTGAAATTTATGAGATAGTGATCCCGCCATCTGTCGGTTGCCATAACGATGTTCAAGGCTGTTTCCCTTAGTCGCCTCTTACGACAAAAGGGAGTGGCAATATTCTTAAGCCGTTACCACACGGTTCATTTACAATACTTATTGACCAAAAAGTACTGTAATCGTAGAGCCCTACTCCTCAATTTATATATAATTTAAAATATATAAAAAAGTTACAACGTAGACAATATATACAATAATATTCTTGTTCTTTTCTTCTTTACAGCCTATTAAGAGTCGGCCCCCTCCGTATACAATATAAACGTAATAATAAAAACATAAAAAATGTAACTTAATTTTTTAATTCTTAGAAAACTTAAAAAGACAAAATTTCAAAGCGCCACTGAACCCTACCGATCAGAATTTATAATTTTTTTATGAAATACTCTTCAACAATTTCCCTACTATTTAAACATTTGAAGTATGTTTCTTGTATTTTTTCTTCGTGAACTGTAAGCATGTAGGTCACTGCTAAATGTTATAAATAAATGAGACTAATATTTATCAATGTCAGTACATTTGGTCCTGTCCATTGATTATGTTAAAGTGTATTTTTAGATGTTATTAAAAAAATACGTTAAATGTTAGGGTTCGTTCAAATCTGGTGAATGCGAAGCCTGCGCGTTGCTCGCTTGTAATCATAATCATTTATTCGTATAAACATGATAGGTACACAACAGATCTTTCAATAATAATAGTCACAGTTCACAACATGTTTTAGTAAGTTTAAGTATTGGCGTACGAAAATTTCATTAATTTTTTTAATCGTTATACACGAAGCAAAGATTTTATAACACTGAAGAAACAAAATCGCTACTTATCTAAATTTGTAATTCTAATTATTATTCGGTTAAAGTTATAGCCTTATTATAGCGCAAGGCAATGCATGAGAAAGTTAAAAATTATTATTAGCTTGTCATAATAGATATCATGATAGTTTCTGGTCAATAACCAGATCTTGAGCTTAGTCTTAAATTGTTTTATATCTTTTTGCTCTTTTATCTCATATGGCAGTTTATTGTATATTTTTATAGACATAAAATAATTAAATAAATATAAATATCTTCACGCATTTCCCAGTACAGGGGTAGACAGAGGTCAAGTCTAGACAATTAAGTCCCTTTGACCCACCTTCCACCGAAGATTTTCGGTACAACGTGACAGGTGGTGAGCCCATCGCCGTCTTTATGTCCAAGCCAACGATGTAATTCGTACATAAGTTTTTGAAAAACTCATTGGTTTTCAAAATCACCTGGGGATCGAACTCGGGTCTCTTGACTCGAAATTCCGACCACCCAACCACTCGGCTATCGTGACTTATATACATAGCATTACAATTGATATAATAAAATGCTGTTTTGGGCATGCGATCGAATACCAGTCTTTCACAATTCCTTGCGTTCCGCGGGAATACGTCGGTCGCTCTTTTATACAAATGTTTATATTTTTTATTTTATATTTTTTTACATGAATACCAGCTTCCAGTATGTACATTGCTGGCAACCTAAGAATGTTAAGTGCTCTAAACAAAGGCTTGCAAGACTCATGCCATTTATCCTCAATCATTACCCTTAGGCATTTTTTTGTCGAATAAATGCTCTATTCCAGTCAGGAATATTACCCCAAATCAATAAACCATATTTACACGTAGACGCAGCATACCCATTGTATGATGTCATCGCTGTTTCAAGTGAAGAGGTTTTTCTCAATTGTCACAGAACATACACATATCTATAAATTTTTTTGCAACTGTCGTCTATGTGAGCCTTCCAGTTACAATTCTTATCAACAATTAATCCTAGACAAACTAGTATTCCTATTACAAAACTGTATAAATCAAGTTTTAGAGATGAGAGCAATGTTAATAACATTTAAATTATTATCAAATATCCAAGTTTACTCCAAGTTTACGGCATTATATTACCATTCCGAAGTAATTTTTCATTACCCCATTTTTATGTCCACTTCATACTTACTTTTATCTCCATATCTATTATTAGTTATTATTGATATGTCAACAGCAAACATTACATATGGAAATTTCATTGAAGTAGGTAAATTACTGATATAAATTATAAATAATAATGGTCCCAAAACAATACCTTGAGGAACACCAGAGTCTTTGACTACTAGCGAAGAACGAAATGATTTAAATATATTTTTTATTTTATATTTTTTACAAGGATACCAGCTTCCAGTATGTACATTGCTGGCAACCTAAGAATGTTAAGTGCTCTAAACAAAGGCCTGCAAGACTCATGCCATTTATCCTCAATCATTACCCTTAGGCATTTTTTTGTCGAATAAATGCTCTATTCCAGTCAGGAATATTACCCCAAATAAATAAACCATATTTACACGTAGACGCAGCATACCCATTGTATGATGTCATCGCTGTTTCAAGTGAAGAGGTTTTTCTCAATTGTCACAGAACATAAACATATCTATAATTTTTTTGCAACTGTCGTCTATGTAAGCCTTCCAGTTACAATTCTTATCAACAATTAATCCTAGACAAACTAGTATTCCTATTACAAAACTGTATAAATCAAGTTTTAGAGATGAGAGCAATGTTAATAACATTTAAATTATTATTAGCTTGTCATAATAGATATCATGATAGTTTCTGGTCAATAACCAGGTCTTGAGCTTAGTCTTAAATTGTTTTATATCTTTTTGCTCTTTTATCTCATATGGCAGTTTATTGTATATTTTTATAGACATAAAATAATTAAATAAATATAAATATCTTCACGCATTTCCCAGTACAGGGGTAGACAGAGTTCAAGTCTAGACAATTAAGTCCCTTTGACCCACCTTCCACCGAAGATTTTCGGTACAACGTGACAGGTGGTGAGCCCATCGCCGTCTTTATGTCCAAGCCAACGATGTAATTCGTACATAATTTTTTGAAAAACTCATTGGTACTGCCACCTGGGGATCGAACTCGGGTCTCTTGACTCGAAATTCCGACCACCCAACCACTCGGCTATCGTGACTTATATACATAGCATTACAATTGATATAATAAAATGCTGTTTTGGGCATGCGATCGAATACCAGTCTTTCACAATTCCTTGCGTTCCGCGGGAATACGTCGGTCGCTCTTTTATACAAATGTTTATATTTTTTACATGAATAACGTACGGGGTGCTTATAAAAATATTCGCTCAACGTGCCCAAACCATCGAAGAAGCTCTAAACAAAGGCCTGCAAGACTCATGCCATTTATCCTCAATCATTACCCTTAGGCATTTTTTTGTCGAATAAATGCTCTATTCCAGTCAGGAATATTACCCCAAATCAATAAACCATATTTACACGTAGACGCAGCATACCCATTGTATGATGTCATCGCTGTTTCAAGTGAAGAGGTTTTTCTCAATTGTCACAGAACATACACATATCTATAAATTTTTTTGCAACTGTCGTCTATGTGAGCCTTCCAGTTACAATTCTTATCAACAATTAATCCTAGACAAATTAAGTCTGTTCACTTTCTTTTACAATTTTATCAACAATTAATCCTAGACAATTAAGTCTGTTCACTTTCTTTTACAATTTTATCAACAATTAATCCTAGACAATTAAGTCTGTTCACTTTCTTTTACAATTTTATCAACAATTAATCCTAGACAATTAAGTCTGTTCACTTTCTTTTACAATTTTATCAACAATTAATCCTAGACAATTAAGTCTGTTCACTTTCTTTTACAATTTTATCAACAATTAATCCTAGACAATTAAGTCTGTTCACTTTCTTTTACAATTTTATCAACAATTAATCCTAGACAATTAAGTCTGTTCACTTTCTTTTACAATTTTATCAACAATTAATCCTAGACAATTAAGTCTGTTCACTTTCTTTTACAATTTTATCAACAATTAATCCTAGACAATTAAGTCTGTTCACTTTCTTTTACAATTTTATCAACAATTAATCCTAGACAATTAAGTCTGTTCACTTTCTTTTACAATTTTATCAACAATTAATCCTAGACAATTAAGTCTGTTCACTTTCTTTTACAATTTTATCAACAATTAATCCTAGACAATTAAGTCTGTTCACTTTCTTTTACAATTTTATCAACAATTAATCCTAGACAATTAAGTCTGTTCACTTTCTTTTACAATTTTATCAACAATTAATCCTAGACAATTAAGTCTGTTCACTTTCTTTTACAATTTTATCAACAATTAATCCTAGACAATTAAGTCTGTTCACTTTCTTTTACAATTTTATCAACAATTAATCCTAGACAATTAAGTCTGTTCACTTTCTTTTACAATTTTATCAACAATTAATCCTAGACAATTAAGTCTGTTCACTTTCTTTTACAATTTTATCAACAATTAATCCTAGACAATTAAGTCTGTTCACTTTCTTTTACAATTTTATCAACAATTAATCCTAGACAATTAAGTCTGTTCACTTTCTTTTACAATTTTATCAACAATTAATCCTAGACAATTAAGTCTGTTCACTTTCTTTTACAATTTTATCAACAATTAATCCTAGACAATTAAGTCTGTTCACTTTCTTTTACAATTTTATTATTCTATTTAATGTCAAGTGTTATTGTACTAGTATTCCTATTACAAAACTGTATAAATCAAGTTTTAGAGATGAGAGCAATGTTAATAACATTTAAATTATTATCAAATATCCAAGTTTACTCCAAGTTTACGGCATTATATTACCATTCCGAAGTAATTTTTCATTACCCATTTTTATGTCCACTTCATACTTACTTTTATCTCATATGGCAGTTTATTGTATATTTTATAGACATAAAATAATTAAATAAATATAAATATCTTCACGCATTTCCCAGTACAGGGTAGACAGAGGTCAAGTCTAGACAATTAAGTCCTTTGACCCACCTTCCACCGAAGATTTTCGGTACAACGTGACAGGTGGTGAGCCCATCGCCGTCTTTATGTCCAAGCCAACGATGTAATTCGTACATAAGTTTTTGAAAAACTCATTGGTTTTCAAAATGCCACCTGGGGATCGAACTCGGGTCTCTTGACTCGAAATTCCGACCACCCAACCACTCGGCTATCGTGACTTATATACATAGCATTACAATTGATATAATAAAATGCTGTTTTGGGCATGCGATCGAATACCAGTCTTTCACAATTCCTTGCGTTCCGCGGGAATACGTCGGTCGCTCTTTTATACAAATGTTTATATTTTTTATTTTATATTTTTTTACATGAATACCAGCTTCCAGTATGTACATTGCTGGCAACCTAAGAATGTTAAGTGCTCTAAACAAAGGCTTGCAAGACTCATGCCATTTATCCTCAATCATTACCCTTAGGCATTTTTTTGTCGAATAAATGCTCTATTCCAGTCAGGAATATTACCCCAAATCAATAAACCATATTTACACGTAGACGCAGCATACCCATTGTATGATGTCATCGCTGTTTCAAGTGAAGAGGTTTTTCTCAATTGTCACAGAACATAAACATATCTATAATTTTTTTGCAACTGTCGTCTATGTAAGCCTTCCAGTTACAATTTTATCAACAATTAATCCTAGACAAACTAGTATTCCTATTACAAAACTGTATAAATCAAGTTTTAGAGATGAGAGCAATGTTAATAACATTTAAATTATTATCAAATATCCAAGTTTATTATTACCATTCCGAAGTAATTTTTTCATTACCCCATTTTTTATGTCCACTTCATACTTACTTTTATCTCCATATCTATTATTAGTTATTATTGATATGTCAACAGCAAACATTACATATGGAAATTTCATTGAAGTAGGTAAATTACTGATATAAATTATAAATAATAATGGTCCCAAAACAATACCTTGAGGAACACCAGAGTCTTTGACTACTAGCGAAGAACGAAATGATTTAAATATATTTTTTTATTCGATCTCATTATTTCTACACATTCCTTTCTTAATGATAAGTATGATGCAAATCAGCTCAGTATCGGTCCTCTTATGCCATATTGTCTCAGTTTCTTCTGTAAAATGAAGAGAAAAGTGGTCTTCGCCGTTCACCACCTGTCACGTTGTCCCAAAAAGATCTTCGGTGAAAGATGGATCGAAAGGACTTCATTGTTTTGACTTGGGAGTGATTTTCTACATTGACCCGTTCGGGAATCGAACCCGGGATCTCGCTCGAAGGTGTACCCAGCTACTTTCGAGCTTACATCTTGAAAACCGGTGGACGTCACTCGACTACAGGGGTCGTCATCTATGAAGAAGTCTCCCCTTTTTACATGAATAACGTACGGGGTGCTTATAAAAATATTCGCTCAACGTGCCCAAACCATCGAAGAAGCCCTTATCAATTTTAGTGATAAGATCATCTTTCATCCACACTACATTAAGAATTTCTTCGTTACGTTTTCGGTCGGCCAAGGTAACTCCGAACATTTTACGAAGAGATCGCATCTCCACTGCATTCAACTTGCTATACCAAACATCGCCTACAAATTTGGAAATTGTAATTTCACTCTCAACGTATACATACTTACATAACGGACTGTTAATTTCCTCTGCAAACAGGCGGGATATGTTTCTCCCATGAGAAGTATTTGCCATAATCGCCACCAATGGAACTGGCGACCACAGTACCAGACAACACGCACCTGTCTTATCTGTCGGTCGCTATAACTATATTCAAAGCTTAGTCTCCTCTTACGAGACCCAAAGGAGTGTCGTTAGTGTCGTCCCGCTCCCGCTAAACCTTTAATATAACCTCAATAATAAATATTTACGAGTTAAGAATTATGTTACGGCGATAGACTCACCACCTATCACGATATCTTACTTGACGAACTCCGAACTAGTTCCGTGGTCCCGGGTGAGATCGCGCTGGAGTTAATGTGGAAAACACTTTTTTATGTCTGGGTGTTTGTGGTATCTTCATTATTTCTGATTCTATAATACCAGTGCTTAAGCTGCTTACTTTGGGATCAGAGCAATGTATGCGATGTTGTCCCTATGTATGTATGTATGTATGTAATTATTTATGAAGCTTCTGTGAAAAGTGGGTCGAAAGAACTTCATTGTCCATATATGTCTAAAAGAACTTCGTAGACTCCAGCGTGGGAAAACTGCGTACAGATAAACTAACAGCAAAACAAACAACCTCAATATTGAGTACTCACGATTGTGGTGGAATTTCATCTTTAAAAAAAAATCAAATTCAATTTTACTTATTCCACGATTATATGAAGTCACAATAGTCGAGTAGTTGGGAGGTCGGAATATCGAGTCAAGAGACCCGAGTTCGATCCTCAAGTGGCTGTACCAATAGGTTTTTCTAAAACTTATGACGAACTATATCGTTGGCTTGGACATAAGGACGGCGACGGGCTAACCACCTGTCACGTTGTCCCGAAAATATCTTCGGTGGAAGGAGGGTCGAAGGGACTTTAATGTCTAGACTAGAACTCTGTCTACCCCTGCATTGGGAATTGCGTGAAGATATTTACTTATTTATTATTATTATTTTACTTATTCCACTATTTATTTATTTTAATTAAAATACCGGTCAATAGATAGATGATAAAGAAAAAGTGACAATTTTGTGATAAGAGCAATGTATGTGATGTTGTCCCTATCTATGTAGGTATCTATTATGAGAGAGTCATGATAGCCGATTGGTTGTGTTGTCGAAATTTCGAGTCAAGAGACTCGAGTTCGATCCCCAGGTTGTCAGCTCTACCCATGGGTTTTTCAAAAACTTATGTACGAATTATATCGTTGGCTTGCACATAAAGACGGCGACGGGCTCACCACCTGTCCTGTTGTCCTGGAAATATCTTTGGTGGGAGGTGGGTCAAAAAGCCTACCCCTGTATTGGGAATTGCGTGAGGGTATTTATTTTTTTACAAATTATGTAAATTTGTATCTATGTTTGTATCTTGTACCGTTGGCTTCGTCACTAAGTGATAGGCTCATCACCTGTCACGCTGTCACAAATAGTCTTCGGTGATTGGTGGCTCTACAGGACTTAAGTGTCTAAACCTCTGTCTATCCTAGTATTGGGAAAATGTATTAAAATAAAAAATTAACTTCGTAAAACATATTTTACGTATTCGGTCTCTCTGACCTTTATTTCGAATAAGGGGTCAGCAGAGTTAGCCAAGTTAACCTCTCAAGACACAAGTTTGTGTACCAGGAGTTGACATGTTCAGTTATAGATGTATTGTCTATGGTTGTCACGCAGGCCGCGTCGCGTACTGCCGGCTGGATCCCGTTAGAGACAGACGGCGACGGTGAAAGGCGCTTTGTATAACGGTACACCTGCTGTACAACTTCTAGTGTCCTGGTGATTTGTATTCACTAATATACAAATAAAATATGCGATCTTGATATATAGGTAGACAGAGTTCTACACAATCTAGTGATTTCGACCCGCCCTCCAGTGAAGATATTTTGGGACAACATAACAGGTGGCGAGCCCGTCGCCGTCTTTATGTCCTAACCAACGATATAAATCGTCCAAGTTTTTGAATAACCCGTTGAACCCGATCGAACTCGGGTCCGAAGGGTGGGAGGTGGGTCGAAAAGACCTGATTGTCTAGACCTCTGTCTACTCCTCCTCTGTATTGGGAATTGCGTGAGGGTATTTATTTTTTTACAAATTATGTAAATTTGTATCTATGTTTGTATCTTGTACCGTTGGCTTCGTCACTAAGTGATAGGCTCATCACCTGTCACGCTGTCACAAATAGTCTTCGGTGATTGGTGGCTCTACAGGACTTAAGTGTCTAAACCTCTGTCTATCCTAGTATTGGGAAAATGTATTAAAATAAAAAATTAACTTCGTAAAACATATTTTACGTATACGGTCTCTCTGACCTTTGTTTCGAATAAGGGGTCAGCAGAGTTAGCCAAGTTAACCTCTCAAGACACAAGTTTGTGTACCAGGAGTTGACATGTTCAGTTATAGATGTATTGTCTATGGTTGTCACGTAGGCCGCGTCGCGTACTGCCGGCTGGATCCCGTTAGAGACAGACGGCGACGGTGAAAGGCGCTTTGTATAACGGTACACCTGCTGTACAACTTCTAGTGTCCTGGTGATTTGTATTCACTAATATACAAATAAAATATGCGATCTTGATATATAGCTAGACAGAGTTCTACACAATCTAGTGATTTCGACCCGCCCTCCAGTGAAGATATTTTGGGACAACATAACAGGTGGCGAGCCCGTCGCCGTCTTTATGTCCTAACCAACGATATAAATCGTCCAAGTTTTTGAATAACCCGTTGAACCCGATCGAACTCGGGTCCGAAGGGTGGGAGGTGGGTCGAAAAGACCTGATTGTCTAGACCTCTGTCTACTCCTCCTCTGTATTGGGAACGGCGTGAAGATATTCTTTTTTAATAATTCATAATTACGTATTTAATGACTTTGTATTTTATGACCTCCTCGGACTAGTTGCACACCGGTTTTGAAGGTGTTGCCAGCTCTGAGGTCAGTACAATTTAGAAAACATTTTTTCTATATTTTCTCGCATCTTGTCCTTTGGTGTACCTTCGTTGTTTCCTCCATGATACGCGTGCTGCAGCTACTTACTGTGGGATCAGAGAAATGTATGTGATGTTGTCCTTATGTATTCATTTATATATTTAAGTCATTTAAAGTCACGAGAGCCGAGTGGTAGGGTGGTCGGAATTTCGAGTCGAGGGACCCCGAGTTCGATCCCCTTGTGGCAGGCTCGTACCAATGGGTTTTTCAAAAACTTATGTACGAACTATATCATTGGCTTGGAAATAAAGACGTCGACGGGCTCATCATTCACATTGTCCCAAAAAATGTCCTCGGTGGAAGGAGGGTTGAAAGGACCTGATTGCCTATACTACCTGTCTACCTCTGTATTAGGAAAGGCGTGAAGAATTTATTTATTTTTATAACTCTCTCGTTGAACCTAAAAAATATCTTCGGTGAAAGGTGGGTCATAAGGACTTAATTGTCTAGACCTGTGTCTGCTTTTGGGAATGGTATGAACATAAAATATACTTCCGCATAAAATAATATATTATAAACAATGTTAAATCAAATGCCAACATAATAAAATAAATTTTAAAGAAACTGAATCAGAGAATAAATTATTTAAATGTTGACTTCTTCGTAATATATTATTAAAAACTAGAGTCCCCCGGCGGCTTTGCTCGCCGTTTATCTCTTAGCCGGAACCATAATTATGTTTCTAAAATAAAAGTAGCCTAAGCCTCCTTATAGCATCAGCATATCTGTCAGTGAAAGTCCTGTTAAAATCGGTCCAGCCGTTTCAGAGATTAGCCGGAACAAACAGACAGACAGACAAAAATTGTAAATAAATGTTATTTTGGTGTATGTACCGTATATATTCATATACATGTAGTATAAAACGGTTCTTTCAATATTACAAACAGACACTCCAATTTTATTTATATGTAGTAAAGATTTAAATACTCGTCCACTGAATAAGAGATATTTTGAAGAAGTCACTGATACTGAGTTCTCTTACATTATCTCGCCAATACTTCACCATTTTATAAAATTTTATTTTTGATGAATCAATATTTCTTAGTTAATGTGTTTACAGGGGTAGACAAAGGTCGACCCACCTTCCACCGAAGATATTTTCGGGACAACGTGACTGGTGGTGAGCCCGTCGCCGTCTTTATGTCCAAGCCAACGATATAATTCGTGCATAAGTTTTTGAAATTGGTACGCCTGACACCTGGCGATTGAACTCGGGTCTTTTGACTCAAAATTCCGACCACCCAACCACTAGGCTATCGTGACTTTAGTATTATTACAATTTAAGTAATTTATTGTATTTTTGTATACTAATAAGTGGACCAAGTTGCACCATTGCAAGATGGAGTAAGGACCTGCACAACATTGCGGGCAGTCGATGGATGCAGGTGGCTCAGGATCGCTCTTTGTGGAATCTTTGGAGGGGGAGGGGGGGGGGTACGGTTCAGCAGTGGACTTCTGGTGGGCTATAAAGAAGAAGTTGCACCAATAAAGAAATATTAATATTCATTTCTTGTATTTACGCGAATGCTACACATCTTAAATAAAACGATTTTCAGATTTTATCGTGTTCTTCATAAACTATTTTTACTTACCGACGTTTCGGATGCTTTATTAGTTTGTACTCCACTTATTAGTATACAAAATACAATAAATTACTTAAATTGTAATAATACTAAAGTCACGATAGCCGAATGTTTGGGTGGTCGGAATTTCGAGTCAATAGACCCGAGTTCGATCCCCAGGTGGCTGGCTCGTACCAATGGGTTTTTCAAAAACTTATGTACGAATTATATCGTTGGCTTGAACATAAAGACGGCGACGGGCTCACCACCTGTCACGTTGTCCCGAAAATATCTTTGGTGGAAGGTGGGTCGAAGGGACTTAATTATCTAGACTCGACCTCTGTCTACCCCTGTATTGGGAATTGCGTGAAGATATTTTTTTTAGTTGGTTTCGAAATAATTGGTAAGACGGCAACGGACTTACCGCCTGTCACGTTGTTCGAAATATGTCTTCGGATGGGTCGGAAGAACTCAATTTCCTAGACTTTTGTCTACCCCCATTATTGGGAAAAGCGTGTAAAAGCGCGCACACATTTTTATGGCGCCATGAAAACTTTATCTGATTAAGTTCAATTTTTTGAATCTTTATCTAATCTTTAAAAAAAATTCAGCGCTCCTATCACATAGGAATAGAACTCAAGTCTCCTAGGTAGATAAATTTGACAGTAAATTAACACAAACTTTTATTTTGTATATTATTATATTTATTTCAATAATTAAATAATTAATGTTCTAACGCACTATTTATTTACACAGTACAAAGCTTAGTTACACATTTAGGGACGTCTGAAGCTATACAGATCAAAAATCTTCGCCTTAATCGCCAAGCTTAGGAAACGGATTGGCGATCGCACTACCAGACTTCTCACACCTTAGACCCTGCTGCCCGTCCCAGATCTGATGGATTTAGGTCTAATACATATAACCATCTCTAAAAATATCAGACCGAAATAAACAGACCAAGATGGGCAACAGCGTCTGAGGTGCGACTGGACTGGTACTGCGATCGCCAATCCGCTTGCCAAGCGTGGCGATTATGGCAAATCCTCCCTATGGGAGAGGCCTATGTCCTGCAGTGGACTTTAACAGGCCGTTATGTATGTATGTTATTTATCAAGATGGTTATCCATAATCAGTAGGTCGCCATAACTATGTCCAAGGCTTTTCCCTTAGTCGCCTCTTACGACACCCACTGGAAGTCTGGGAGTGGTATATTATTATGCCACCACACGACACAGCGACGGACACCACCTGTCAGGTTGTCCCGAAAATATCTCCGGTGGAAGGTGGGTCGAAGGGACTTAATTGTCTAGACTAGACCTCTGTCTGCCCCTGTATTGGGAATTGCGTGAAGATATTTATTTATTTATTTATTTTATTTTACCACACGACAGATAACTACAACGGTGACCGAAAATAAATCGAACAATCTTTTAAGCGGCGTAATCCCAAATGGCCACCAGCCTTAAATCAGTCACACTAGATCTACTATTGAACTCAAGTGGCCGTGGCCATTCCTCAGTTGCCTGCAAGTTGCTCAACGTCAGTAGCCATTTCCTTCGCGTTACACTCCACGTTAGCAGTGTCTGTGGCCAGGGTGGCCAGGTTGTGGGTGGCCAGGGTGGCCAGAAGTTCGGAACGCGTCAGCAATTCCGGGGCAGAGTATCCCACTCGCTTGCTGCGATATAACTCGTAACGCGGTGTCTCCTCTAAGATGGAACGTCCGCAGACTACCACCGTGGGATAGCCCATTCTGAAAAACAGATTAAGTTTTTTTTATCTATAGAAAATGGAGGCAAACGAGCAGGTGGCTCACGTGATGGTAACTGATTATCGCCGCCCATGAACACCCGCAATACCAGAGGCACAGCAGATGCGTTGCCTCCTTTAGAGTGCCCCCCCCCCAGAATTGGGGGAGGGGGTGTGTGAGCCACCGGTTACCTGCACTCACCAGACGAAACGCAGAAGCCTGTTAGACTTGTACTTCACGCCGGTGTTCTGTGAGGTCGCGGTACTTCCCCGGTCGAGCCGGCCCGTTCGTGCAACAACAGAAGCTGATGCGTGGCTCTGCCACTGTTAAACTCTGACACACTCCTTCTCTGTCTGATATGACACTTATACTCCTCCTAGTACTTTAACGTTCTCTTCTGATAGACACCACATAGAGTACCACATTCTTACCTATTCCTGCTCTAAATAGCAGGTACTTTATACCTCCTTCTAGTTATGACGCCCTGGTACTTTAATGTTCACTCTGGACAGTGCCAGGTGTCTCTTGCTCAGGAGTCACCAGGGTCAAAAGGTTCCACGCTCTACCCATACCTGCCTTTTAACGTTAACCTTCGCTACAACCATTCGTTCACTCATTCGCTCAATCACTCGTCCAGCGCGAATTTAAGCCGGAGAAGGTCCGAGGTTCAAGATGGCTCGCACCTATCGGCCGCCTTCATCCTCCTGCCTACGGTGTGTGTGTGCCGGTCGTCCAGCGCCACCTCGCCGTGCAAGCCCGCCTCCCGCTCCAACTGCTCGCCCAGCCCCACCACCCGCTCCCAGCCGTGGGACGCCCACTCCTTGGAGCCCTCCTGTTATTGTACTTCTTATGTTACTCTATTTAAAAAAATGAATTAAATACTTTTTTTTTTAAACAGAGTACGCAATTCAATTTTATTCAAATTTTACTTCAATTTTACGCAATTAACGATACAGGGGTAGACAGAGGTCTAGTCTGGAAGGTGGGTCGATGGGACACTTAAGTCCGACCGACCCACCTTCCACCGAAGATGTTATTGGCACAACGTGACAGGTGGTGAGCCCGTCGCCGTCTTTATGTCCAAGCCAGCGATATAATTCGTACACAAGTTTTTGAAAGAACCCATTGGTGCGAGCCTGCCATCTGGGGACCGAACTCGGGTCTCCTGACTCGAAATTCGATCACCCAACCACTGGACTATCGTGACTTATTATGAGTACATCGCCAATGTATATATTTATATTTACAATATTTATGTTAGCATACATATATACATACATACATACTTTGCAGTATTTTAATTACAAGTTACAATCATAGACAAGTGCTTTAGCATCTTACATTGGGATTTATAATGGGAGCAATATATGTGATGTTGTCCCTATCTATATATGTATTTATTTGTGTGATCGGAATTGTAATCAAGCGATCCGGGTTCGATCCCCAGGTGGCTAACTCGCACCAATTGGCTTTTACAAAACTTTTGAACGATTTATCTTTGGCTTAGGCGTAAAGACGGCGACCGGCTCTACATCTGTTACGTTGTCCCAAAGAGTCTTCGGTGGACTCAACCACTGTCTACCCCGGGCGTTGGGTAAGGCGTGAGGATGGGGTCACCTTCGGTCCTATAACGAGGAGTCGGTAGGGAGCTATCGCCTCTGGCCACCTGAGGGCCCTGTCGTTGGCCAGAGCTTCCACGCTGGCTGCCAGCAGTCTGAAATAGAACAGCATTAGTGAAATTCTTCTCGCCATAACCAATACTGGGGGTGGACAGAGGCAAAGACTATTGAGTCCTTTCGACTCGTCTTTCAGCGTAGATGATTTGGGACGACGTGACAGGCGGTGAGACTGTCGTCGTGTCCAAGACAACGATATAAATCGTACATAAGTTTAAACAATCCCATTGGTACGAGCCTACCACCTGGGGAGAATTCATCACCCATACCCTAGCGGTATTCGTACCCGGGAAATCTTTGGAGTCAAGAGATCCGAGTTCGATCCCCAGGTGGCAGGCTCGTACCAATAAATAAAATAATAATAAATATAAATTTCTTCACGCAATTCCCAATACAGGGGTAGACAGAGGTCTAGTCTAGACAATTAAGTCCCTTCGACCCACCTTCCACCGAAGATATTTTCGGGACAACGTGACAGCTGGTGAGCCCGTCGCCGTCTTTACGTCCAAGCCATCGATATGATTCGTACATAAGTTTTTGAAAAACACATTGGTACGAGCCTGCCAACTGGGAATCGAACACGGGTCTCTCGACTCGTAATTCCGACCACCCAACCACTCGGCTATCGTGACTTAACTCGTACCAACGAATATAATATAATAAAAAAAAACTTATGCACGAATTATATCGTTGGGTTTTACAGTATTAGGATTGCGTTAAGGTATATTCACTTAAATTCTAGTTCCAGCATTCAAATTGAACTCTTTCTAAATATGATGCTTCGCTCTCATTTCACCATCTGGCTTTCGATCATAGCCTGGAAGTCATCTTAGATGGATCTCTTACTCATTTCGGTATCTTATCATCAGTAAATAAATAGTCTTCACATATAAATAAAATTAAGAGTGTCGGTTTTTAATATTGAAATAACCGTTTTTCACTACATGTATATGAATGTATACGGTAGATACACCAAAATAACTTTTTTACAATTTCTGTCAGTTTGTTCTGGCTAATCTCTGAAACGGCTGGACCGATTTCAACAGGACTTTCACTGACAGACAGCTAATGTTATAAGTAGTAATATAGGCATCTTTTATTTTAGAAACATGATTAGAGTTCCGCGTTAGGTGTTAAACTGTGGGCGAAGCCGCGGCGGGCAGCTAGTAATAAATAAATAAATACATACATATATAGGGCCAACATGCGAAGTCTGAAAATATTGGGATTGTTTAATGCAAAATATAAAGAACATCTTCTTAAACTTCAAAAAGATATGGTGTAATGTTCAATTAAGTAAAGTTTACCAATGCTTAACAACTTTAAGCATTGGCGGGTAGGGTTTCTTTGGAAAGGTGAGGGTACGACTCTTTCTTTTTATTTATTTTTTCATGTTATAAATTAAGGAAGCAGGTACTTGTACTATATTTTTTACTTCTACATTTTAACACATTTTTATTTTATTTTTTAAACGTTCTGTTTTACTTTTTGATTATTTAAGCGTACAATAAATGAATATATTGCTTATGTTTATAGATAATTTATCGTTAATGATTAAGTAATCAGTAAATGTTATTCAATCAATACGAATTTACGAAGAGGTGGTCCGTACGTGGTTTCATATACAGGCCCACTGAAAATTTACGAAGAGGTGGTCCGTACGTGGTTTCATATACAGGCCCACTGAAAATTTACGTAGAGGTGGTCCGTACGTGGTTTCATATACAGGCCCACTGAAAATTTACGAAGAGGTGGTCCGTACGTGGTTTCATATACAGGCCCACTGAAAATTTACGAAGAGGTGGTCCGTACGTGGTTTCATATACAGGCCCACTGAAAATTTACGAAGAGGTGGTCCGTACGTGGTTTCATATACAGGCCCACTGAAAATTTACGTAGAGGTGGTCCGTACGTGG